>JBBPDE010000031.1:4321485-4344386 GCA_037974605.1 Nannopetersius ansorgii | reverse complement strand
GAGCGCCGGTGCTGAACGCCCGTGTGGACGCTTTGATTTGCTTCAATGAGCAGAAAAACGGGCGGCGCTCAATAGGCTCTCACCTGGCGTCACGAACACCAGAAAAACGCCTGGTTCAGACGTCCATGTGAACGAGGCCTTACTGCTTCAGCCACTTTAGGATTTGTACTTTAAAAGATGCATACAATAAACAGAAACAGGACAATTTGTTGATTACAGTTATTCATAAGGCAGTTCATTGTCAGCTGGAATTTTTAAATCCTGACAGGTCAACAGCCTCTGACTCCATCACACTGACAAATCATGCAAGTATTTTCAACAGTTTTCTAATTGAACAGTTTTATAGCTGCATAAACTGTAAATGAGTGTACTCACTTTACTCAGTTTTTCATAGCCTTTTTTTTATTGTTTTACTTTGTAGCTTTGTCTGCTCCATTCTAAGAAGCTAAAAGGTTCATGAACATGTCTTAAATTTCATCTTCATCACCCACATTTATGGTGGATAAGCAACACAAACATAGTGGCTTTGGATTTTTTTGTAGCTTGACCACATTTGTTTATTCAAGAGAGCATTGTCTCAGTAATAGTAATACTACATGCAGAAGAACAATATGCTTCACTCATGGTCTTTATTTCTGTTCTGTTATATTTTTGTGGATGTATGAGTCTTGACCTTTTTCACACACTACAAAGTTGGGAAACGAGGATGCCGACTGAAAAACAACCCCTTTATTCCTCCTCTTGGCAAAGAGTCCCTTCCCCTCTCTGCCACTGAACGGTTTGGGCTTGTCCTCTCCTGCTTGGAAGCAATAAAAGGATAATTTGTACCCCGCCATATTTATCAGAAGGTGCTGTCATGTCATTAGTGGAGAATTTGGTGCCCCCTTTTTTCTTTAATCCGACTCCAGTTCCTTAGCTGGGTCTGACGAGGCCATTAATAGAACTGAATAGGGCACGGTGCTCTTAGGCTTAGATTGATTTCAGAGAATAATTCCTGGCACCATCTCACACACAATTCCTGCTACGAAGTTTTCTCAACATAAATCGGGAATCAGAATAGGACAGATGTTTAATTCAGCCACTACCTAGTTTATCCTTTGCCAGCCCTTTAATTACTCGTGTGAGTTTTTGTGATGACTCTATTACTGTAATACAATCATGTAATGCTGAGATGCTTAATTAGCTTAATTAAGTTAGAATAGGAAAATAGACTGCGCTTAGTTTAAGGGTTATTTAAATTGGTGCATTGGATCAATCTACCTGAAGATTATGACCCCATAAGCATGTTATGCTTTGAATAAGAACTGCAGTGAGATGTAACTGTTTTGCAGGTTCCAGTGAAAGGAAAAGAAAAGACTGGAGCAGGGCCTTCTGGAAAATCTCACAACAAGCCCAGCATAAGTGAGGTCAAGAACAGACTAGCAACAGCCGCAAAAGAGGTGAGCAAATGCCTAGGTACTGGCAGGTTTCACCTGTAATTAAGACAGGGTAACAATGGCTGTTTCCTGTAAAGTTGTTTATTTCCCCTGAAATGTTATTCAAAGTTACCAGTGTTTAATTATGCTAATCAGCAAGATTTAGAAATTCTTTACTGTTATTGTTTAGAATTAACTCCTCGCTTATACATAATGCTCAGGTAGCACAAAATTGGATCTATCAATAACTATTTAAAAAAGACTGACTTGTGTAAAGCACTCTTGGACATTCTGCTTATCAGCCAAATCCAGCCTTGCCGAATTGATGATAATACAGTCTTCACACTTGGTCCGATTTGTCCGTTAATTAAACTTGTACGTTATGTATCAAAAAGCGCTCCTGGTACGCTTTGTCACCCTCTAGCCTGTAATAAACATACAAACATGCCATGGTACAGCTCTGTTAAATTTCAATTATACTTTGGCGAAGCAAAAATGAGGTGACAGTAAACAAACAATAAAGAAATAAATTAAAGTAAATGTGTTTTTTTAACTCAATAAATAAACAAACAAATTAACAAAACATTCTTGCTCTCCATCAGTTTTCATGAATAAAAATGGTAACATAGATCTTTTATCCATCTGCTCTTATGTACAAAAAAAAGTCCCAAGAATGGGGAATGTGAAGAAACAATGGCAGCAGGTTGGATGGGGAGCTAAAGTATGACCAGAAAAAACTGAGGCCCCAGCTGAGCTGAAGTGAACCGGAAATAGAACTGAGTCGCCATTCAAATTAACTCACACTATGAACATAAAAAGAACTGGCCTCCCTTTCTGTTGGTTCACTTTTTGGACCACTTCTAGAGGAGTTCGGTTGCTTTAAAAGGACTATAAATGAAAAAACACCCTTAGTTTTCTGCAAACAGGCCAACTTGATGATACATTTGAATGATAAAAAGGGCAGATCAAGATATGCTTAAGTTGCTTACGACTTTTTAAATCTTTTAGCCATATGTTTTCATCATTATTTTAACTGGTTTACTGAACATGTGGCCGGGGTCATGTACAACCGCAAATGAAACATAGATCTAATTCAGTATTCATGGCTTGGGAAGTCATTTCATAACAGTTTTCACTGATTTATTAGGGAATTTAATGTATAAGAATCAGCAAAACTGGTTTGCTATTTGGTTATCTCTCTGCCACAATGAGTGTATGTAAATGCAATAACCAAGCAAGCTAACTTGTATTTTGCCGTTCCCCGTTGTGTACACATTGGTTATCTCTTTTTGCCAATATAATCAAGGTTGGTAGTAGCCTAGTGGGAAAAACACTTGCCTGTGACCCCGATGACCACAAACTTTCTACCATTGTGTCCTTAACCCCTTAGTTGCTCCAGGGGGACTGTCCCTGTAACTAGTGGTTGTAAAGTTGCTCTTGATAAGGGTGTTTGCATTGGGCTGCCACTGCTGGTTAAGGTACAGGTAAAGGGGCATTTGGCAGTCAGTATATTGTCAAAGCAGTTAGTATATAGCTGTTGTGTATTAATTTTTTTTCTCCCCAAAATAGAGACATGTTGCCAAGCAGTGGGCTCTGAATAAGACTACATAGGTTAGCTTGGCAGAAGTTTTAGATAATGTTAATAAATCTTCTCATTAGCTTGAGCCAGTCTCTTGCTCATGCTATTCAGCTTGCATCATTCCATTGGGCCTGCTTCAGGATTATCCAGTGTATGTCAGCCGACTCACTTCTTAATCAGACCACCACAAACTGATCAGTGCTGACCTCCACTGAACACTTACCAAAACTGGTTCTCACATGTAGCTGGGCATTGATGCCCCTGACCAAATGATGTCCAGAGAGGATCAAAGTTATGGTGACGATGACATCCTCATGATAATCTTGGCCCTCTAGAGTCGAACTGATTCATAAAGCATAAGAGAATCCTGACTCTTAAGTACTTCACTGATTTTATCTACTAGTAGTGCAATACTCTGGAGAGTATCAGAACATGAGCTGATTATTAGAAAATGTGCTGTCTCAGCCCTTACCTATTTTCTGTGCAGAAACTCTGTACATCATAACAGTAATAAACAATGAGGATGCTTGGATTAGGAATAGAGCATTAGATTGTGTTGATATGTGTGTATGTAGATATGGATGTTGTAGTCATTTGCGTCAGCAGTCGTAGATAAGGGAAACTGAATTAGACCTTAAATACAGCAAGTGTATGAACTCAGTATGTGCAATCCAACACCCTGCAGTTGACCCAGAGTGATGATTTGGCTGTAATTCAGTAAGATCTCAATGCTCAGAGCAGGCACAAAGATGTTGAAACGTAATGGATTTTTATAATTTTTTTCTGAACAGGGCAAGCAGTTTCCAAAAACTGAACAGAAGTTTGAGAACTACGCTAAAAACTCCTTCAGGATCTCCGATAAACAAGTGAGTAACTTTGTCCACATAGGTTCTTCTGATCATCACGTTCCTAAGCATTCACAAGCGAAATAAAACATGTGCTCCTCTTACAGTTTTGACATTTGTAGTTCTTCATTGTGCTGAAGAGGTCTGTGTTTATGAAATGACTGAACTTACTCACTTGAAAGATAGTTTCCTTCTGCAGTAAAGATGAGTAGACTCTCAAATACAAGAGTGCAACAAGTGCATTAGCATCTTGACTTCTTGCAGTCTGTGGGGCCACGAGCTAAAGAGCGTCTGACAGGGCCTGTTCCTCCCTCTGTCCGTTCTCTTCATCTTTTCATTTCTCCAGAACAGCTTACTGCCTGTGAAGCAGTGGATGAAATATGCCCAAGACTGCCCCTTTCAGAAGGGAGGAGAGAGTTGCCAAGGCTAACATCTCTACTCATGATTTAGTGTCCTCTCTCTCTCTCTCTCTCTCTGTCTCCCTCTCCCTCGCTCTCTCTCACTCTCGCTCTCTCTCTCTCTCTCTGTGTCTCGCTCTCTCGCTCTCTCTCTCTCTCTCTTGCTCTCTGTCTCTCTGTCTCTCTTCTCTCTTCTCTGTAAAGTGCTTCTTGCGCTCCCTAATGAAGGAACTGGATGGAGGTATGCTGTTGGTACCAGGCACTTCAGCAGCTTCAAGGCCTCTCCGACTTACTGCTAGATCAGAGATAATCAGTATTTGGATGGGCTTTTCCACTTCAAGGAAAACATGAAGATGAGTTTCTTTAGTGCAGGTTGCTGCACTGTACCAGCTGGAAGCTAGACCTACAGCAAAATCTTTATATGTATATTTAATTTTAAAAAAATGGTTTTGGAATGTTGATTGTTAGTTGCACAGTGATGATATTTATATTAGGACAATTGCATCGAACCTTTTTGTTTTTTTTACACCTCTGATTTTCTAAAGTTACCTCTGAAGTTATCTCACACTAGTGGCACATACCAAAGAGTGGGATATATAAGGCAGCAATTAAATGGTCAGATCTTGAAGTTGATGTGAAGCTCAAAAAATGGGAAGTGATCGACTTAGGGGTAAATTTCTGATTACTGGTTCAGAACATTTCCAAAACAACACATCTTGTAGGTTGTTCCTGGCATTTAGAGGTTTTTGAGATCTAAAAGTGATCCAAAAGTAATCCCATGGCCCCGTTACTGGTTGACAACTGGTGAACCAGTAAAGGGGGCCATTGGCACCCAAGGCTCAGTGCATGGGGAGTGAAAGCTAGTCTGTCTAATTTGATCACACGATCACACCGGCTGTGATGGAAAGGTGTCAGAACACAATTCATCAAGTCCGTACCTGAACTGGCTATTGTTGTTTTGACTGAATGATTGGGACCCACACATTATTAAGCAGATGATTTCATGTTTTTGCCTATTGGTGTATAATGTCACTGGTAATGCACAAATATGCCTTTAAAGTTTTTTTTCTCTTATTTCTGAGGGTCTGAACAATTCTTATGCTACTGTTTACGTATATCAAGACTGCTTGAGACTAAAATAATATTGAAAGCTGGAAGTCATGTTTGCCAGTTTACTACCAGCAGTCATGTGTAAATACCGGTTTAACAAATTTGTTTTTGATTTAAGTTTCAGTTTTGAGTGATGAATTTTTAGGTCCTTCAAATTGGCATTTTACTGGTGACATGTTGAAAGTGGTCAGGCCTTAGCAAATAGCATACTTAGGTCAAACGGCCACGATTTTTCTGCCAGTTCTGCTCTGATCCATCCTTTCACAGAGTGTGTCCTGGGAGTCGATACACATCACGTCTGTGCATAAATACATCAATTCAAGATGCATGTAACCTAGTGTGTATGCATGCGATTTTGTTTGCGTGCATTCGCATCCATGTCTGTCTGTGTGCACATGTTCAAGGAGGGGCACACACTGAGTCAGCTGCATCTATAATGAGGTTCGTGAGATGATGCATTGCGGCCTCAGTGTAACAGAGGATCCATTAGTGCAACAGAACCATGTCATTCCAAAGTTGGAACAGAGCAGGTGTACTCTCTGATGGAGAACGGGTGGTGGGTGTGGGGGTGTGTGTGTGTGTGTGTGTGCGTGCGCAACCAGCTCTGGAAGCACTTTGGTCCAGACAGCAGGCAGAGATATGAGACATGTCTGTCAGAGAGAGGCACTAGTCATGCTTCTTGGTATGTACAAGTCTTGGTTCGCCTGCCCTCCTGTCTCTCTTTCTCTTGGGCCCTATTATCCCCAGGCGCTCGGTAATGTGGATCCTTTTAGTCAAAACTGAGTCATGCTGCTCTAATTATTAAGCATCTTAATGAGTCGCCACATGAGAGAGACTGTTTTCCAGTCCTACTAAGTCATCCTTTCTCTCCCTCTTTTACTCTCTCTATCCCTTTTACTGTCCCTCCTACCCCTTTCTACCTTCTTTCTCTCCTTGCAGGTGATCAAAGACCTTTGGAACTTTGTACAAACATTGAAAAAGTAATGGCAGCATGTGCAGCTCTCTCCTCCCTTTTGTGTACCAGAAGACTAAGGAAATCCAGTTACTGCCTTCAGCTGCGAATCCTGGCCTCTTCTACTCCAGTGGAATCCATCCACTCCATTCTCCACATAATGAGACAGTTAAGAGTACAAAAACACAGAATAGTGACAGGGAGATCATGACCATCGTTTAACCTGATCTACAGCTGAAGAACAGCACAGTGGTGGTCAATGTGGTAAGACAGCTATAAAGTAGTAAGAGTAATTTCTGTTGAAATATATTGGATTATGTATGTATTTTTTTTGTTTTGTTTGTCCTAGTGTACGCAGCTGAATGCTGCAGTTCTTTTTAATTGGAGGAAGAATATTCACTGAATGATTCTCCTGCTATATCTGGACAGGTTAATGTTTTGCACTACAATGCCAGCTTGTTTTGATGAGTTTTTTTTCTTTTCCAAATTGTAGTCATTTCTGTAGATTAATTTTAATGTGCAAACATGGCAGCTGAAGTATTGGTGAAGATTTTGTCTGGTCCTGAGCATTCCTGGCTCGAAACGTTCCGTCTGATTGAGGATTCCGTCTGGCTCACAGTAGACCTTAAAGCTGTGTAGATGCTGTCTGGCTGCAGTTCCGTGGCTCGCTGTCTTTTATGTGCTGCACATTGGAAAAGATGGTGAGTTGAGCCCCTCTCTCTCTCATAAAATGATCCTGTAAGAGGTGAACCATGGTCCTATTGTCAGAAAATAATGGTGAAAGATGGTCATTGGCCGAAGCTATTGGTATTATGTTTTGGCTTGCAGCTAAAATGCATTTGTCACTGTATTTCATGAATGCTTTCTTAAGTTTATTTTGTTGTGTTGGAACAATATACTTATGTTTTACAGATTCAAACTGTATGTGTTTGTGTTGCATTACTCATGAGAGAGTTTTAAACATGAATTCGCTTGTTTAAGTGTTTCTGTGGGTGGGGTGGGTTGGAGTGGGGTGGATTGGTGAAATAGCTGATATTTCAGAAGCTTAGTGGGAAATGTAAGTAACGAGGTGTAGCTGTTAAGTCTAGCAGTTGAATCATTGTTTGTGTTTCTAATTATGGAACTATGGAGGGTACATCATTTTAATACATTATCTGAAGAGTTGGCATTACTTGCACCAATGTGCACAAACACATGTTCACACACCTGGATATAAGCTTACGGAGTCCAGGTGCGTGTAGTCTAGGTGATGGCCTACACTTGTTCTAGTTGTGACTGACTGCTATCTCTGATCTGTCCGAATTAATGCTAGGGCTATAAAACTAATCTCAGAATCATCTTCTGTAACAGTTGCTCTGCACTGTCCATGTAAGATACATTACATTTTTAGCTTGTTTAGTCAGTGATGGATAATTTGTTTGGAAATAATGTATTTTACAACTGCTGTAGCTGTTCAGAATACCCATGCCTGTTTTTTTATATATATATTTTTCCTGGACTGAAAGAAATAAAATGAAACTGAACCAGACTCTGTGCCTTCACCGTGTGGGCCTTGCACAAAGCAGGGTTTTATGGGGCAGGCACAGCAACTACACCACACTCGATTTTTCTGCACTGGCACCTGGCTCGTGCCATGGTCATTGCACACAACAGAAACCCTCTTTTAGGATGAAGATGATGGATCCAGATGGAGATGGAAGATTACTTCCTTAATGTGCTAAAACTCCGTTTACATATACTTGGCGAAATATACAATTCATAACTCAAATGAAGCCATGGAGCTGCTGTGTATAGTGCACTATAATACAACCTGCTTGAGTTATGTTATGGCCAACATATATTTTTATTGCACAATTTCTCATCTGCGTTTGCGGCAAAGAGAGCAACTGTTGTTCATTTGTTGACATTAGAAAAATTACCTGCTTAAATTCAGTTCCACAGTAAGTGAACAGATGGTCTGCTTCTTAAAGGGGAATTCCACGAGTTTTTTTGCTTCACTTAATCAACGGAATTTAAAATATTCATGGTGTTTTCATGAAATGCTGTATTGTAGCGAAATCGACTCATTCTTTTACATACTCTTATTTTTGTACAGTGGCGGTAATAGAAACCAGATGCTGTGTTTTGTACAGTGCTCTTATAGCCATTTTAAGTACTAGTCAAAAGCCACTCGTCTTGGGTGTCATTTTTGTGTAAAATTGATAATGGTATGTATAGGTAAATCTAAAAAATTTTTTAAATGTGCATGTCCTTTCCACAAAAATTAACAAAAATGCAAAATTAATCCAAAACTGTTAGAAAGCAATTTTTCAGACGTCACCTAACTGACCAACTTTTTTGTGTAATAGCTTGCCGTTACATAACGGCATAAATACCCAGAGATATCTGGGTTTTGTCCCCACCAGCTCTCGAAAGCCTCCTTCACATCAAACCAATCTGAATGACATTGTTTAGCTCTTAATGATTTATTTAAGCAGAAATGTTTAAAAATCTGTGTAATCCACCTCTTAATGAATCCAAGATCTGAGACCTGTAAAAAATAATTTAGAATAGTTGCAGATTGGAAACCTTTGAGACTTTCAGATGAATTTCAAAGAGGACTTAATGTGTTTAGCTATTTGAAATGTTTGATCTCATCTTGTAGTCACCACATGGTGGCAGTAATAGCTTGTAAAGGTGGTGGGGTTTGATATATATCTGCCAATATAGCTTAAGGACAATTAATCACCCTTTACCTGGATATACCTTCTGCTTCTGTGTAATATGCCTAATGTGCTGTTAACTGGGCCTACACACCCATTTCCTGTATCTCAAAGTGCAGGAAGTGATGGTGTACTTATGTGGGAGGACGTGACTGTGTAAGGCCGCAAGGTGTGTGGAATTTCCCCCTTTTCTGTGTGAGAGGAACTGTATAACAGAACGCTGAGGAACATCAAAGTTGTAAGTCTGACTCACCTAACGCTGTAGGACCTTTTAAAGGCATACTAATTTAAATGTTACATCTGATTACGATTGTGCAAGTGACATTAGCTATAGAGTCATTATTTCAGAACACTGGTTGTGACTGTGATTTTGCATTTATCAGACGCTTTTATCCAAAGCGACTTCCATTCCCTACCTACAGGGGACAGTCTCCCTGGAGCAACTTGGGGGTTAAGGGTCTTGCTCAGGGACCCAGCTGAAGGTAGGGTTCGAACCTATGACCTCTTGGTCCACAGGCAAGTATCCTACCACTAGGCCGCCACCATGGTGGTGAAAAGCAAATGGTACTAGTCAAAGACTTAAGTGAGAGACATGTTCTAGACAGGCACATAATAACACAAGTACATGCGACATTCAGGCTGCAGTATGCTGCAGTTTTTTGCTGTAACACACTTTTGTCCATTTTTAGAAATAACAGTAGTCTGTGTCATACCCTGTGTAATAAACCCTTTAAGCAAGTCTAAATGAGGTTTGCAAACAACTTGATGGCCATAAGGATCCTTTACTTGTTATCCACATAGGTCTTGTTGCTCCTGTGCAAAACTAAAGAACTGTGTTTGACATTGCTTGGGTGACTGACTGCATGCGCAGTAAGAGGAATACTATGAGGGTTTCATATTTTGGCAAATTAAATCAATTGGGCAGTAAATAACTTAAAGGAGGGTTAACTTCAATTGCTGACCCACATATCTGTTTGTATGAAGGTGATGTGAAAAGGATGCTGTCAATATGATCTCAAATCTGCTGCCTATACACAGGCAGAAGCTACGTATAGCAATGAAGGACAGGCTCCAGTGCTGGGCATGGAAATGACTAGAAACCCAGAGAGGTTTTTAGTGCATTAGTTACAGATTCTACCCTGAAAATAAAAGAACTTATGTTGTAGACCCAAGGTTTCTAGTCCTGATCCAGGAGTATTCCCTTCCCTGCACGTTTTAGTGTTTTCTCTGATTCTACTATTGAACCCTCACTCTGATGCGTTAATACACGAAAATACAAAAGTGTGCGCCTCAGGGGGTGCTCCAGGACCAAGACTGGGTATCTCCGATCTACAGCAAGAGCTCTGTTACTTTCAGGGTGACCGTTACTCAAATGATCCTGCATGTCCAGCAGAGAGTATGATATATGCATAACAAGATAGCTGCCTAGCTACACTCAGGTGAACTCCAAAGGAAAAGAATGTGATTTACTAGAGGGCTATTTTTTTTTTCTCTTGTTGCAAAGCTTGACCCAACTTTGCCTTTTAGACATTTCCAGTGCAATATGTATGGAATAATTAGTCCATCTGTCTCGCTCTCTGGGCTTTCTTTTTCTTTCTTGCTGGCGGGGAAAGGATTATGCAATCTACTCCTCCAGAGCCCCCGCTACCTGAGAGAGTTCACACTAGCACAGGCACAGCAGAGGACTGTGGGAAAGCTAGTCCTGACTGAACAGCTGCACAACATTAACACAACGTTGTAGTGATGGACCCAGTAAAGGTCCCGTTTGTTGCTTCTGGAGTAGACCATGCAGTATATGAGGCATAGGTAGGATATGCTTTCAGACTTTTCTTCACAGTCTGGGCAGCCAGCCCCAAAAGCGCTGAAGCAAATCTTTCATGTCTGTGTGCATCCCACCCTTCCACGACCTATCATGAGCTAGCAGTGGATTTGATTTCAGTCTTAGGGGGTTATTGTGAGGATTTGACAGTTTAAGGAGAACGTACACATGACAAGAAACTTTATGATGCATGAATTTGCAAATGCTCAATCATTCCACGTATGGTTCAATATATTGTTTGAGCACAATGTTAAATAGCGTTTTTGCTCTTTTTGGACGATGTAGCAAATGCAAATGTATCAAATGTTAGAAACAGTTGCACCACAGTGAATTCAGTTGTTCTAAATCGGTTACACTAGAGTGGATTCATATGAAAATAGATTTTTTTCTTTAAGTATGCTTTGTGGGGTTAGGAAATAGATACATTTTTGTGAATTTCCTTACACCATACTGAAGTATCTATTGAAAGGCATTGGTTTAAAATAACTTAAATAACCAAATGAAGCTGACATCACCGTTATCTACAGCTGTGTGTACATTCAGTATGTTAACAAATACAAGTATGCAAGTGTATTTTATTACAGTATCACTTACAGACTTACAAAAACACACAACAGCAGTTTAATTTCCATTAAAGCAAATAAAATGTCCTTTTAGTATTTCTCATTTTAGTATTTTGCATGGGTACTGATCATTATGCACTGGCTTAAGGCAAAAAAGAGCAGTTACAGATCTTAATATTATTGAAATTTCATTGTAGTTCTTTATATCTCTTTGACAAAATGGTTCTTTTGTTCTTCTGGAAACCATATGTGGTACCTCTGTGGGATTGCTGCAGAGAACCCTTTTTGGTCAAATGTATTTTTTAAGAGTAGAAGTGGAAAGCATGTTTTTGCGTGTGTGTGTGTCTGTGCATATGTACAAGATCATGTCTCTGAGGCTCTTTCTGCAAACTGAGTGTGCTTTGTGCGTTTAGCTGTAAGCAGTAACGTACATCAAAAATGACATGTTAACACATCGCCTGGATACAGCAAAATAAAGGGGGAAAAAGCAAGGAAACATTTCAAGCATTTGTGAAGAGCTTTCAGAATAGAAGTGGAACAATACTACAGCCTGAGGCGGGCAGAAGTGATCATGCTGGTATGTTTATATTAGTTGGAGAGGAAGCCATCATTGTCATTGTCGGGGATTTCTTCTTTTTCTTCACGGCTCAGCTCTCTGAGTCTAACCTGTTCTAATCTGTTAGGAAGACGCACAGCGGGGCCCGAAGAAAAAACATGATTTTAAAAGAGATATTTTTGAAAGATCCCCTGTCATCATGAGCTAAACATCAGTGTAGGACAGCTGTAGTGCAGTGATTGTAGGTTGCGATGTGCAGTGTCCTCTCTCACACTGCTGAAACAGATAAGCACTGAGTGCTGGTATGGCACTGCTGCCTCTATTAATATGAGAGAAGGTGCGTTTTCCCCGACATGCGCCAACACGCGAGCACATTACCTCCGTGACTGGCTATGGCAAAGATGTGAGCTGCATTCCACGACCCAAAAAACTTCCTGGCCTCGCTCATCACCGCCCAGCCCAACCAGAGACAAGTAGTGGTCCTACTCTGGGACTTATGGGACAGGTCAGGTCATGAGGGACATGGATGCAAATGAATCCTTCTAAACTAAATCTCTGTTGTTAAAAATATATAGAATTTTTTATAAAAATTGCCCAAAACATTTTGAGACTGCTGCTTAAAGTGCCTATGTGTCATGAAAAACCACAGTTGAATTTGATGTAATGTATTGACTGCATTTATTTTGAACATTTAATGAGTTGAAAACAAAAATAGTACCACATATAGAAAACAAAGTAGAAAAAATATCAGTACAAATGATGTTTGATGTTTCACGCACTGCTCTGAATCCAATTAGACAGGTTTGCCTTGCTCTTTCACCATATATCAGTTTAAACAGCTTATCTAATTGGGATAATCAAGACAATTCGGACTTTTTGACTTATTTGACCTGTTGTTGGTGCATAAAACTCCAAATAAATATTTGAAAAAATTAACACGTGTGATGAACAAAATGTTGCCAATTTATTCTCTTTAGATAAAGTGTTTCATCCCTGTAGTAGCTTTTCCGAAGCATATATTGAGTTTTTGTATATTTCATCATGATACTGTAATTGCTCTTTATAAATTCCAATGGATTTAAATCAGTTTTTCTTGTTCTTTGCTTTGTGATCTAGCTTTGAGTTTTTTTCTGTGAGTTTGTTATTGCAGCTCTGTCAAAATATCACTTTAGCAGTCATTGAATGGCAGTGTGTTTTCATTATCATGCTAATTATCTGACTGGCTAGTGATGGTCTTCAGGAACACAGGGGAGGCGAGCGATTGTCCTTTATAAAGAGCAGTAATAGGGGTAGGAAAATGAGGGGAAGAGCACTCATTTACCTTGTAAAGATCTCCTTTTGTTCCCCAGTTCCTCACCCTCCTCTCTGAAGTTCTCCCTGCATTATGACTTCAACTTTAGGGTCATGTTTCATACACAGACCTTGAGCTAATGTACTTCTTATGAATTAGAGACGCTAAAAAGCACAATTTGTCACGTCGAAATATTTCCTAAGTGGAGAAAAAAGGATTTTCAAGAAGACTGTTACCCCTGAGGTTTATGGCAGTACTGCACTTCAAACGCATTCTCCGGCCAGGGTTGCGTGGGGCACCTGTAGCCCTGTGAGAATAATTGGGCGTGGGTCGCTATTTTTTTTCCTCTATGCTCATAAGTGTGTTCTGGAGCGTCTTATCAAGATGAATTGAACCCATTTGTGGCTAAATGGTGTGTGACAAGCCACATGATTTACATCCTTTTTGTGCCAATGCGATCGCCTCTGTCTATCGTCTGGCCTCGGCCAGGCTGATTCAGACAACAGATGTGTGTTTGTGCTGTTGAGTGTCCAACCTTGCAACAGTATATGAGGAGCGTAGAAATGTGCATCAGCCAGTGCTGTGATGTTAGCAAATTGTGACTTGGATCTAAACCCCAGTTCGGATCAATCATGTTCATTGTACGTTTTACTGTTCTGTGTTTGTGGATCTTGACCAGAATCCCAAACTTTGATTTGACTTTTACCTTGGTTTGTAAAATGAGTTGCTTATAAAACTATCAAATATTTGATTTAAGCAGCTCCTCAATGCAAAACTGTTCTTCATTGAATTATTTGATCCTTAACTGTTTCAGTAGAGAATAGTACGTCCCAGTTGCGGTGGCTAAAGCAACACTTGCTGAGGATTAATGAAGCCAAATTCAAAAATGAATATTTCAGCTTAAGGAGAATATAAGTTTCTTTAATGTATAAGTACAAGCAGCATAGTAACATTACTTATTTTATGGAGACTAGCATATTAAAGATGGACCTTTAAGGTATTTTGCAGTTCGTGTGAGGCCAAGAAGTTATAGGCAAGAAGTCTGAGGAGACCAAAACATCAACATTATTTGAAAAAGACTGTATGATAGAAATTACAATTTCTGGAGACTTTAAAAGGGGATCGGACCATGTTCCTCAAAGTATGAGGTATGAAACCTTTTTCAGTTGCTGAAGTGGTGGTGCCAGTGTCTCTGCCTTTGATATTTTTGAATTTTACAGGTGGTATGGGCACATCGTTCTCTTTCAAATAACATCTGCAGCTAGAAGCCAGACAGGTAGTTAAGGTGGATTGGTCATGGCTGATTCTCTCTCGCTCTCTTGCTCTCTCTCTCGCTCTCTCTCTCACTCACTCACTCGTTCTCTCTCTCTCTCTCTTTCTCTCTGTCTCTCTCTCTCTCTCTCTCTCTCTCTCTCTCTGTCTCTCTCGAAGGCCCACAGGCTAGTATTTCAGTGATTACAGAGTGGCCATGTGAATGGCAGTTTGTGTATTGTCAGAACAAAGGAAGCGCAGGCTCTAAGGAGGTGTTAGACAGGGGAATGGATTGGACCGACCCATTAGGTGTTAGAGAGGGGGAATGGATTAGCCCATTGGACTGGAGTTGGCCTACAAGTTGGAACTAGCTGGAGGGGAGCATTTAACACCACAACCACACTCCACCTGCAAGTAGAACTGCTTACCTGTGTGTGTGAGCATATCAAATTCAAATGGTGATCCAAGACCCATTCAATCATGACTAGGGTCGTGTTTTGCAGAACAAAGCTTGTCTGTTAAACTGTGCTTTCTGACTTGAGCCGAACCACGGTGGGCTCTAAAGTCTTGGCAGTGTCATGTTTAGTGTTATTTGAGAGTCTGATTTTGTAGGTCAGGACATTTGAAAAACTTTTCAATCTGCTTGTTTTCTTTTTATTTTTATGTAGGTGTAGGAAATAAGGTGACACCCAATTAGGTAATTAGAGAGGTAAAATCATTTTGCGAGGTCAATTAAGTACAGCGGCGTTTCATAAGACATCAACACGAGTCTTACATCATTCATGTTAACCCCCTCCGGCCAGATCCACCCACTTCTGAATTATAATGCAGACCTCATCTTTCAGCAGCATGGCTGACGAGACAAACGAGCATGTGTGATTAGTCGCCACTGCCCAGGCTTTTCGGCCCTGGTCCGTCAGACTGGCCGAATGAGCCAAAATAGCAGAGGGAGGGGGAGCAACATTTCCCGAACCAATTACTCGCCCACGATTTCAAGCTTTTCCTCTATTGTGACAGGCTCCGACAACTAGGCTCTTTAAAATCTATTAACCTCCACAGCAAAATGCTCTCCCCAAACGACTGCGGAATAATTAAGGAATGAGAGGTGCAGTGAGGCATGCAAATTGATGCAGTCCCGAAAATAAAAACATATGTTAGCGGCAAGCAGCAAGGGAGCTGTAGCGAGTGTTTATGATGTTGGATGGTGTTCGGAGAGCAGAAGGGGAAATATCATCATTAGCGGCATGCTGCGCTCCGTGCTCATACGGCCCTGCTAATGCATTCTATATGGATGCCAATATTTGCACTGGACTGACAGGACAATTATCAAAGTTCAGCTGCCAAAGGGGTCTCAGAACAGCACCCCTACCTTCCCCCAACTAACACACACGCAAGGATCACACTGGCACACCAGAATCATAGACAACCCCATTTTCACTCACATTCGCACCCCCCACATGCTCCCACTCACTCACTTCCACCTACTCCAATTCAAACACTTCAGACCCACCAGCACCCACTTATTCCTTCACACACACTTAAGTCCCACACACTATCGTTCCCACAAGCACACCTAAGCAACATCACCAACACCAAACAGCACACTTTAATGTAGCCCTAAATGGTTCCATGCAGTTGATGTGTGACAGGGACAAATTAGGACCACACTCTTTAAAATGCTTCTCAGTTTGAATAGGAAGGAAACCTAAGGAAACAAACACTTTAATTCATATGGAACTTTAATTATGTTTATAAAAGACGTAATTTTTGCTTAGTGAAAGGTTCTTTAAGGCCAGAGCACACTGACTAAACATTCTGCAACAAACACCAACATTGTAATGCCTACAGTTGTCCTGTCCAAGGAAAATACTCTTCAGATCAGTGTTCTCAAATGCAGATATTGTTAGGGTCACTAGAGGTAAACGAGATCCAAATACAAATTTTAACTATAAAAAAATGAATGCATATATATTAGCAACTCTTACACTTGTCTGTTGCCATACACTAGTACTTCTGTTACCATAATACTATTCTATAATAGTGGTAAGAAGATTATGACTATTATTGTATATTTGTATATTATTGTTTACCTGTAGAACTGTTTTGTAAAAATCAGAGGCAATGGAAATATCATCCAAACAATTCTATCAAGAACCATCAATTCCTTGTTCCTTGTTTTATTGATATATCACATCTACTAATTTATTATGATTAGCCCATATGAAGGAAACTTTATTTATTTAAATTAGAATAATAGGCAGGTATTTATAGCCTAATTACAGCCATTCTCACACAGTGCGTTTATATAGCTTGTGTTTGGTAACCAGTCACAGTGCTCAGTTAGAGAAGCAGATCTATCCATCAATTGTATATCTGAAAAAACATAAACCAAATTTTAGGATATATTAGTTAATTTTAATTAATCTGTATTTATATAGCGCTTTTTT
This sequence comes from Nannopetersius ansorgii, assembly GCA_037974605.1. Classification (NCBI taxonomy): domain Eukaryota; kingdom Metazoa; phylum Chordata; class Actinopteri; order Characiformes; family Alestidae; genus Nannopetersius; species Nannopetersius ansorgii. Next base: position 4,327,458 of record JBBPDE010000031.1, on the reverse strand, counting down.
ACAACCAAGTTGTCAAAAAGCAGCTTTACAGAATCCAGGTCTGAGCCTCTAGTGTGTAAGCCAAAGGCGACAGGCGAGAAAAAAACTCCCTCAGCTGGAGGAAGAAAACTTAGGAAGAAACTAAGACTCAAAAAGGGTAAGCCTTCCTCCTCAGGTCAGCCCGGAGAGAGAGAAAAGGGAGACTTGTTTGGGTAGAAAAACAAGAGAAGGCCTTTGTGAACAAGCCATCTACGGCTAACCATTAAGTGTCCATAGAGGTAAAAAAAAAAGAGGGAAACTGAGAGTCAGAAGTCTATATAACAACAGGAGCAGGAGCAACCACCTACACTGGAGCTTTAAGCAGCAGTTGCCCCTGATTGGGGTAGAGCACGCGAGGAGTTGTGAGCTGCCGAAACCAGCCGAGGGCATTTTGGCGCAGGGCCCCAGCGATTGCAGGGCTGGGAAGGTGGTGACGTGGGGTCCCATGGTGATCAGTTGGGCTGGACAAGTGTGCAGCAGGTCCCCTCAGACAAAGAAAACAGAGAAGAGAGTTGATTCTCTTTAAATGTTTGGAGAATTATTTACATCTGTGAGGAGTGCAAGTTAAGACTCCGGCGTACCTTGCTAAAGCAGCCGAGCTAGAATTAAATGAAGTAAATATGTGAGACTCCTACTATAGATTTTACCATCAAACACAAGTATGGCACAACAAACTGTGGTTTGTAGGTGTAGGTGGGTGTTCTGACCTTTAGAGAACCAAATGTGTTGTCATATGGTATTGCTGCAATGGGTCCTTAATGATTTCTTTATTTTTCAGAGTGTAGACAGGTAGTCATCAGTGACTTCTCTCTTGCACACCTTCTCTGTCATGCTCTGGAGGGCAAGGTTGACCCGTGGTTGACCCAGCTTGATCAAAGCTCTCACCTATGTGAACGCTCAGTTTGAGCATCCAGTGCTGCCATGGCCACAGTAAGGGAAGTAAGTTTAGCTCTCCTTAAGTGTTTGAGAAGCCCAGACCCACAACCCTAGTGGAATGAATGCGATAAGAGCTGGAGAGGATGAAGAGAGAAAAGGTAAAGGGAAATATCTTGGACCCTCAAAAAGACTTCTGCATGTGGACCATCCTGCCAGGCCTCTGCCTCACCTTCCGTTTCAATCGGATGCAGATGCCACCCACCCCCCACACCACACTCGATATGTTCGTGTCAGAGATGAAAGAGGAAAAAGGTGGGAAAGCGATGTGTGTGTTGGGGGAGCCCTGACACTAATGTAGTATATAGGGCTTTACTTATAGAACTGTGAAGTTTCTGTCAGGTTTAAAGGGTCTTATAAGCCTTTGAACAACTGTGTGTGACCCCTTAAAGTTTTTTTTTTTTTTTTTTTACCACTTTTTCTTTTCATTTAACTTAAGAAGCTTCAATCATGCACTGTTCCTGAAAGTCTCCACACCGATTCACTGAAAAAAAGAATACTAGAATACTAAAACCTTTGAATCATCATTTAAATCTTTTACTCTTGAGCTTCCTTAATCTGTGCATTGTGTTTGTTTTTCTTCATTTTCTGTCTGGAATTTTGTTGCTTTTTCAGATTGTTTTCTGTTTATTTTCATGAAGTATCATGACTTCAGGTAATCATTCTGGTACGTATACTACAATGGGTCTATAATGTAGCCTATTTAGAGCCCCCATTATTTCACTAACAGAGTTTGAAGCTGATTTGGCTAAGAGCGAATTCATAAGAAACAAAAGGCGCTAAACAAAAGCCCTAAACCCTCTCTCCAAACATCTTTGGAATCTGGCACTTCCGATCACTTCCTAAAGCTCTTTTCTGACCATTACTGTTTATGTAAATGGAAGCAGCCAGAAGAAGTGTATTTGTGCATTGTTAAATTAGATTGTTTGTGTATTTCTTACAGTACTTGTAAGTTAGTTGAGGCTCAGTCCGCTGATAGAAATATCAGTATTGCAAAATGCAATATGATGATAATAAATACAGTAGTAAACACTTTAATATCACTGATACCCCAGAAGCTGCAATTTTCTCACTCAAAGGCTTTAAATTCTTCCTCTCTAACCCCCCACCCTTTTTCCCACATCAGTTTGCTGTAAATCTGTCAACTGCCATGCTGTACAAAGTGCAGATTACAATGGGCACAATGAGTGCAGGTTACAATGGGTATCACTCTTCCAGTGGTGGCTGCTTGGTGTGCCCACATCATAACCTGATCTCATTTGAGTGTTGAAGGACATGCCTTTGTGTGCTGTAGTCGCTGTTTTACTGCTTTTGTTTTGACTGTTCTCGAAGGCAGCCGCAAGCACCAGGTGATACACACATCAAAGGTGTGTGGGCAGCCTTCACCTCAGATTTATACCTGTGGTGAGAGGCTGCACAGTGCTATCATTACGGCTTTAATTAATGTTTAATGCCCATTCCCTGGCCTTTCTTCGTCGCAGTACCTTGGGCATATCTTTGCACTTCAATTGCATTAGACTGATGAGGAGAAGCATTTTGGAAACACACCAGCTCGGTGCCCCGGGACTTTTGGTGAGAGTACACAACAGTCAGGAACATGTCTTACTGTTTGTTTATATAAGCCAGCAACGTTCATCCCTCTTTACGTAAAGGATCAAGCTCACAGATTTGAGAACTGAAAGAAGTAGAAGACAGAGCCCGTTGAAATTATTGCGGCCTGTCTGAAAAGGGCTCAGAGGATACAAAGGAACAAATGTAGCTGTAAACTGTTTATCTTTTCAGATGTCTCCCATTGTTGAGGGTCAGCACTTTAGTGCATAATGAGGGAATAAACTTGGGGCCGGTGTTCACAGGCGTGCCGCGCGCATTCACACCTCGCGCGCATTTCAATGCCACATAACTCATAGCACGATATTGGAAAACGCAGCTCGACGGCCGCTTGCATCTCAATAGTGTCTGAGAACGCAGCGAGGAATCCACAAAACGAGTGTGTGGGGAAGAGTCCAGGCCAGCTCGCACAACCACACCAGCACTGCTCACGGGTGAACGGGACAGTAAACGGGCTGCGTGAACTTCAGACTCCTGCAAACGAAGCTTTACGCAATTTATGGCATTTGGTTAACGCTAGAATACATGATGGCAGTATAATACCTTAAAGCCAATTTAAAACAAATAAAAACATGAACATTAGACTTTTATAATGTTAAAACAATATCACGAGTCATGCCGATATTATTATGATGCAATTGTGCTATTAATGTTTTTTTGCTGCCGTTATTTGTTGTACTGTCATAAATAAACGCTGTATATATATTCATTTCACCGTGTATGTGTGTGTGTGTGTGTATGAGAGAGAGAGTGAGTGAGAGAGAGAGAGAGAGAGAGAGAGCTGGGGCCTGTCTTTATTCGCAGTTCAGAAATGCACCTGTGCTGTATTCCCACACATATCTTTGGAAAGTGTGAAGAGTTTCCGTGCAGTTGTGCAGAGTTGGACAGAGGCACTAAGAGAGAGAGAGAAGAAGAAGAGAGAGAGGCAGGCAGGGAGGATCGCGCGCTGCCAAACCCCCTTTCCCCCCCGCGCGCTCTTGCTCCCCTTTAGCTCATCCTATCAGGTGCAAACCGCTGACAGGTTTCCACCCACCGCCTGCAAAAAGCCCCAGCAGCAGCAAGAGCGCAAAAAAGCGTTCGCGCCACGCGCTTCGATCACACGGAGCACTCTCACACGCGGGACCGGCCGCCTTTATAACATCACCTCCTCCTCCGGATAACAGCACTGCTTCTCTTTTTATATTTTTCTTTTTTTGGAGCAGTTTGGTAATTTTTCTTCACTCTCTGCACGCGGAGACATTAGGATGAGCTGCACGAGAAGAGCTGCACGGGATATTACTTCTGTCTGGGACCGGACCAGCGCTGCCTGAGAGGAGGCCGAGTTACAGCGGAGTTCTCAGTATCAAGTTGTTTTTAATAATTTTTTATTTTTGTTATTATAATTGTTTGCTGCGCGCGCAAGGAAGCTACAGTCCCGGGAAGGCGCGCGTGGTTTGAATCGAATTTTTACTCGTTCTGGACTGAACGAGAGAGAGAGAGAGCGAGAGAGAGGTGGGGGGCGCGGAGGGTTCTGTGCGGGGCGAAGACCCGGCACTGTCCATTCTGTCCATTCTCTCCGAGCCTGATGGCGCACTCCCTCTGTCTCTCTGAGCGGGACTGCAGCTCCGCGCTCGGGTTCGCTGGCTGAGGTGGCGGGGGGCTCCGAGCGAGCTTTTCTGGGGGCGGCCGACGGTGGAAACAGGTGGATCTAACCAAGATGTCTGGGCTGCCTTCAAGATTCATCTACGTGTAAGGAGCTCTCTTATACCCACATTTCTCAACCACAGAATGGCACTTAACCTACACCCGAGCTCTCAAGCTCCATAATTTTATTTCGTGTTATTACTTGTTTTTCATCTCTGCTTTTTTCCACACCTCCTTCTTCCACCCCCCTCTCCCCTCTCTCTTTCTCCAGGTGTTTACATTTGCTGGTCCTCTACTTCCAGCTACAGGTAAATCTAATTGCCTTTCAGTGCTTATTCGTCTGGATTTTAAGGATTTACCCGCGAAATTTAGTTTTGTGGTTTAATGACTTTGGAGGAGTTTGGATGTAGGAATGCCGCTTTTTAATGTTTTTTTTTTTTAATGAACTCTCACTTTATTTATTTATGAATTTGGTCAGGTATGATACTGATGAGGCCATAATCAGCTATTGCGTCAAAAGGTGAGGTTTGCATTAGCAAACGACTCCTAAAACAATAATAATTCTTATTTTGTCAGTGTGAAAATAGCTTAATTACAAAGCATGGGAAATGTAAATGTTAAACTTGCAGATGAATAATAAGTTGATTAGGAAGATGGAAAAAAACCCCGGTTATTTAGTAAATATAATCATTTTATGATGAGCCATGTATCAATATCACAAATCAGTTTTGTTGCAAGAAACTGATTATAAAAATAAACTTTTAGAGGTAATTTTATGTGCAGTCAAAGTGGAGTGTATGGTTAATTTTGTACTTTAAAATAATGTAATGTTTTTTATTTCCAGAGAGCAGCATGCAACACTAATTACATGGCTATCAATCCCTACTGTCAGTAGCTGTAAATGTTTCTAAACATATAGCATAAAACGTTTTTAACAAAAAAAATTGAATAACTTATAATTATAAAACACTGAATTAGCATGTAATAGTATGTATCTACAAAGACACCTCTCAAATAATGAATGAAAGCAGCTGATTTGAGGGAGATGAGTCTCAAACGGGTTATATAAGCCTACGTGACCATTTTTGTTCCAAAGCAGTTGGTGCAAACAAGGCCATAGTGTAGGGCTGTCTGATTCCTCTGTGTTTTGTGTCAGTAATTACAATACTAGTGCTTTAATTGCAGGCCGGGCAATGGTCAGACACATGCAAGTGTGTACATGCTTCCTGCGTTTCTCTTCTGTGATTTCGTGAGGCAGTGTTTTCTAATGGGTTTGGCCTTTCTTTCTTTTTTCCTTTATGGAAATGCTGGGAAATCAATGGTGTGATAAGTCTATAAGAGCATCCCTGAAGTGGCAGTGCATTGATGCGTTGCTTCCTGGGCTTCCAACAGAGAATAGTGTCTGCAGATAGGGCCCTTTCGGACATGCAAGAGTGCGCAGCTTCTTAGCAAGGATGGTGCTGATCTTTTGAAGTCTCAATGATATCCATTTCGCTAGGATGGCTTTGAAGGGAGACAGGCAGCATGATAAAAAAAAAAAAAAAAAAATGTTTCGCATGGCTTTAGCCCGGGCTCTCTGTATAGGCATGCCCCGTTTTCCTGCTTGCGTTGAGATGCAACTGTCTGCAGAACACACCTCAGTGTTTGACTAGAGATGGAGAGATTTCAGAGCAAATCCCTCAAAGGAGAGGCTGTGTGTGTGTGTGAGAGAGAGAGAGACAGAGAGAGAGAGAGAGAGAGAGTGTGTGTGTGTGTGTGTGTGTGTGTGTGTGTGTGTGTGTGTGTGTGTGT
>JBBPDE010000031.1:4246849-4263720 GCA_037974605.1 Nannopetersius ansorgii | reverse complement strand
GTGTGTGTGTGTGTGTGTGTGTGTGTGTGTGTGTGTGTGTGTGTGTGTGTGTTATTTTTATATTATTCTTTGTTATTCTGACTCAGTTGGGAATGTCCAAATGCTTACTATTCCTAGGCCAATGAAAGCCATTGAATCAGTGAATCAATGATTGTTTCCACTTGTCAAGATCTAGGTTTTATTTAAAGAGAAGCAAACAGTATCTTCATCTCCTATTTCGGTTAGTAAAAGGTGTTGTTTCCCCTTCACATGAATGAACCTCAACAAGAAACCCACTGTATTGCCCTGTGGTTTCACTGACATGTTTTCATTTCCAATCTCACTCTCTCTCTTTCTGTTGAACTTTCCATTTATTGGATGTTCATTTACCTTGTCTCTCCCAAGCTTTGATCGCCTTTGGCTGCCAGGCAACGTGATCAGAGAGCTGCATTATTTCAATTCACGGAGGGAGCAGTCAAAACATATTAGATATCTGTCCAAGAAACTGGGAAAAAAGAAGGCCTCATTGTCCGTATTCATTGTGAGCTCATGTGAACTGTTTAAAGCAGCACACTAAGTTTGGTTTATATTTCTTTTTTCCCTCTCTCATGTTTTGTCTTTGTCAGTGTGTCCTGGTTATTGGGCTTGTTTTGAATAGAGTGTGAATTCAAAGCCTTGTCAGTCAGATGTGCACTGACCTCTAGTAGTCCTCAGTGTTATGATTATGCCACATACTCACAGCACAGAAGATCCTTTTCTGTTTGTCATAAGACAGACATTTCTTTCAGTTTTGGAGAATTGAATGTGGTGAGAATATGATGCGACCTTGAAAGAAAGTTGCTATAAGAACTGCAAAACACAAGGTTGTGTGTTAAGAAGCAAAAGTGAGTAGCTATACAAGGATTTATGCCTATAGCATTTTCTCTCCATCGTTCCTATTACTATGAATAACTAAGCATGCAGTTTGAAAATCTCTATATTTAATCTACAATGTAGACATTCTTTTTCAAGGGGGGTAAGGTCCCATGTACAGATCTACAAGAATTTGTTGAGATGGTCAATGAACGCATCAGGCAAATCAGGTAAAGCAAAGCATAAGTAACCCTTTAATAAAATTTTGAACCCTATCTATAGGTATTTTTAATTTTCTCATATTCTTAAAATTCTCATATTCGTACTTACTAAAGCCTGCCAGCGCTAGCATTACGAGCAGGCAGTATTTCATGTACATGTTGCCATCTAGTGGCTACATTTTGGAACTACACCTCTGGGGATATAACCGTGCAGCATAGGAACCTGGCCTGGTCGGCTGCAGCTCAGTATGGTATAGTTTAGCATAGTATAGTATAGTATAGTATAGTATAGTATAGTATAGTAAAGTTGACTGGCCATATCTGTTAATTACCAGATGAGTAGTTCTGTTAGAAGAGGGGGGGATCACCAAATGTTGCATACTGCTGTAGTACAAGATATTTTAAACACATTTGAAATGGTGAAAATAATAACTTCTAGAGATGGGTGGAGTGGCTTAACCGATAACTAAGAATTTATCTGTGAAGAAGGTGTCTAGTCAAAATACTACTCAAGAACTTGCATCCTTATAGCACTTATTACATCCAGCAATAACTGTCTCGACCCTGTCTATTGGTCTTCATTCATCTCTTTTTTGGTGATTCTTTCAGTCTTAATTAAAATGATTCAGAGGTATTACCAATCACGAAACTACAGATGCTGTCAAAAAACTCAATTATCAACTAAATATTCATAACTAATGTAACTGAGAAAAGGGGGTTCTTACAGATACACTACATGGACAAAAGTATTGGGATGACCATTACACAAACTGGGTCTTCAATCAAACTGCATTGAAATTATTGACTTATTGACTTTAATAAGGGGTTGATCCCCTTTTGCAGCACTCTTTCAGCTTCCACTCTTCTTGGAAGGCTTTCCACAAGATTTTGGAGTTTCTGTTGGAATTTGTGCCCATTCATTCTGTAGAGCATTTATGTGGTCAGACACTGAGATTAGACCAGAAGGCCTGGCTCACAATTTCCGTTCCAGTTCATCCCAAAGGTATTGGATTGGGTTGAGGTCAGGGCTCTGCGCGGGGCCCGTCAAGTTCTTCCTCACCAAACTCATCCAAACATGTTTTTAAGGACCTTGCTTTGTGTATTGGGGCACAGTCATGCTGGAATAAAGAAGGTTCCTTTCCAAACGGTGTTTACAAAGTTGCCATTGTCCAAAGTGTCTTGGTATGCTGAAGCATTAAGAACCAATAAAGGGCATCGCCTAAACCCTGACAAACAGGTTGTCCCAATACTTTTGTCCATTTAGTGTACACTTGTGTGTAAGCAAAAACCATATTAGTGTCCTATTTTTCATCCATGTGTGTAAATATAGCTCCTCAGATTGGAACAGAGCCCATCTCCAGCGACCCAAATGTGAAGTGGTTGTTTTTGCTCAGAGTAATGAGAGTGCAGGGCAGAAGATCAGCACAGAAAGGAGATGTTCTGCACACGAACACCGTCATAACAACGATGCGCCTTTCTATGAGCAGATCTGACCTCTTTATCCTGAGGAGTGCTCTGGAGAGGAGAGGGGTGCAGGGCAGAAGATCAGCACAGAGAGAGAGATATTCTGTCATAAAGAACACCTCATAGTGAGGAGTTAAAAGTGATCTAGAGGGGAGAGAGGAGATAAAGTGCTTTGGAGGGAAGCAAGGGGAGAGAAGTTACTGTATTCTGTGGGGGAGAGAGGAGTTAAAGTGCTCTGGAGGGGAAAGAGGAGTGAAAGAGCTCCAGAGGGGAGAGAGGAGTTGAAGTGCTCTGAAGGGGACAGAGGAGTTAAAGAGCTCCAGGGGAAAGAGAGGAGTTTTTCTGTCATAACAACTGCAGATCTGACCTCCTGGTACTAACAAGTTAGTCCTCTGAAGAGGAAATATGTGTTAAAGCGTTCTGGAGAGGACACAGGAGAAGGGAGAGAGGGGAGAAGAAAGCAGAGAGAAGAGAGAGGAGAAAAGACAGGAGAGAGATGCGAGAGGCGTTTGAAGAAATGAGAAAGGAGAGGACATGAGAGATGGGACATGGGTTAAGGTGCTCTGGAGGAGAGAGGAGAAAGGAAAGGAAAGTGCTGAGAAAGAGTGATGAGAGAGAGGGGAGATGAGAGAGAAGAGGGTCTCTGGTCCTGTCTCCTCTCGAACATGCCCACTCCCGTTACCCGGAAGTATGCAGGATTCCCAAAGATGGCGGAGCAGGGTCCAATGGCGATAGCTATGCGGCTAAGAAATCAGCTCCAGAACGTGTATAAACTCGACCCTTTAAGAAACGAGGTGGGTGAGAGATGCGTGTGAGTCTCGGGCGCGGCGGCTGGTGCTTGTAGCGGGGACGGGTCGAGGCGGGCGGGATAAACGCGGGTTCTCTGGAGCCGTGTGTCGGACCGGGCGGAGATGGAGCGCGCGCTGTGCGCAGGCGTGAGTGGAGCCGAGGCGAGCTGGTTGTTGTTCACACCTCACGGGCTTTATTCGAGTTTTTAACCTTTATGGGCTGTAGCCTGGGCTTCTAGATCCCTTTAAAGAGTTGTACATTTCTTAGCTTATGTGAGTGAACAATAATTTTGTCCTCGACCTTTCCCAGTTTGGTGTAAAAAGCTGAAAATATGCCCATCCTCGAGAAGATAGCTGTTAGCCCGTTAGCATGACGAGAGAACAAGTGCAGCAGAGCCGCCGCCTCCTTCGACCAGAGCCTCGGAGGGGGAGCCGGGGAGTTTGACTGTATTTTACTGAAATTACTAATATATGGCGAATGTGTGTAATTGACCTCGACAGTGAACGAGGGAGAGAATGTTGCTCCTCTCCGCTGCAGGGAAAGTTTGAGCCTGCCATGTGAAGCCATGGCTGTTTGGGTCGACAGTAAACCGTGGCATAAACTATTTCAGGTCATGCTGCCTAAAATTGGAACATGAACCTAGGCAGATGCTACCTGAAGGCGGATTGTCGCACTCCCCATTCATTTTAGATGTAGAAGGTTTAGAAGCCATGACTGTTGTTGGGTCGACAATCAATCATGACACAAATTAAAATCGCAGGTCATGTTACCTATTCCTAGAACCAAGTTAACTGTTCACTAAAGGAGGTTCTTTAAATCCCGTTCACGACTGTGAAAACTGTAAACGACTGTGAAAACTGTAAACGACTGTGAAAACTGTAAAACACTAAAATTGAGGGGGCGTGATCCACGTGGGTTTTTCCACAGTTAGGCAGCGTGTTCTGTGCAGTCACCCTGCTGACACTCGCCTCTTCAAGTTGTGCGGACGGATTCAAGTTGCCCTGGTGGTTAGGGAGTTGCCCCTGTGATCCGAAGGTCGTGGGTTTGAATCCCCTGACTGCAGTGGCATCACTGATTTACCCTTGAGCAAGGTCTGCACACACTGCTCCCCAAGTGCCCCCTGTCGGTGGCAGTCCACTGCTTCACTTGGTGAATGGGTTAAATGCAGAGAAAGATTTTTACTGTTCAGGCTGTGCTGTGATGAAGTTTGTTAATGAGTGACTATAAGGGGCCACTTCAATTTGCTTTTCTTTAAGAAATAGAGTGGAAGGTTCAGACTGGAAATGGAGAAGATTCACCCAAAAAAAAAACAACTTCAGTAATTGCATACGATTGAATTACACTATAACCTACACTACTGAAGTGCATTCTTTTTTATTATTCCATGTGACTTTCCAGGAAGAAGTTAAGATAAAAATCAAGGACTTAAACGAACACATTGTGTGCTACTTGTGTGCGGGATACTTCATTGATGCGACAACCATTACGGAGTGTCTTCATACCTGTAAGTCTTCTACACTTAAAGTGTTGACTACAAATCAGCTACACACTCGCTTTTATCTACTGTCTCTTATATTTATGATTTTTTCCCTTTTTTTCTAGTTTGCAAGAGCTGCATTGTGAAATACCTCCAAACCAGCAAATATTGTCCAATGTGTAACATCAAAATTCATGAAACTCAGCCATTACTGAACCTTAAACTGGACAGAGTAATGCAAGATATTGTTTACAAATTGGTCCCAGGGCTACAAGAGAGTAAGTACCCTTATACCGTGCACCAGATCCATCGACAGGAATGAGGAGTGGCATTGATTGTGGTATTGAACGCCTAATGTCTCATCTCGCGTCCCAGGTGAAGACAAGAGAATCAGGGAATTTTATCAGTCAAGAGGCCTCGAGCGTATCATACAGCCGTCGGGGGATGGTAAGTTGTCATGTTCAACATGTGCAAGCTTAATGTAAAGGAATGTGAAGGCTGTGCGAAACCTGAATTCCTTGATCAACTTGTTTTTGATGTGTGTTCCTCACAGAATCAGTGCCAGACAATACCGGATTACCGTACACCAGCTTCGATCACTCTAAAGCCCATTTCTACAGATATGATGAGCAAGTCTCGCTCTGTCTAGAGAGGCAAAGGTAAGGATGTTATTTATTTATTTCGCAGAGATTAAAAACTGGACTATTTGTGGTGTATTCTGAATAAAAACCCATGCAAGATTTTTCCACTATATATATATATATATATATATATATATGCACTGTACATGGTACGTGCATGGGACCACAATACAAAGCACACAAGAATAAACCATTTGAGTTTTGTATAAAAATTTGTAAGGTTACATTATAGCAAGTATCCACACAAAAATATATGAGCCATTTATGTTGAACAATAATGACATTTGAATTTTAGGTCTAAGGTGAGCACGAGGTTAAACTGTAGAACATCATATTCTAACGTTAATATTTAATATTTTTACCTATTAGTTAAACCTGTAAAATGGTGGAGCAATGCAATTGTTCCTCATTTAGCTGCACCCTCCAACCCCTCAATTTCAAATGTGTACAATTTATGATCTGTGAATATGTTGGACTTGTTATAGTCACCTTAGAAGTGAGCAGGTTTATTTTGAAGATAAGATTAGAGTAAGCGTAGTAGTGGGCGGTATGGGCCAAAATGTATATCATGGAATAATTATTATTTCTTGATGATTCGTTATATATCATAGCTAATATGCATAAAGCGAATAATCCCCCCTCCCCAAATATAAACCTTTTTGAAAACGGACATTAAAAGTCTTTACACTGATTTATAGACAAGTAAAAGTTCACTAGCTCTCCAGCAGTTGCCTTTACGCTCATATGCAGAGCCTCGTGAAAATGTTAATTAAAGCGAGGCTTGAGCATGTCTGACCCTTCTGTGTTTCACAGACCCCGCTGGTTGACGTCCTCGCCTCTGATGACCGTAATCGCAAGCAGTCTTGGTATTCAAGCACGTTTTGTTTTGAGGTGTTGAAACAGGTAGCTAGCGTTTCCACCACCGCAAACTTAAGTAACTAAGTAATGTATGTTCTTTTGCTCCAAGTAGCCTTTTTTAAATTCAAACCACTTTCAAGCGACAAGCAGAGCTTTTTTTTATTTCTCTTTGGCACAAATTCTTTCTCATCACCGTTCTTCCTCTCTTTGCTCTGCAGGCCTGTTTTTTCCCTCTCGTTTTGTGTAGCCTTCCTGAAATGTGACTCTCGCTAGTGGCGGTGTTCGTCTTCAAGCATGTGTGCTAGTCTACTGTTGCTAGCAGCACATTAAAGTTCTTAGGCTATTGGCTATTTTATCCAAATTTTTTGCAGCCTTCTCAGTCAAGCTTTGCACTTATGAAGGTATTTATGAAACGCACACCATAGTAAGAATTTTCTGCAGTGTTCCGTATAAACTAGTATACCGCCCACTACTGTGTAACTCCAGTTAAAGCCATAATATTTAGGCAATAGTATGACTTCACAAAATAACCATGAAAAAGAAAGTAGTACGAAACGGAAAGCTATACAGAAATTGATGACCAAAATCATCAGTAAACTGGAGAAAAAAAAAAACATTTTTAAAAATGCAGGGTTGTAAATATCTCCGTTCAGCATTCATCAGCAACAAAAGCAGACAAGCCGGAATGGAATTTGCGGGGATGGACCAGGCGAGCAACAGCTTTTTATAGACGTGAAACATGGAGTAGAACGGGACTGCAGATAATAAATGAGGCAGTGTCATGGGATGGGCATGCATGACTGCCTCTGGAACATGCTCACCGCTCTTTATTGATGGTGTAAGTGTTGATGGTAACAATGTAATGAATTCTGAAGTGGACAGAAACACAAATGCATCCAAACGCATTAGGTGGAAGTTCAGAATGGATTAAGCTAATGATTCGAACATATGCCGTGCACGACCAGGGAGTTCATTAGAAAGAAAAAGTGGAACGTTTTGCACTGGCCAAGGTAGTCTCCTGATTTAAATCCAATGGAGGGTGCATTTGTCACACCAAAGAGGAACCTGTCAGAAGCCAACAGAAACAAACTGAAAGAGGCTGCTGAGATGTCATAGCAGAGGGCATTCATGTAAAATGCCAAGAGTCTAATGATGTGAACAGATCTCTGCCATTGCATATATGAACGTGTATAATTTTTTTTTACCATAAACTGACAGTTTATTTGTCCATAGATATACACATGGAGATAATTGTACATGCTGTAACAAAAAACACAGTAATTTCAGGATTAGTTTCTATAACAGAAACTAAAGTCAAACCCCCCCCCCCAAAAAAAGAAAAAATCTCAAACAGATGTTTACCAAATAAAGAGCTGTGTTTTCCAATTTGCGTTCCTTTGCCTTTTGAAAATATGTGAAATATGAAATGCTGGCCCATCCCTCAACTACTGTTATTCCCTCCTCAATCATTCACTGTTCAAGCTTAACATGGCCTTTCCCCCCTTCTGTCTAGCTGAGCTGCTTTCTCTACGTCCTGAACAAACTCGGGTCGTCTGGACTGCTGGTTGTCCTTCAGACTAGCCGTTTCTCTATGGTGCTTTAGTATTGGGCCCCATGAACTTTGGAATACTGTCTTAGTTTCTGTAATTAATCTATGAATTTTTCTTTCAAAGCTTCAAAACGCCTCAGGCGGTACTCTGTCCCTCTTCCTCTTGTAATGCCAACCTCGCAGTTGTTTTTCATGTATTTGATTGTTACACACTCAAGCATTTAAGATGGTGTAATTGACAGTTAAATATTTGTTAAATATATTTATTATGTTTGCTTTTCCATTTCAGCTCATCGTTGTCTGGAAAAGACAAAAATAAATTAACTCTACAGGTAAGGCACATTAGAATTATTAGAAATAAGTAAGATTCGCAGATATTTATATTTGCTGATATTTAAAGAAGTAAATATATGGGTGTGACTATTTAAAAAATAAGTTTATAGAAATGTGCAACTCTGCCTTTTTTTGCGGAAACTAGTTGTTGGTGTTTGAATTTCTTGTCATTTTAATATTAAAATTGCTTAGAAAGGTGTATTGATCTTAAAAATGTATTGGGTAAATGGTAATGTATTATATTCCTAGTACAAGGTTTTTTTTTTTGTTTTGTTTTTTTGCTGCATTGAAACATGTATTTCATGATCAATTTTATTGTATCACATTTAGATTGTGTCATCATACCCCTAAACGTAGGACTTAACTTCCATCTTACTCAGTGGTGGTAATGTTGAGGTCTTCTCTCTGGTCTCCACAGCAGAAGTTTGTTCGTTGCTCGGTCAGAGCTGAGGTCAGGCACCTGAGGAAAGTGCTGTGCCATCGACTCAAAGTAGACAGGAACCAGGTCTGATCTTTCATATCTTTACCATATAAATCAGCCTTATTTTTACCATATGTAAATCTTGAAAGTTGGTTCAGCAGATCTTTTAATGAGACCCTTGAATTCGCTAAACACTACACAACAAAGACATGATGCAGCAACACTGTCATGTAAATAAACCTGCTGTTAAAAACCGAGACAGGGTCCCCACGGATCCTTAAAAAGTATTAAAAAGTTAGTTTTAAGGCCTTGAAAAATATTGGAAAGGCTGGAATTTTAAAAGGGGTGAAATGAAGCAACAATATCTTTCCAGGTTAGGCTATTTGTGTTTGTTTTATTTATTTATTTATTCATTCATTCATTCACTGCCTATAGCCGAGGGAGCAGTGTGTACCCCATACATTTCTATGCCATAGAAAGAGAAGGTGCATAGCAGGGAGACTGGTTTCCCTTAAAACTGCTAGTGTAGAACAGGGAAACGCAAATTCAGTGAGAGATGGTTGGAGGATGAATAGTATTGTGGCTGGTTGAAAAAGACGTTTTATGTTAGAGTTGTTGCTCCAATAAATGCAGTATGTGCCTAGTTGTAATCAGCTAAATTATAGGCTATCGTGTGTTTAGTTTTCGTTTTTCTTCTTTAGAGGTCTTGGAAAAGTATTGAATTTGAATATCAAAAATGTGCTGATACCCTGTGAGAACACCGTTTAAGCATTTCATGTTCTGTGCTAAATATACGTAAACATGTTGATTCATGTTGTAGATGTATGTTCAGAAACCTGTAAAATATTTATGGATATTTTTCCTAGCCATAATAGCATGTCAATGGCCAACATTTACTCAAATTTGAGGCAATATTTATGCATTTTCGTTACAAAGTTATATAGGCTTACAGCAGATTTGAATGAGATTTTCAGTGCCAATATACCAAGCAATTATACTATAATATATAAAATTCTTCGGGTTAAGCATATGTTAAAGATATAGACGATATTAAGACTTTTCGGCACTGCAACAAACATTTTAAGGTTTTCTGGCTCACCTCTCTTTGTGCATCTATGCCTCATTAACATTTATTGTAAACCTCTTGGGTGGGCTTGCCATGGCAGACAATTTTAAAGCAAAACCTCAGTTATCAAAATAATTGTTTAGAGCTTGTGAGATGGATGAGGGTTGCCTTTAAATCACAAATAGCTTGTTTATAAACATTTGGTTAAAAGTCTAAGAGTATATTGGTGATTTTCATCTAAAAGTTGAAATCAAGTTCATATTAGCTGTCCTATCATCCCTGCTCCCTTTGTGTCTCTCTGGTGTTGCCTTCTGCCTCTTACGTTCCACTTCTCTCTCTCCCCCCCCCCCATCTTTCCACTCTTTTCTGTGTGGTCTTTCTTGGTTTAGGTCCAGATGTTGTTTAATAATGAATCCCTACCAGATCACATGACAATGAAGCGTCTGTGGTTGTCCCATTGGTTTGGAAAGGTACTGCCGTCTTAAACAGCGTTTGTGTAATCACTCTTTCTTTAGACTTTTTTTTTCTCAAGCATTTTTCAGGACTTAAAACACTGCATTTTCGATTCATAAACAGAAGAAATGCTCGCTTTTTTTTTTTCATTTAAAAAAATGGTGAGAGCCGGATGTCTACTTAGGCTTTGTGGTCTGGTAAATCGAATGGCCAGTTTATGTGCCATTTTAGTATTTCCTGATGTACAACCTTGCTCTGGTTTGTGGAGTGTTAAAGTACAAGAAAGCGGAGTAATGATATGCTTCATATATTTTTTACGATGTGAACAGTTTTTCTTGCATTCCTTGTTTAAGGTTGCTATAATCAGCTTGCTCTCTGTTTCTCCCCCCTCCCTTCTTTAGGCTCAACCGCTGGTCCTCCACTATACCATAAAGGACAAGAGGACGAGATAGGATTATGTAAAAAGTGTGAACTGGTGTAAATATTTTGTATTTCACATATTCTATTTTAATAGGGTTTTCTGTGCATATATACTTATTTTTTTGTTTTGTATTTTTTGAAAAATAAATTAAAATGTAAAAACGTCCACTGTTGTCTATTTTTCTTTATACATAGAAACCAAAGCGCATATATCGTCCTATATTGTTACAAAATTGGGGTGTTAAGTGAAAAACGAGAATGTTTTCAGCAGCTAGCACTTATTAGGATAGTACAATTCAGAAAGCGCTCACAAGGGGGCAGTATTGGAGTACTGTGTGCTAGCAGTTGCTCAGATGGTCGGCAGAATAAGGTTATGAATCAAAAATGGGGGGAAAAATCTTAAGGGAACTTGGTTTTATAAATATTTTTTGTAATCAGTAATCAAAAAATCCAAAAGCTGACCTTTAAAGGAAAAAGTGAAAAAAAATATAATGCATGCTAAGTATTAACGTACAGAGGTATATATGCGTTATATACATATATAACGCATTTGAAATAAGAGCTTCGAAGTAAAACATATTACAAATATTACAAATAAAGTGTAATTCATAATTTTTATATAATTTTTTTTTATTTATTAACTGATCCTTACCGGCAGGTTGTTTTAGATGGAAGCCACAGAAACACGTTAAGTAACTTAATTTAAACGAACTGGCAGCGAGTTAAAGAGGAAAAACACTAAACGATTTATTCTTTATCTTTTGAATGACCCATCATTTCTATCAATGCCAAAAACCATCTCGATGCTACAGTAATTTATTTTTGAATGGGTATCCTGTGTTAAACACAGTCGAACGTGTTTTCTAATCAGCTGCGTAGTCCGTCTGAAAATATTTGCAACCATCATAAAACAGCTCCATAAAATTTTCCATTCGGGTTTTCCTGAAACCTTTTTTTTAAACGTTATACTTCATTCAGATTAACTTCAAATATAGTTATTTGCTCATTTTAATTCTGAAATATATTAATTCACGTTGTATATAAAAAGTCAAGTTAGAGTTTTATGAGCGTTTTACACAAACCACGTCTTCACTGCAGTGTCAGTCCGACCTCTTCACCATTCTCAATGCGTGTGTGTGTGTGTGTTTATGTATGTATGTACGTGTTTTGTTTTTTTTTTTTGGTATGTAATTTTTTTTAAGTAAAAACGATAACGATTGAGAATGGTGAGGAGGTCGGACCCTGACCCTGCAGTGAAGACTCGTTTTGTGTAAAGCGCTCATAAAACTCTAACTTGACTTTTCAACCCCTGCTATTCCGAGCGATTAAACAAATTGTGCCCTCTGTCTCTGCCCGGGCCCAAACTTCTGCCTTGATCTGAGAACAGCTGAGAGGAACGAAGCGAGAGCTGTGGAGCAGACAACTGTTGGGACAGAGAGCGGACCAGGAAAGAAAGAAAGGAGCAGAGTCCTCCCATTTCTTTCTCCCTCCTATTGAGATTTATTCATTAGGAGCACCATGCTAATCAATTGCTATTCATGGGCGTTTTTTCTAGCAGACGCGTTTGAAGGGGCGCAGATGCGGCCGGGCCTATTTTAATACGGCGAGGGCGGGTTCCCCTAATCAATCATGATGACTGGTTCGGGCTCGAGAAAATTCATAAACCATATGTCGCCAAGGCCAGAGCAAGCTTTTTGTTGCCAGCCTCGAGCTTTAAAGGCCTTGTGGCAATTGTTTTTTTGGGGGTTTTTTTCTGTGAGAGGTGTTAAGTTGGGAGGGGGTGGTTCAATTGCCCCTAATTGAGCTCGAACCACTTAACACATACAATGAGTGACCATGAGAAGAGAACATGATTTGTTAAGAAGGGCCTCCAGTGTTAGCTCCAGTGTCAGGAGCGTGGTGTGTTAACACTGATGTTAATCCCGTGTGTTAAGTGGACACTGTTTTAATATCAGTATCAAATGAAGGGAAGAAAAGAGAAAGTAAAAAAGAAACTAAAGACAAAGAATGTACAATAAACTACTGAGCCCAGTACGAGTGGATGCTCAGATCATAACTGCACAGCAAGCATTTTTTTTGAAATATCATATACCCTTTATTTACATAAGTGGTGATTAAATATGTTACAATAACTTTATCGCTTAAAATCCATCGTATGATTTATACACACACCCGACCCCCCATTATTGGACTAATTTGGCCATGAAGATCAATTCAGATTTGAATAAACAGTGGGTTTTCATCCTGCGTTGAGGGTCAACATTAGAAATATAGCAATAATATCAATAATACCAATAATCCGGGAGAAAATGTTTCATCAAACTGACCCCAATAATCAGCTGGGATTTGTTCATGTCAAACAGTAAGTCTCAAATGACAATTTTGTGACACTGTATAAATATAAATATGTCTATATATTTGAGAAACAGGTTGAAAAAAAATCACATTTGGCAGATACTTGTCATTAGCAGCTATAACATTCATGTAAATGGTGTGATGAAAGTGTTGGCCACCTGTATAACAGAAACCAGTCGCATATGTTGCCCCTTTTTCCCCGTGATGTGGGTAAAATAGAACTGAAAAAAGTGTACATACACATGTTGCAGTCGTGATCCTGTACCACAATCACTAATCATTTCGCACATCCTACTGAATGAAACATGTACTCCTCAAGCACGTCCGTGGCTTTTACAATCCTTGCAATAAATTAAAAACAGGAGAGAGAAAGACAGAAAGAGAAATAGGGGGAAAAACAACATCCTTTCTGTTTCAAGTTCCGTCCGTGCAAAAAAATGAAGTGGCGAAAAATAGAGAGGAGAGGGGGGAAAAAGAAAATGCCCAAATTTTGGAAAGCGCGTGGGCAAACTTTATTCAATCGTCCACTTCGATTTCTTCTTCCTCCTCCTCCTCCTCGGAGAACTCGTCTGTGGTCTGGCCTCTGGAGGACGACGGGGACTGGGGGAAGGCTCTGTGGCCGCGCGAAGAGGGGGATATACTGGGGGAGATGGGACCCGAGCCGGCCTGGGCGTCGTCCATGTCTTCCATGGCCACAAGTTTCTGCAGGGCGTGTGCGGGGATTTTCTTGAGCGACTCCACGTCCGCCTTCATCTCCTCCAAGTCTCTCTTGAGCTTGGCGCGCCGGTTCTGGAACCAGGTGATGACCTGCGCGTTCGTCAGGCCCAACTGCTGGGCGATCTGGTCCCGGTCCGCCGGGGACAGGTACTTCTGGTACAGGAACCGCTTCTCCAGCTCGTAGATCTGGTGGTTGGTGAAGGCCGTGCGGGACTTCCTCCGCTTCTTGGAGGCCTGTCTCTGTCCGAACGCGTTCAGGTGCTCTCGACCTTCACACAGAAGGAAAAGGGGCTGTGACTACAGGGAATAGTTCATATAACTAAATTATGGCTCAGCTTAAATTTTCTAAAATAAAATAAAATAGCCCATGTGATCTGTCAACCGTGAAAATTACATTACAGTTTCGCTGTGATTTCGTTTGTCTGTTTGTTTTTTAAGGAATTGGTATGTCAACGGACATAAACCATTTTGCATTACTTTACATTTCATTACATTACTTTCATTTTTATCAGACGCTTTTATTCAGGGCACTGTGAGAATCCGAGGAGAGTTCTAAGTGTTTATATCTTAGAACTCAAACGCTTCTCGTGCCTGTGCGTCTCTCTCGCGGCGCGTGTTAGGCCCGTCCAGATGCAAAACAGCTGTTCTTGGAACAAAAGGTGGAAAAGCTTTTGCAAAACAGCGCCATTAGCTGCCAAGCGTGCTCCAAACTTTTTTCTCGAGTCAATCAAATCTCGAGCGCCGGGGCGTTTTAGGTCAACCAGCCGATGGCCACCATGACATAATGACACATATATCCTACCACGCGGGTTTATCAAGGACACCAAGCGTGCAGAACTACAGCATCTACTGCAAACTGTTATTACAGATACAGTAAAACAATTATTAATAAATGAGATACTAAATACTTGGCATGAAGTCAAAACGTTTGACCCAAACACAGCAGCACGTGGGAAATGGTCAACTTATACATTTCCAAAATAATACTGTACTGTGTGTATATGACAATAAATGACAAAACAACTTGACTTGAAAAGAGAAACATAAATAACACTACGCTACAATCGCAAGCCCTAAAACGCAACAGAACAGTTGACATCTAATAATTATAAAGGGTAAATTAAAAAGGTTTAGACCTAAATAACATGGGCCTAAAATGCTGTGGAATTTTTAAAAAACTTTTTAGACGTTTTGCGTTATACGTATCATTAATTCTTGATAAACACTAAATACCACGAGCTGTTGTTTGACATTGGTAACGCACAAAACAACATTAGAACAAATGGAATAACTGATCATGAATAAGAATATAATTGTAGTCCGGATATTTTAGTCCACTTTACCTTCTGCTGCTTGTATAACGCTGACTTCCAGCCCTTTGAAAGTTTTGCTAGCGAGCTCCTCTAGAGCGCACAGGGGCGAGGAGGGGGTCGTAATCCCGTTCCGCAGCGCGCTCGAGCCGCTCACTTTCTCGAGCACGCGCGGCGGACACAGGCTCGCGACCGACTTCTTGACGGAGGGCTTGTTGAGAATGTCCTCGATACTGAAGGGGGTCAGGGGCTTGTTGGAGTTGGCGGGGGGTGGCAGCTGGTCCAGGGGAGCCCGTCTCCTGTCCTCGGCACTGGACTGCAGAACCGAACCCGCCTTCATGTCTTTACTGGAGGTCATCGCAGTCCTGCGGAACGACTGTTCCCCCTCCAAGATAAAAACAATAAATAAATAAATAAATAGAAAAGTTTCTATTTCAAGCGAGCACTCGCGGGGGATTCGTTCTTCACACGCAAGCCCGCACTCGGGCCCTCGTCGTCCTGGTTAGTCGCGATGGACCGAGATCTTCAGGCTAAAGTGCTTTCCCAGATCCACCATGCTTCACGCGAGCAGCGTCGCGCTCTCATAGCCCCCGCGCGAGAGTCCAACTTTTTCTGAAGAGCAGCCCCATGAAGATGTTTAGGAAGGAGGAAGGGCACTGGCCAAGGGGGTGGAGGTGGTCGGGGTGTTTGGAGAGGAGGGGGTTTCGTCACACGAAAATAAGACAAAACTAGTAAAAAAAAATAAGGAAAGAGGGTCGAAGAGAACGCTAACGAGTTATTGTTGATTGGGCGAGGTTCAATTAAAGAAACTCGGTACTAGTTGCTGACCCTCTGCTTCGTCTTAAAGGGCCAGGCCACAATAATTAATTGGACGCGAGAAGAGGAGGAGTTTCCCTCACGGTGCTGTCCCGGGTTTAAAGAGAAGGCAAGCCTGCACGGGATGTTTATGCATGAGCCACCCCCACTCCCATTTAGGGTCGACCACGTGCTCCGAGGAAAGCGAGAGTTATGGCTCATTACTGGGACATATCTCAATTAGTAAAGACAGTGCTCGAGCTCTTGCGAGGAGTCCTGCAAAAACAGAGGGAGCTCATTATTACTGGTGGGGTTGGTGAGGCGGTTGGAAGATGGTGTGGTTGGGGGGGTGGGGGTGGGTGGTATAAGGGGGTATAATTATTAACATATCAGGGAGGAGGATGAGACCCTGATAGCCAGCCAAACAGCCATTACACGAAAGGATTAGCACAGCTGCAGAATGCATAGCTATACCCAGATTTTAGATTGTGTTTATTATTTTATTATGTGTTTATTATGTTTATTATTTTTTTATTGTGGAAGGGGGAGGGGGAGAATAATGACAACTAGAACATGGCTGTATAATCTTATTTTAAAGTGGGTACTGTTAAATTAATATGCAAATATTTAGTCATATAAATTCGGAATATAAAATAAATATCGTGACAATATATGAGCTTTAAATTCACCTCAAATAAAATAAAATGGAAGCAGTTTTTCGCGAGTCCTGTGTCGAATGTTCTATTGTGTAAACGTTCTCTCTGTGTTTGAACAGATCGTCAGACGCGGTTTGCGGATCACTGTGTGTGGGTCACTGTGTGTGGGTCACTGTGTGTGGGTCACTGTGTGTGGAATCATCAGGCAGTGTTTTAATGAGGCTGGGTGAGCTGCAGTGCGGCTCGCGCGCAGGTGGGAGCGCAGCTCCAGGTTCTTCTCGGTTTTGAAGTTTCAGCAAGACAGGAGAAGGTCCTTCTCCTCCTCATCTGGAGAGCTGGGGAGAAACACTGCTGGACAGGTATGTGCTAATCGTGTTGTTAGACGTTCATTTATTACATGTACTGTATTTCCTAAATGGACTTAACATTTTTCGTCCGTAATAATAATAATAATAATAATAATAATAATAATAATAATAATAATAATAATAATAATAATAATAATAATAACAATA
>JBBPDE010000031.1:4227653-4239271 GCA_037974605.1 Nannopetersius ansorgii | reverse complement strand
AGAGAGAGAGAGGGAGAGAGAGAGAGAGAGAGAGAGAGAGAGAGAGAGAGAGAGAGACAGACAGACAGACAGACAGTGAGAGAAAGAGAGTGCGCATCCAATACTGAAGTGGACTTTCCCAAGGCGTGCGTAAGCATGCAAGACCCGAAGCACGCACACGTCTTTACAGTCTAATGTTTATCACTTAATGCAGAAGCGACATATATGTATCGCTTTTGTACTTTGCGGCTATTTGTCTTTATACACATTCACATAGACCAACACATATATTTTTAATTAGCTAGTTCTTTTAAGAACACATACAGAGACAAAGAAATAGAGAGAGAGAGAGAGAGAGAGAGAGAGAGAGAGAGCAGACAGCGCGTCACTTTATTAATTAAAAACACCAATTACCACAAAGAAACATAACTATGCTTTTCTGTCTGCAATGCTCATCAACAGCAGCTACAGCTAGAGGTCTGATTATGTATAAGGAAGAAAAACTGCTGCATATCCCAGACGTGTCTCATAAATAGCATCCAATTGGAGATGGCAGATAAAAAGCAGTGTCAGAGAGGGAAAAAAAGATAAATTTTCAAACCATCTCAGAGAAACAGACCCAGCCAAGGCTTCATTACCCTCTGGTTTTGGACTCATGGCCTGAAACAGAAACTATTCACTCCCTGGAAGTAAGTCATCTTGCAGGAAAAAGGCCCCGTCCCCGGTGCAACATTACTCATGGCGCACGAGAGGGATTGCCCGGGTGTCAGTGTGTAACACAGAGGGTGAGGGTCGCTTCAGTCCTCCAATATTGTAAAGTATGAGTGTGTGAGGTGAATAGATCACACAGATTAGCACATTAACTAAAGCGAAACTCAAGCTGTGGTCAGAGAGAGGGAAAATGATCAGTATTTCATTTGGGAAATCACCAGAACAATTTGTGTGGAGCACAGAATCCTTAAAACAAAACATATAAAGTGTAACAGCAGAGGAGGAGTTTTGTTTGGAAGAAATCTAAAACCTCATTTGAGGTGTGGGATCCCTGCGAACCTACACAGTGATGACACTGTGAGTCTGAAGCTGTATTTATTGTAGCAACAATTATTTCTTCAGCTGGAGAAAGGCTCCAAAAATCACAGTGATTGATAGTTCAATATTACCATTTTTAAACCACCTTTTACACAAATATAAAGGCAACACAAAAAATGACCCAAAAAAACCCAAAATAAATGATAATTTTTTAAGAATTAAAATCAGTGTCATGACTGAAATCAAAATCTGAATAGATTTCTCTGGAGTGATGCTACAGAAGAACCTTTCAGCACACAATTTTGAATAAATAAATAAATAAATAAAAGGCTCCTTATATGGATCCCAATACTACATTCCTTCCAAAGCCTTTACTTTGTTTTTGTGAGTGGTGTAATGCCTTAAGTGTTCTTTAATACTGTGAATGTATTTATAGAAACTGCCTTAAGCATAAGTAGGAAAAAAGAGGAGGAGAACTTAAATTGGGGGAACAAAAATCAGGAAAAGGGAGTGAAAATATGGAGGAAGGTCTCAGCCCTGGCTCCAACATAACTTACAGCGTCCCCATAGCCCATAAATATCAGAAATAGGCTCACACTCAAACCAAATCCACAAGCAACAGTCCCTCAGCGAGTTCATGTGAGAGTGTGTGTGTGAGTGTGTGGATATGCATAGTTCCCTGGAGGCAGCAGTCATACAGTTATCCAGAATCAGGCTACAGTTCCAGCTCTGTTCCTCCTTGCAGGCAATGAAGGCAGGAGACACAAAAACACACCTTTACTTATCGGTTCTTACTGATGGCGGTTGCTTACTCAGGCCTGTTATTTATGATTTATTTCGAGTGGAGGGAGGTGTCTTTTGGCTTCGTATGCCATCTTAATCCT
Organism: Nannopetersius ansorgii; assembly: GCA_037974605.1. NCBI lineage: Eukaryota > Metazoa > Chordata > Actinopteri > Characiformes > Alestidae > Nannopetersius > Nannopetersius ansorgii. Next base: position 4,237,379 of record JBBPDE010000031.1, on the reverse strand, counting down.
TTTTGAGCGCTTTGGATTTGTTTTGGTCGAGCAAAGGATAATCAGGGATGACAGTTCTCTTCTATGTCTCTACTGTAAATTTATCAGACAACAAGGATTTCAGCTCGACATCTTGATCTCTTTGCTGTTCTAAATTACAAGAGTAACTACTGAACACTGTGAATTTCAGAAGATATTTTGGAAAACCTGAAAAAAGGGTTCCTAAGTGACACTTGGCTTGGATATACAGCATAATCATGACAAAAAGGTACTAACACATTACATTGACCTAAAAAAGAAGGCATTCTATAACAACCTTTTTGAAGAAGCAAGTATATACAGTATATATACCTGCTTTTTCTATATATATATATATATTAGATTGGTGAAAATAATGATTTGATCCCCTGCTGAATTTGCTGACGAGACTTTAATTCATGAGGTAGTTTAATCTTTATGGAGAGAGACAGAATATCATCCAAAAATCAAGAAAAAACATGTTAGATAAAAGTTACAAACTAATATATATGTCATTGAGTGAAATAAGTATTTGATCCTTTACAACCCAGACAGGCCCCCACACTGGCTGTGTTGGTTGTGTGTTGCACAGAGATTACAATCAATCTAATAGTTAGAGATAATGTTGTAGACCTGCACAAGGCTGGAATGGGTTACAAGGCTATCAGCAAGAAGCTTGGTGAGAAGGTTACAACTGTTGGTGTGATTAATTGGAAATGGAAGAAATATAAAATGACCATCAGTTTCCTTCAGCCTAGAGTTCTATGCAGTATCTTGCCTCATGGGGTGAGGACAATCATGAGAAAGATGAGGGATCAGCCCAGAACTACATGGGAGGAGCTTGTTAATGAAGCCAGTTGGGACCACAGTTACTAAGAACACCATTGGTAACACACTACATCATAATGGATTGAAGTCTTGAAGTGCCCAGAAGGTTCCCCAGCTCAAGAAGGCACATGTACAGCCAATCTTACGTTTGCCTGTGAATATCTAAATAATGCAGACCAGGCTTGGGAGAAAAGGCTGTGGCCAGATAAGATTAAAGGCTGTGGCCAGCTGAATATGATCTGAAGAACACCATCCACACAGTTAAGCGTGGAGGTGGAAACATTATGCTTGGGGATGTTTTTCTTCTAAGGGTACAGGATGACTTCACCACATTGAGGGGCCAATTGACGGGGTCATGTACCATAACATCTTGGATGAGGACCTCTGCCAGAACACTGAAGATGGGTTGTGTATGGGTCTTCCAGCATGATGATGACCCAAAACACACTGCTAAGGTTGTAAAGGAGTGGCAAAAGAAGAAGCACATTAGGGTAATAGAGTGGCCTAGCCAGTCTCCAGGCCTCAATCCTGTGGCGCTTCAAGTTTCCAAGCAGCAGCAAAGAAATCTAAAGGATTTAGAGAGTTTCTGTAAAGAGGAGTGGGCCAGAATTCCTCCTGAGAAAACCTGGTGACTGACAACAAGTAACATCACTGCTGTACTGAGTCTATTAAACTCTAAAATACAAATCAATTTATTTCTTTAATATTCTTTAATATACCTCATAAATTAGAGACGGTCAGCAAACGTACAAATGTAGCAGGTGTTAGAATAATTATTTCCCCCACTGTATATGTAGGGTAAACACGCCTTTAAGCTCAAGTACCCATTAAGCACACTTGTAACTTTGAACACAAACTGTGTAAAGATATCTTGATATCTAAAGTAATAAATGTATTTATTATTAAATATTCCCTGTATTTTTTAAACTTCCTGCCAATGTTAACTCATCCTGGCGACCATTTTGAAAGCACAGAAGAGACCCCTCAGAAAATCTATTTTTTTTCATACTTCAACCTTTATCTTGGCTAAGTGTCACTATTTTTTTTTTTACGAATTTAAGAAAGTAATGTTTCTAACACCGCCCAGCATAAGTTGGAATTAGGATGTTAGAGATAGTTACAGTTATTTCAAAAGACAGATTTACAAGCTTTTAGCGAATGCTATGATATGTGGTTAGCATGCTGGTATACGATTGTGCACTACGCTGATGTAGTAAATCACAAGTGACGATATCTTGTGTTTTGCTGTTCAGTGCATCATTTTGCTCCAGATTGTAGAGAATTAATATTTCTATATTGCAGTATTTTTTTAAGATTTCATATCATTTTAACATGAGCTTAAAGTGTACCATAGCATAAAAATGCACATCAGTGTGACTTCATTGAAGAAAAGCTTAAGTATAAACATATATTCAGTAATCATATACTCTCCGCAAGTAGTATATGATTATATATGTGATTAAGAACATTTATATAACAAAATACTGATCTTAAAATTAAAGCCACTATAATTTTATTCCAAAACTATTGGTGTCCCTATTAATCTCAGGGTGCTGGTGGTGGTGGTCTAGTGGTTAGTCTCTGGACCAAGCGGTCATAGGTTCGAATCCTACTTTCAGCACCACCATTGGGTTCCTGAAAAAGACCCTTAACCCCGAGTTGCTCCAGGGAGACTGCCCCCTGTAGTTAGGGAATGGAAATTGCTTTGGATAAAAGCATCTCATGAATGTAAATGCTCCCTTTAAGCTCAACTTACATAGACTGACAATGTGAATACTTCATAAATAATCTTAAAACAACAATTGTCAGTTTTCTTTTCAACTAAAGTTTTAAAAAATGAGCAATACATTATTTTCACAGATTTAAAATGACAAAACCGAGGCAGAATTACAGCTCCTGCTCCAAAATGAAAGAGACATTTATCAAGATTGGGGTTAAAACCTGTTTTCCCCAAAACAGTTAAATAATTTAAATTATGAAGGTGATCATTCATATGCTGCTCAATATGATAATGCATGTTAATGCTTTTAGGCCTAATGCTGTTTGACTGTTGGGACTTTCATCAAGTACAAGATAACAATAACTAAATTATTTAAAAAAAATAAATAATACATTCAAACATTGTAACTTTCAAACAATCTAAAAGTGACTGCATATAAGTTTCCTGTGTGTGTGAGTGTGTGTGGATATAAATCGTATATGATACATATAGTCCATACCTTTTACACATATGAGTTCTGTGAAATGTATTCAGTTGTATTTATTAAAGTCAATAAAATTTTGATTCATTAAAACAGTTATTTTATATTTTTGCATTATTTTTGTAATATTAAAATGAGTTACCTGGACAGTACCATTTGCAATGAGCTGAAGTGGTGTTTGTGGTCCAGAAATAATCATTCAGCATCAGTACCTAACCTTGCTAATGCTCTTGTGACTAACTACAATCAAATCCTCACAGCAATGTTCCAACAAACCTTTGGACATTTAGGGTATATGAAAAATCAACACATTCACTTTCTTTCATACTTTTAACAACTTTCGTACCTTTAACAAGAAAAATGCCGCTTTGATGGGTAGGAGGGTATCCTCACAGTATATGTTTTGGGTATTGTGGATTTATTTTGATGGAGAAACGCATTAATAATCTCTAGCATTATCATAAATGTTCTCAGTTGTTAGTTTGTTCGACAACAAAGCATTTAGTGGGATGCTTTCCATGTTTAAAATGTCATACATTTGACTGTGTGTGCTCAAAATTCAAACCTTAGTTATGAGATTAAGGTTGAAGTCATATTCGACTTCTCTCATGTGATTCCATTTACATTATGGCTACAGTCAAACTGACTGTTTGGTTTCATTTTGACGTATCTACATATCCAATAAAACCACAGATTAATTATATGTTATTCCTTAGTTATTTTCCTTCATAGATCACTAGTGAGATTAAGACAAACTGCCCAGAGTCTCCTTATCCTTACATTAACATTACACAAATTTTGATAAATGTCAGTAACTGTTTAAAAGGCTCATGAATTAAGGAAGACAACCCTGGGAAATCTTTATTTTACATTATTAGCCAAATGTTCCTTGCCCAATCAGTAATCACTACTATTCCTATAATAGTTGAATAGTTTAATAGTTTAAAAAGTTTTGTTTTTATTTTTTTAACTGTAACAAACTAGGGATCTCAACCCTAACAAGTTCTTCAGTATAACAGAGTCTGTGTATGCGAACATTAGCAATAGATGTACTATAGATAGATACATACACACACAAATATATCCATCCCTAACCAGATGCCTTTGGTAACTACTGCAGACTTTTTGTATCTATATACACACTCTTTATAATTAATGGTTCCTAATTATTTGCACTGCGTTATCCCTGAGTGAGACATTAGAAACACTGACAGTCTGAGGTCATTTCGGTCACACAGCTATTTGCATCACCCGTCTACACTCTGCAGCCTTCACTGAATGTCCTGTGATCTCTTATATCCACTTAAAGCTCCAGTGTAGGTTCGCTGTGTTTGTTAATAAACCTGCTGGCCATCCAGTGAAACAGGCAGGCCTAACACTTCATGCAGAGACGCTGGATCTGCCCATCACTGGTCAAACACACAATACGGTGGCCAAGATTAAACGGTATGGAAACGAGGAGGACAAAAGTCTATCAGCGTGTCATGGAGGCAGGCGGTATTGTATCCATATGTATTGAACAGCGGAGCCGTCAGGGCTGCTGGCAGGCCCATTCATCACAGACAACTCCCAGCCTGTCACACACACAATACCAGATACGTTCCATCCCCATCCCGTACACTGCTCCATGACAATGGTGAAATGAACAGCAGGACAGTGGAGGGGGATTCAAATGGTAGAGTCTCGCTCTTGTCTATTGGCTTTGCATGGTCACTGTCTCTGTCTCTCTTTATTGTGGCAGGAAACTGCTTTAGAGCAATGCCAATAAACAATTTCAGCACATCACAACATAGCTGATTATATCGTTCATCTTTCTTGGATTTTTGTTTCCGCCCTTTCGAATTTGCTCATAGCATTTGTGTGGTTTTATATACAAAAATAGACTCATAATTCGTTTTACCAAACTATTTCCGAACCTCTATATATGTCTTAAAATTTTCTGTCTCACAGATGTATGTGAATAATCTCAGTTCTGATTGGCTTCTCTAAATTATGCCTCAAAAACAGTATAAACAAAGATAGTCCAGATGAAGGGAATCTCTGTGGAAACACTCTTCACTATTCAAACATGTATGAATAGAGGGACTATAGCCTGAATAAGTGGAATATTTTGGGTTTTTTTGTAATATCACAAAAACAATAAATTTTTTTGCAACTTAATGTCCACGTAAATACTACACTTTAATTATGTTTACTTAATTCTACTAAATTATTCTGTTTAAAAAGTGTAGAAAACTTGGTTTACTTCGTAACGGGCTCTTAAACAAATGTTTAGGCATTTTGTACTGTAAAAAATATTCTATAATATATAGCTTTGTACAAATATTTACTATAAGTATCAGATTCACTGTCTGTTTGGAGCTGGTGTAAAAAAATGCGGCATAGATGAGTATAAACGCATTCATTAATCTATGCACTAAATTAAAGACCAGTTTGTTGTTTATTGATATCCCTACTTGGCTAAATATTATGCCATGCCATTTCATGCCATGCCTAATTGCCCATGGCTTAATTTTACACATTCTTTTATGTGAAATTCTTTCAATGTAGCCCACCATAGCACTCAAATCAATCCCACACTGATATTCACAGCTGGACCACATACAGTCAGCTATAGACATCAATCTGTCACCCCATTTCAAAAGTGTTTATGAACCACATATAGACACAGCATCCCAGGGCTCCACCATATTTTTGCCATATGCCAACATAGCAATGTCATATATCAGGAGCCGCGCTCTATATTTGTGACATGATACTGTATTTAGAACAGCCAATTTATAAGCCTGTACATTTATAGTGTGTGACAGAATTTGGCCTACCACCAGCCTGCAGCACTGCTATAAATCATCATAGTCATTCCCAGTGGCAATCTGTGGTTAGATGCCACTGTGTGTTTAGAGCCACACAGAATCAATTGCTGAGATGCCATTTATGACAATGCAAGTGTGTGTCAGCCTCATCCTGTAATTTCAAGGTTGCCACACTGGAGTCACATTCTGTTCTAAAAAAAAAATATACACACCTTTAATAGAAATATGTACCTCACTGGTAACTAAAACGAGGCCCACAGTATAGGTGCACAATTACAGACTGTAACCCAACTACTGTCAAACTCAACCAATGACAATTAGTGAGTTTCTGACCTCAGAGCCACTGTTGACCAGAAATGATTTGACTGGTGGACCATTCTCAGGATAGCAGTGGCATTAATATGGTACTGTGGAATGTGTGTGTGGTGCTATAACAAGTGCATGGAGCACAGTGGCATTGCTTGAATTTTTGCACACAAATCAGTTTCACTCATCAGTTAAGAATGATCCTCAACCCAAACATATCCAGCTAAAAGCAACTCTGTAGTCAGGAACTTACCACTAATGAGGGCTAGAGAAACACCAACACAAACCACATGAACAATAGTGGAGCTACAAAACACAAAATCTTTGTAACTTACAGAACGTTTATTTGGAATTCAATTATATGGGGGAAGCAAAATAACACAATTATACAACAATCTATCAATAAATCTGATTATTTTGTGTATTCTAGGTGATTTCATTTGTTTTGCTTGTATTTTGCTTATTTCAAGAAATCCTACCAGGTCAATTTTTCTTGTAGCAGATATAGCAGGACAGTATTCTTAGTGGTCTCCACATACAGGCCCCGCTGTACCACTGGCCACACCGGAACCAACATTACCCTCAACACTATCTGTGCTTACACTGGTGCACAGCTCTCCTCCCTCGGAGAAGCTGTCATGCTGACTCAGCGACGGTGCTGTAATTACTGATCTGCTTTGGGAGAGAGCAGCTTCGAAACACAACATACAGACCAGACAGCTTGGGACAGACACACCAGAGAGCGAAAGCAATAAACACACTCAATAGAAGGCAATAAAGTCAAGTAGTGTCTCCTTTCTGACCGTGCTGCCGTACCATAACCAGTTTATCCCACTGAAAACAGAAATGAACTCATAGCAAGTGACTGTGAAGTGTTTGTGTAATTGTATCCAGGCTAGCACTGCAGAATGTGCAATTGTGGGGCTAGTTATTAAAGCCTGGGATATGAAAAGGTCTTTATTTCAAGACATTATTACTGTTTTCAATAATACCTCCATTAAAAATGTATAATAATCCTGCTTTTGAGTAGCGTGAACAGAACGGATGGGTCAGTGAAAATGAAATTGTTTTTATTTTGTGAGGAAAAGCGGCTCCGCTGTTGACGCTTCACCATAATGATACTTCCTAAATCAAATCCATAAAAGCTGGGGCTCTGATTACGATCAATTACTGAAAGATATGACGCACAACATGAAATTCCTGACTTCGACAAATGTAAATATTACTTCTCCATAACGCAAGTAGTCTTTCTGCACATACAAATAGGGAGTGTGATCAGGCAAATGAATACTCAGAGAAGGAAAATGAAATCAAAACTATCTGCCTTAACATTGTTTTCTGTCTTCCCTATTTCATTTATGGACAAGGAAAAACTATTTTTTCCTCGTAACGAAAACAAAACATAAAGATTGAGCAAACTGGGTGATGTCCTTCTATAGAAAGGTGTCAAAATGTTCACGTATTTTATTAATTGAGATGAAGTCATTCAGGGTGGTTTGATTTGAAATGTGGTGTTTTGTGGACAAATGTTGCAGCTCTGATTGATCTACAGTAGTAGTAGTTAAGAATCCAATGTCAAGACAATTTTAATATCGATTTTTCATACTGTCCAAAAAGACCTGTGAATCTATTCATCTTCTGAGTTTTTATACCTAATGTTCATTATTGTAATATAGAAGAACATCTAAAGCAGATTTTTTGTCATATCACAGCATGAATGTACCTTTCGTGTACTGTGCCTGGACTTGAGACTACCTTTTTTCTTATTGTAAAACTATGTTTCAGGCACCAGGCAATGAATTAGTAATTATTTCATGCAATTGTGGGAACTTTGAAAGAAATAAAACTCTTCAGGTGACTGGATCCTGCCACCACCACCATGAGCAATTTAGTAACAACCCAATAGAGTTCTCTAGAAAAGAGCATTTTCACCTTAATTGTGCACACCTTAATCACTTTAATATTTAAACATTTGATGGAATTATCCTTTAATAACATTAAAACAGGTCTTCCAGAGGCACAATAAAGAGTCATATCGCTCCATATCAGTCTGCATATGACTGTGTTTATGCCCCATTGTGTTTAAGCAGTGTGTGTGTGTGTGCGCGCGCATGCGTGGCCAATGAGTATAGCCCTTCGCACAGAACATTACTGTGTTCTCTCTTTCTGTTGTCATTTGGATGCTGTCTCATGAGAGTGGCCCCGTCTCGAACCCCTTCCCTGCGTTTAGTTTTAATTAACCTCACAGAGATACTGGGCTCCGGCGTTAGCGTGTTCATGTCAGAGAGGTTAATGATTTTTACAGGCTTGGGGACACTCTGAGAGGACAGATCAATGAGTCTCAATTCCCCATGCAGCGCACTCTCTGCCACTCCATCTCACACAACACGGGCGCTCCCTCCGACCATTTTCTGCACCACCTCAGCCTGGCAGGCCTAATACCTAGGCCTGGAGTCTACCTGAGTGTCTGGGCAACACAATGAAAAAGTAATGGACTGAATTTCCTAGCTTAAAATGCATAAACACACACACACACACACACACACACACACACGTGTGTGTGTATGCCTCAACCTCGTAAACTCCTGACTATATCATTTATATATTTGTTTAATAGTAGCTACTGAATTAATCTTAATGGGCTAAACATTAAAATGTTATGGGTGGAGATATATTTGCAAGTTCCATTATGTAATTCTATTTTTTTAATCCGACCATATAACAAAAAAAAGGCCATGTAAAAATGAACCATGACCATTTTTAGTGCATAAACACATACAAATATTATTTCCAGGTCTCAGGATAAACAAAGCAAAACAAAACAAACAAACAAAAAACAGATAACTGCTTTCATTTACGCACCACTTTCACGAATCCCATATTCTTCCACACCTGCTTTATAATGTCCGTGTCTGTGATAACATTCAGACTCAGTGTCTTATTTACCAAAATGTATGAAATACATGCTAGAGAAAGAGAGAAGCCTCCAAATATTTTGGTATTATTTACAGCAATCTCTGGGCCTGTTCAATAAGGCTGTTGACTGCTGTATTGGAACTCACATTAATTTTGTAGCAGCCTGACAGAATATTGATGATTTGATAAGTTCTCTACTTTAACTGCTTTTCGTCTCAATTTTTTGTAAGTATTTGCGCTGACGAGGGAGACATCTATTCAATAAACTCTATTGATCACAGAGGCTTTTCAACGCTGTTCTGCATGATAGGGCACCTACATTTGGAAACACATTAAGAATGTTGCTTTTGCTCCGTCTCTCACACGTATACACACACACACGTCTGGTATTGCTACATTTATGAAGACATTCCATTGACTTGTGTAATACTGTAGTAGAGTAATACTATGCCTGCAAATGAAAGTAACCCTGATCTGAACCTTACCCTCAGAAACTGAGCAATCTTTATGCTTTAAGCATGTTTCTTTGTGAGGACCAGAAAGGTCTTCACTTCTACAGATCCATTATCCTATCAGTGTAAGGACAAGGCCCCACACACACACACACACACACACACACACACACACACACACACACACACACACACACACACACACACACACAC
>JBBPDE010000031.1:4118261-4132329 GCA_037974605.1 Nannopetersius ansorgii | reverse complement strand
TTTTCATTTCAATTCATAGTCTTGTTTCTATTTGTAAAGTGCGTATCTGCGCTCAGTGATATCTTGTATGAAATGTTGGGATATATAATTTTAAAATAGTAGAATAATGACTATATGTTTAGGGTGGCTTTGGATCATTGGGGGGGGGGGGCTACAGACCTCCCAAAATAAACAACACCCATGATCTTTACTTTGATCTTGACTTTACAAGACAAGTGTCTAGATGAACTGAGTGTGATACGACATTTCGTTGGTTTCTTGTATCTTGTATTGCATAGTAGAACATCCATAGTATTGTATTGAGCTATAATTGTGTAATATTGTGTTCAAAAACTATATCTCTTATTAGAAATTAATGTAATAGCCATATTTTTAAGAGTTTCATTCTAAAATGTTGCATATCCAAATCTATATCCATACCTCCACCCCTCACAGATATTCTTTAGGTTGTGGATTATTCTCTGTAGTGACACTGGCATGGTAGAATTGCACTGGTGTAAATAGAGCTGCTGGAGTATTTAAACACTGTGTGTATTTATTGCCCACTGTTAGACACACCTACCTTGCTGGCCCACCTTGAAGATGTAAAGTTAGAGATGAAAGCATACTTGAGTGGTTTGTGGTTGTCCTCCTGTAGTCCTTCAGCAGTGGTCAGTTTCTGACCACAATACCCTGTTGACTGACTATTTTTGGTTCGAGAACTATTCGCAACTCAGTTGCAACATTAAAATGCCACGCTGTGTTTTAATCACTGCTCTTCTGAGAATGAGACTTGTTCAGTGTGGGGGTTCTGCCCAGTGATGAAAAAGTAAAGGGAGAAAATAAAAGTTGCAGAGAAGTTTCAGTGGACTACAGTTTCATTTTAATATTCGAAGTGCACCTGTATGGTAAGTGGAGCTGATAAAATGGACAATGAGTGTAGAAACTAATTAGGTGTACTTAATAAGTGAAAGTATTCATATTGATTTTAAATTCAACCAGTGCACAATCAAGCAGCTGATTCTAAAATAGCTCAATCAGCTGATTCTAGATTGTTAGATAATAATAAGGTGCTTCCAGGAAGCAAGTGAATGGAATTGAAAAGGCATAGAAAAAGATAACAAAAAAAGGCTATTTGCTATCTATGGGGTGTGAAGCAGGTTTAAGAATAGTCTCTTATAAGACGTTATTATTGTACTGTTGAAACTTATCAATCATCCGGTGTGTTTTTAAGGGTCGATTTATCGCATGACAAACCAATCCATGGTTTACTTGTATAGCAAAAAGTCATTGTAATGCTTGCCTAATGCTGTGCTGTACCCCGCCAGTCTTTCCCTTTCTTTCTCCCTCCATTGTCCTTGTTAAAATCATATGAAATGCATGGCATAAATGGTGGAACTAACTCGATTATGAAAATCTCCTCTTCTGTATTGGTAATGGGCTGTGGTGACTGGGGAATAAAAGCTGCTAGCCAGACGTGCCTGTGTGTGTGTGTGTGTGTGTGTGTGTGTGTGTGTGCGCGCATGTGAGCATGTGCATGTGTGTAATAGAGCCTACCCAGCTTCTCTGCCACTGTCTGCTGTAATATAAATCCCTCTTGCACTTAGTATTCATCCATTTTTAATGAAGTGCCTCAGCTGCATGTGTGTCTGTGTGTATGTTTGTGTGGCAGATGATGGTGGGGGTGCAGATTTAAAGGTGTGGCAGGGCATAGTGAAGAAGAAAGGGAAAGAAACCGCAGAACAGTGCCCTCTGCCCTCGTAGCCCATCCCTTGTGAAAGGGAGCCGAAGTTATGAGCTGACATCACTCTCCTGGGTGGTGTAAAGTTAGGCAGTAAACTTAAAAAAAAAAATGAAAACCTTGCCGCGAAAGAAGGAGCAGCGATGCTCAGGGGCCCAAGCATTCTTTTGTAGGCAGCTTTTCAAAACAAATGAGCAGCAAAGCCCGGGGCCTATACCGTGGCTGCTCTTTCTTTCAGGCACTCTCTCTGTTTTTGTGAGTCTGAGGACCTGAGAAGGAGACCACATGGCACTGGAGAGTAAGAAACAGACCAACAGGCCATCTACTGAAGAAAGCCTTCCGAAGAAAGCAGTGATTCACAAAGGAAGCAACAGCAAAGGCACTGGTTCTGTTCTAAGCAATGTCTCAAAAGGGTGTGTGTACGTCATACATGTATTTATATATAGGACACCATGACTGCATGAAGTAAAACATTTGATAAGCTGTTTATTTCGCTATGGAATTTCATTTTGTTTATCTCTGCACAGCAGCTTACAGGGAATTGTGACAAAATATAAATAACAAAATTCAACAGTGTTTCTTTTTTTCCTCTTTTAATTTAATTACAAACCTCGGTTAAAAGTGGCAAATTTGTCTAAAGTCTTCAACATATTCCATTCTCTCTTTCACTCGCCAAGAATGCAACATTGAACAACTTAAAAAAGTATGATATTGTCATTATATACAGCCATTATCTATTGGCAAACAATGCTAAGAGCTTATTGGAATTTTCCACTTCCATATGTAGAATGCAATGAAAGAAAAATACAATTATGTTATACAAAGATCAAAAATACTATTAAAAACCCTTATTATAAATGGCAGCGCTATATTAATAAACTGCTGTTGACATTTTACATGTAAGTACAAAATCCTGTTGAGGTAGTACCCTCTGAAGTCACTTTTAAATGTTAAAATACTGAATAGACATCACTCGACTTTTTCTTTATTTACAATACAGCAAATCTATGTTCTTTACTTCATTAAAATTTAATTCCTTTGGTAAACGTAACGGTCAGAGACGTGCAGTCCTGCAAGTGTCAATTGTACATTCACAACATTTTTGCATCTTTTTTTTTTTGGATTCTGTGTTTCTTTTTTTTACATAATGCAAAAAAGGGGCAAATGCATTGTTTTACAAAAACAAACAAATAAAAGCTTTGTTTTATTAAGAACATTCATTCGTGCTGTTCCACCACTGACCTTTTTTTGTAGAGTTATAAGACTGCATTCTTTTATAACCCATCCACTGTTTCCCCACAGCTAGCTCGTCATGCTTTTTGGGTGTTTGTGTGTGTGGGTGTGTGTGGGGCTGGTGGTGTTGGGTTAGGGAAGGTCAAGTTTGAGAGATCGGTAGAGAAGGGCAGATCCAGAGGTACCCCTAAGACATGTTCTCCAGTGTGTGTTCCCCTTGCTTGGGGTGTAAACATTAGAAGGGCACCGTGTATTGGCCTCATAAAGACATCTATCTTAAAGAAAAAAACTAAAATTAAAAAAAACGGTCCGGCTGAAAGGATAGTCTACGCCTGCCTGTCAGTAGGGTTCTGAAATGGGTCAATTTGGCTGAGCATCTATTGATTATGAAGTTATGCTGAGTCCATATAGGTGCAACAGAGACCCCATTGTGTTTCTGCTCTCACTGTTTCTGTCTACACCACCCTCCCCTCCCTCCCCCCCCATATTAAATGTCAGCCTGGGTGGGAGGGAAAGCGTGTGGTGGATTGTGGGAAGAAAGGAACGGGGCCACATTATCGACCACAAGCAAGCGCACTTTCAGCTCAGACAGAAAACTTCAGTAGACTATGGAAGGGCCTGGAATAAAAAAAACAAACAAAAAAAACAGGGCACATTCTCAAGCTCGCTTCATGGCAACTCAACTTTGGTTTGAAATACGACACCAGGCGTAAGCTTAGCTTACAGTAAAGAAAAAAAAAAACAAAGACATGAAAATACTCGAAGGCTAACAGAAGAGCAGCTCCTCTGTCATTTGACTCCAACATTCATGTTCGCTTATGGAAACGCAACAATAAAGAAAAACATATCTCAGTCTGAATATGAAGTGTGACTCTCAACTAATAGACATGTAAAAAAACTAAGGCGTGGAAAACAAAATATAATTCTTTGATGAATAAAGTATACAATAAACTATGGAAATAAAGCATCTATAAAAATATGAGATTTAAGAGAAAAAAACATCTTATTGGTAGAATAAATCCTGTAGGCTAACAGGTAAGACTTGGAATTAAGCCTTAATCGGAACAGTCATGTGAAGAAGAAGAACGAGAAGGAGGAGAAGGAGGAGAAGAAGGAGCAACAGGAGAGACAATAAAACGTTCAGTGCAATAAATGGAGGTTGTGTGTACGGGGCGTATGAAGAGGGGCTCCCTCAGAAGAGTTTGACGCGCTTACCCCCCACCGCCCTCCCCCCTTTCAGCGCCCTGTGCGCGGGCTGCTCCTTGGAGAGCGGGCAGTACTTGATGGTGTGCGCGTTGTCCCCGTTGGCGCTGCAGAGTGGGCAGGTGTACGCGCGCAGGATGGGGCACACCACACGGCCCTCGGGTGTCTTCAGCACGTGCGAGCCGTACACCTCCTCGGGCGCGCCGTTATTCCGACAGAACACGCAGATCTTCGGCTCCTGTTTGGCGCGCGCCGCCGGTCTCCTCGTCTTGCGCTCGGCACCGAACAGCTCGAGCCCTGCGAGGCCACCACCACCACCTCCTCCTCCTCCACCTCCTCCACCACCGAACGCCGCGTCCCTCTCCAAACGCGCGCCGAATGGGCTGAGCACGGAGAAGCGCTCCTTAAGCTCGAGCAGCGAGGTGGGCGGCGGGCTTGCGGGCGCACAGCAGCAGCAGCAGCAGGAGCTGCAGTCCGGCTGGGCGCACGCGCACGGTGCGGGGTCGTCCAGGCCCAGCGTGGCCTTCAGAGACTCCGTGATGGAGTTGGGTCCCGCGGGCGCGCCGCGCCTGCTGTGGCTCTTCGTCACCAGCGTGGACAGGCCCAGGTAGTCGTTCCAGAAATTGAAGGTGTAGTCGTACGAGGCGCGCGCGCTCAAGTAGTTGTGGTTTAAAAAATCCATTCTCACTCACTCGCTCACTCAGTCACTCTCCCTACCCCTCTCTCTCTCTTTCCAGTCAAAAAAGAAAGTATGGATAATATCCGTCGCGTCAGCTCGGAGTGTCTATGAACCGAGCATCAGGTCCAGGGCTGGGCTGTGTTGGGTCTCTGGGACTGGCCAGCAAGCGTGTGGTTATAAGGCTCCAGCCGGAGCGGCGCGCACGGAGAGGGCGTGGCCATCAGTCTCTGCCTCTCTCGCACTCCCCTTTCTCTCTCTGTCTCTCTCTCTCTCCAAACCAAGTTTTAGCTCTTTCTCTACTGTCTTCAGTCAGATCCGCTGTACGAAAACAGTCGAGTGCTGGCTTTTGTCATTACTGCGATGGCACGAATGTTGCGTGTGTCGTCTCCACACTTACATAACGTGGCTGTGCCACAGATTTTGCTGAAAGTACAACAGAACTGGCTTCGTTTTCACATTTTCGTCTCGTTCTGCTGCCCCTCCCTCCTAAAGCTTTCAGCTCCAGTTCATCTACTCTCTACTGAAGCAGATTCCAACGTGGACTCGGTTTGACTTTCCCTTTTTTTTCTATATGATCCCCATATAAACACCTACAGGACGTGTTTGTGCGCGCGCACGGCCCTTTGTTCTTTCAGAGCGTGAACGCGCACCTGCAGCCCAGACACTACTGCCTAACATGCGATAAGCCTTAAGGAGCTTTACTGGGTTTTGGCCATAAGCTGTAACGTGTTTTAGTTGCATCTTTATGTGCCTTATTTTTGCAGATGGCTCAAATTAAGAGCCACTGAGGGCGCAGCACTCGCACCTGATGGTGCTGTCTCGAGGGTCTTGCAAGAGCTCCAGTGTTTTTCACTGCAGCGAGGCAATTAGTCGAGGCCCGGGATGGTGTATCTTTTAGAGGAGAATGGCTTAAAGCTCGAATGTCAGTAGATTTGCACGGATCCCGCAGTTCTTTTCTGGTGGTCCCGCTGTGGCCTTGGCTCCTAGTGAAAGGCTGCAGTGCTAGAGGGGCATTGTTCTACAAGCTCCTGGCTCACTCCGAGCAAACTGAGCTGCCCTGGATCCAGCCAGCTCTCTCTCTCGCTCTCTCTTTCTCTGAGTCTTCTGGCACAAATCTTGGTGCAGCCGAAAAGACTTGTAATGAGGGTCTCGCCAGATTAAGTCATCTCTTGGTAAACAAAAGGCTTATTTGCATTTTTGTACTTCGTTCAAGAAACCAAGAGGAGAGGTGGGGTGGGTGCACAAGGGCACAGGTGCAGGCCAGCTGAGTGCAAGACACATTAAACTCCCCGAAGCACGTGCCCAATATCCCAGTTAAGTTCACTGTATTTTCAATAGCATGATGGTGACTTTCTGTATTTTACGCATTTCTTTTGGGCATGCTCTAATGTGGAGCCTCGTCCTATAACAGTCTATTGTATTTTTAAAGTAGGGTTTCTGTAGTACTCTCGTTCCACCACCTGGGGTCTATGTGAGCTCGGGAGAACATATTAGGGATGACGTCATTGGGCATCCTGAAATGCAGGAGTTTACATAATAACAGATAAGAACAGTTCCACACAACCACACGTTAGTGCATGCCTCGGGTGAAACACTGTGTTCATTTATACACATTTTGAAAAAAGTCACTGGACAATGGAAGCACATAACGCTGCCTCTTAACCTTTCGAACCCATAGGCTCATTGTTTACTTATTATTCTGAAGATGTGTGATTCTGAAGATGTAGGAGTTATTTCTTTGGCCTTCGAACACATAAGCTAATAATGCATAACTATGTTAGTATGTTTAGTAATAACGATTTCATTATAATGGGGGCAGCGGGTGGCCTAATGGTTAGGGAGTTGCTCCTGTGGTCAGACAGAGGTGGGTTTAAATCCTGCGAGTGGCACCACTGAGGTACCCTTGAGATACCATCCTCACACACTGATCCCCAGGTGCTGCATCACAAGCTGCCTTTGCTTCACTTGGTGAATAGGTTAAATGCAGAGAAAGAATTTCACGTTGTTCACACTGTGTGCTGTACTGTGGTGTGTTCATGCGTGACTATAAGGGGCTACTTCACTTCACTTTACTTTACATAATTGTAATGAACTCAATGTGAGCCCATATATGTTAATAGGGCTGGGATATGGATTAGTCCAAGCTTGGACTAAACAACACTTTGAACAATGGATCAACACTGGAAATTCTTTTACATCTAGGCTTCAGCTTAATGTGGGTCTGAAAACATGGTTAAAATAGGCTCCCTTGAGGTCATCTAATGGGAGGGTTTAGTAAAGATGTAAAACTTACTTACTGGAAAAGCACATTAATGGTAACCAAAACTCTAAGTAATGATAGCTTTATCACTGCTGCTGTGGTTTTCTATGGCTTTGGAGTAATGCCTCTGTCGATAACTAGAGCCCAGCAAGAGGAGAAGCTGCCCTCAGCCGTGTAGCAATACACAAGGCCTTCCTCTATCATGATGAATTATGCTCCTGCTGGAATGTGAGCATGAAGGCTCCCGGAGCATCGCTACCACACCAGCCACTGTATTTCTAATTAAAAGTCGAGGAGAATTTTTTGAACCTCTGCCAGCCCAGAGGATTAAGCCTATTTAAAAGGGGGGCGGGGTTAAATAGAATGCCATACCTAGCTGTTTAACCAAGTGGAAAGTAATAAAGAAGATGTGCTTTGTGAACATTTGTGCTTGGCTTAGTGGCTTTTCTTTTCTCAGGAGCACTACACCGGCTGAACTTTTGTCCTCCTCGGGTTCACATTAGGTGTGACATGAATGAAACAAGACCATGTTCTGTGTGACCAATTGATCCATTTATATTTACATAGACTCCACAATGTTGCAGTTCATCCTTTATTGACAGAACGTTTGCATATGCTTAGTAATCTCCCTCAGGTAGATATCATAATCTTTGCAAAGAACAGAATTGCTGTCAACATAGTTGGTCACATTAGGCTAATTGAAGACCCTGTCTGAGTTTGGTTAGTAAAGCCGAACTTTCAGGTAGTTCAAAATTTATATTTGCTAAAGGAATAATGCTTTATTGGATTTACATTTAGGGATTTTCAGTGGCCCATTCGTCATGGAATCAATGTAAACAGCCATTTTTTTATGTATGTAAAAGAAAATAACCTGGAAAAAAGACTTTTAGTGAAAGAGGTTTCACTAAAACAGTGATGAGACAAAAGTAAAGGGTCACTGTGGCTCATCATTCCTGGCGCGTTCTACTTAGCACATAGATGGAAAACCCTAATTGCATTGATTTCTATACGAACTTCTTGCAGAATATTATGTATCACTAAGTAACATGATTAGGTCAAGATTTATGAACGACTCACACAGGACTACTCTTGGTAGATCTACCTTCATAATGTTCAAGCTGCTCTATCATGAGACAAAAGGAGCAATAACTACAAGCTCATTTTCCTTTAGTCGACTGACATCCTGTGATTTACTGACCTCATCAATAATGCAGCGGCATTTGCAGCAGCACTGTTTCACCGCCATTGCTGTGTGTTGCACCAAATAATGCAATTCACATAGAGAAGGTCGTACCGATTGAATGTCGGCTTCATTAGACCATTAGAGTTTCCACGAAAACATTCTTATCTTAAAACTGACTGTAGCTTTCTCTCTCTCCCTCTCTCTCCCCCTCTCTGTCCAGCATTAGTGATGATGAAAGATCTAGGCTGGGGCTGGCTAAGACCTTTCAGTCCTAGAATCTGAACTATTGTGCCTGAAATATTAATGGCCACATTATTACTTAATTTTGTTGTGACTTGGAGGGATTAATACCCATCCATTAAACACTGTTAATTCCTCCCCTGTCTGGGAGAAAGCCTGTGCCTACTGGATAGCAGAATTACATTAGATGCTGAATGATCTATGGCACCGGGGTGGCGACTAGCGCTGCAAATTGATTTAGCGGTTGGAACTGACAGTGATGATTATGTGAGCGGTTGCTGACCAAGGGAAACATTTACTTTTAATGAGATATATTGTTATGCTCACAAATGTTGCTATAATACGAGCATCGCACAGCCTATCACTTGCTATATGTAGTAGCAGACCTAATTGTGGTGCATCATTTTTAAAGTCTATAGAATTTTCTCTGCATTTACAGTATCTTTATGATTTTCAACATTAAAATCACAGCAAAAAAGAAGGGTTTCTGCTCTACCAATCGGAATTTGGGATGTGACAAAGCAGTCAGAAGTTCTACCCCACAGGTTTTGACAAATAATTAAAAAGATTTCTGTCCATCTGAAGTTCAGTAGCATGGAGGATCCCTGAAGAACATTTTTTCTTAATGAGACGTGTGAGTGTGCAGGACCTTCTAAAGCTATAAATCACATAATGAAAAGGCTGTTTCCCAGTTTAATGGGTCTTTCAAGAATATTCAGATTACGTCGAGGTCCTTTAAGCCTTAAAAGGTTCTTATGCATCTGATTTACAAACACAGTACTTTTAAGAACCGTCTGTTGAAAGGTTCTTTAGGGAGCCAACAAGCATTTATTAGGAATGTACCTTCATTACAGGCTCAGGCATGTTCCCTGCAAAAACTCCTGATCTAACTAAGACTTGCAATCGTATTTCTAGCCTAAAAGTCTTCTTGATCTTGTTTTGAGTATAATGTACTATATAAGAGCAGACTTTGTAAGGTTATTAAGATTGTTTAAGGTATTTTTTCCATATTTCAAGAAATCTTACTAACTGTAAATATCTTACTGCACTGACAGATCATTTCACGTGTTTCTAGTCTAAAGATTTCTTTAAAAACAATCTTTATATACTATATAAGCGCAAAAAATCTGCTCTTATATAGTATATTATACTCAAAACGAGATCAAAAAGACTTTTAGGCTAGAAATAAGATTGCAAGTCTTGGTTAAAATCGGGATTTTTTGCAGTGAATTCAAGTTCCCTAGCACCACAAGTGCTGGACAGTTTTATTTAACCTTATCCATGTACTCACTCACTACTGCTTATTTATTGATCGCCAGCATGAAGATGATTATTGCATTAATTTGTGGGGGTAAAAGATCATTTTTCACCATCAACTGTGTGTCATCTCTGTTCTAGACTTTTTCATCTCTTAAGGCCCAGCGCGGTGCTCGACCATGTGGGGTCGTTTAATAGCTATTAGATTAAAGAGACTGGCAGTGAAACTCTGAACATATGCACTAATTTAATCATTACGCTAAACTGATTTATTATGATGGATTGCCATAAGTTCCTGGCAACATATTGCATCATGGAATGGCATTCAGACATTGCCTCCAGAACAAGCAGCAGTCTACCATGAAAACTTTAGAGTCTGTGGAAATGATCCCAGAATAAAAATACGGATGAGAACCAAGGGTACCATTTGGAACACTGGAGAGCTCTGAGCTCTCTAAAGTATTTACTGGGAGAATTTTTGCCCTTTGTCCTCTTTCCGTACATCTTTGAAGTGCATTTACATCTCAGACTACACAGATTTATTAACGTTCACTACAAACAAAGGAAGGATGCCTAATGGGTCTCGTTTTATGTTCAAATGGAAATTTTATGTATTAATGACATGATACGCTACATGTTTTGCTGTATGTTTCTCTGTAGCTATGATTGAGTGACTAGTAATACAAGCACATAAAACACAAAGACAGGTAATAGGTTTTCTTCCCCTGTAAGGCTTCCAAAGCGCATTGTATGATTTGCAGCTTTCCTTTGAGCAAAGAACAAATAAACTGAGGCTAAAAGAAAACATATTGGTCCTCTGGTTAAAAGCATATATGCTTGTTAATCTCCTTTCTCCGCTCCCTTTCACTTTGGTGTGAAATTGAGGATTGATGGCAGAAAAGAAACGGAAAATGCTTTGAATAGAAGAGATGGACGCCTCCGCATAGTGAGCCTTTGGTTTATGAGATTGCGCCGAATTGAATATAGAAAACAAATAAATGATATGGAATGATAGTCCCCTGGCTGTCTTTTTATTATCCTCCAGGAAAGGAAAATGTGCTCTTTATAATTGTGTATAACCCGAGCTGATATCTCTGTGTAATAGCCACACTTGCATTTTGTGTACTTTTATATCTGATGCTTGGGCCAAATTGCCATCTCTGCCCGTGTGTGGAATAAATGAAGCCAATAAAGTATATAAGTCAATACCACACACGCTGGTTGCAGATAGTTGTGAGGCAGAGAGCACAGAAGCACATAATGACTGCCAACACGTCCTCCCAATCACCCAGCACTGATCGGCCAAGCACAGCTGCCGCGTTAATTCATGAAACAATGAAAATGAATGCCCTTCCTACATACTTCCTACCGTTCACGCTGCTTTTTTGCCTCTGTGAATTCTAATGTGCTTGTGTGCATGCATGTGTTAAGGAGCAAATAGACACTGAGTTTACAGTAAGTGAATGCTTACTTTCAATGAGAGGACCATAAGGCAGATATTATGGTTATCTCTCTTGCTCTCTCGCTCTCTCAGCCCTTTGAAAAGGAATTTATTGCATAATGTCAGGCACCCAGCCATCTCCATCTCCGTAAACAAACACTGGGACCAGAATGGACCATATTGAAGAGCTGAGTGACTTTCAGAATGGCACAGGCATACGAAGCCACCTTTCCTAGCTAGAGACGCCCCAGTCAACTGCATGTAATGGAGCAAAGGCCCTGAATTTAGTGTAAAGTCTACCTGGAAGAGTGGAGTCTGTTACATTGATGGTATTAAAGCAGTCACTAAAATATGTGAAATTAGTAAAACATCACTAAAGGTTGCTATTGACTCTGCTGCTCTTTGCAGTTGTAATTGTTTCCATGCTTAGTACTTAACTGCAATGCATAACATTTAAATTTTGATTAAAACATTACTCCCTCCCGCGCTGCTGCAGTAAAACTAATTCGCAAGTAATGATGACTATTAGTATTCCAATGTGGCACAGCCGATGAAGATTTGAGAGGGAAGCAAGAGCAACGTGAATGATTACCATGCTGAGTAACAGGAGAGCAGCATACATTAATTACTGGCCCACCAAAACCCCTTCTAGTCTCTCAGTCCCTCTGTCTCTTCCTCTCTCTCTTTCTCTTTCTCTCTCTGTCTCTCTCTCATCCTCCTCTCCTCTATCATATCCTTACAGCCGCAGCCAAATACGGCAAACTCTGCTTCAAAGCTGGAGAACACTGGAGCATAAGGAGCTTAGCTGTGTATGAGGAAAAATTAAGCATAATCCTTCTTTACTGGGCTCTGATCTTTTCTCTTTTTTGCAAACTTTGCCTTAAAATAGCTTTAATTGGCCCAGTTGTGTCTGTGTGAACTGGACTTTATTTGTGGGCACTGTGGAGTGACCTATTTGGAACCGAGTTACGTGGGAGTACTTACATCTTCAGGTAAAAATGAGAATCCAGAATTAAACTCTCATTACAGCAGCAAACAGAAGAGACCTATAGTTGTTTTGAAATGTTCTTGTGCCTGTGACAACTAAGCAAAGCATGGTGCAAAAGAGACTTGAAAGAATTCAGTGTTCTTTCTCACGTTACCTTGTAGCACAGCATTATATTCCTCAGCCTCATCAGTTCAGAATTCAAATTTTGAGATGATTTTCAGTGTTCTGTCACTTCAATACCCTTAGGAATACCCTAACTTAGAAACTGACTGTTAGCTGCTAAATCATAAACTATATATATATAGCTCAAATGGGTGCACACCTTACACAAATGACAACTCACACCACAAGGGTTGAAGGGAATGGCAGGGCATGTACATGTGAACAGCATGTTTTATGGGGTCTGAAGTCACTACCGGTGTTCACTTGCTCCCTCACACTTCTGAGGGCTCATCTAACACACTCCACGTAATCTAATAAAATCATGCAACAGTCCTAATGATGAGGGGGAGATGTAAAAATGAGTATTGAACTCTATACAAAGTATCTAGATAACCAGTTAGCAGCTTTAGTGTAGCTTTAGCTTTTATGAATACATTTAAAACACACAAACCAAAGGTTTTTTGTGTGTGTGTGGACTTAACGTTCAAGGCATAACTTTAACCTAGCCCCAAGCCACCCCTCTCAGAATCCTCACCCTGATCCAACCGTGTGTGAACCACAATCAGTCCATTTTTCCCATGACATGTGTTTTTAGTACACGGCTCAGGCTTGTTTTAATGGCTTCGCCTGCTCTTGCTCTTGCTCTGTCTCTTTGCCTGTGTCTTTTAATGCATTGTTTGTGTTTGGTTCAGCCTCCCAGGGCTGCCACAATGCACCTGACACACACAAACAATGGGGCTTTTGTTGCCTTGGCTTAGACAGCAGAAGCGCTAACCTTTCCCCGACTCCTTTCATGTTCCTCCCTGGCCCATCTGAGGCCCAAACCTGGCAGCTTTTAGCAAGGGACAAGAGGACCCTTCCTTAGAGGTGATGTAGTCAAAGCAGTGTGCAGCTGTAGTGTTTTATAGGTATTAAAGCAGCAAACACATGTATTGGTCTCTACTGTATGGAGACAACACCTGAGAAATCTAGATCAAATGTATTCCCTTGAAGAAACTGTTGCTAGTACCATATAAAAGTTTTACTGAACACTTCCAAATATCCTATTCTATCTACTAAGGATTTGCAATTCTAACCAAAAAATTTAAATGCATTATGCAATTATATTTCACTCATTATCTCATTGCAATGGCACCTGTCAAGAGGTAGGGTTTATTAGGCAGTAAATGAACAGTCAGCTCTTGAAGTTGGTGTGTTGTTAGCATGAATAATGGGCAAGTGTAAGTATCTGAGTGACTTTGACAAGGGCCAAATTGGGATGGCTAGAAAATTAAGCAAAGGGAGATTAAAATATTAATACTGGCCGTGATAGAAAGATATTAGAACACAGTAGCTTCCTGCATATGGGGCTATGTTACCCCAGACCGGTCAGAGTACCCATGTTGACCCCTGTCACAAGCATTAGAACTGGACCAGGGACGAGTGGCTTGGTCTGATGAATTTCATTTACTTTTACTTTTGTTGGTCAGCTGGGTGTATGTACATCTACTAGTCAAATTGATGGAGGTCTCACCTTGCAACATACAGAACTTAAAGAATCTGCTGCTAGTGAATCTCACCTTCAAAGGCATTGTGGAGTCCACACCTCTAAGGGTTAGAGCAGTTTGGGTTTAGATGTTATAGCTAACCTCTCTCTCTCTCTCTCTCTCTCTCTCTCTCTCTCTCTCTCTCTCTCTCTCTCTCTCTCTCTCTCTCTCTCTCT
>JBBPDE010000031.1:4087039-4098029 GCA_037974605.1 Nannopetersius ansorgii | reverse complement strand
TTATCATCTCTCTCTCTCTCTCTCTCTCTCTCTCTCTCTCTCTCTCTCTCTCTCTCTCTCTCTCTCTCTCTCTCTCTTCTGAAATCATCCAACAAAAACTGTCCTTCCCTCCTCTCCTAATTCTGTTTAGCTGCCTTTCTCCTTGAGACCCTTGAGTCTCAGAAATATCCCTCTGCCCATACACAGGAGGCTAAATTTGATGATCCATTGGCAATGCAATAAGTAGCTCAGCACAGGGCAGAGATCCATTACAGTATGAGCAAATATGGCCACAGGGGCTCCAGTCTCTCACTGTGTCCAGGTCCAGAGAATAGAAGGGTTTCTCCTCAGCACTGCTACTGTGTAAGCGCGTTATATATCTATTACATACAGAGCTCTGTCTCCACTCTAAACATATCACAGAGCCCATTACTTTGATATGTGATACACTATTGTTATGTTTCTTGCTGCCACCGTTGTTTCTGTCCTATTAAGTCAGGCCTATTTATCAAGCCAGTTGCAAACGCATACCCTAAAGAAAGCCATGTGTTCATTTCGAGGATATGACAGTAGCAGTGAAATTAACATTTCATATATGTGCTGCTCATTAGATACACTGAGACTGGCAGCATGAGGCCTATCTATAAAAGCAGAAGCAGCCACTTTTTGTCTTTTGGTCTTAAAATGATAATGATGATGATTATTGTTATTATTGTAATTGTTGTTATTGTTAGTATTATTACTTTATTATCTGTCATTATTTGGACTACACTCTCAATTTTGCTGCCCGAAATGGGAAAGATTCACCTCCGTCCACAACTTCGGAGACGTTCAAGTTCATTATGTGAGCAGCTCTCGGAGGAAGAACAACTGAATCCTTTGTTCATGGAACAACCAAACAAAAAGCCATTGATGCATAGCAAAGACGGTGCTGAGCCGGCATCTTTCCATAGCTGCCTCTCTCCCTTCAAATCCCACACAGTGCTAATCATATTTTGTATCAGTCATAATGTTTAAGTCATGAGGATCAGATTTTTCACAAAATCCTCTTCACTGCACTGAACTCCATCAGCCAGAAGTACAAAGGCAGCATATTTCTCATACTACTCGAGATCAATATTAATCTGAGGATAAGTAGCAGAGTGAATTTAAAACAGAAGGTGTTTTGATATGACCTGAAGCTCGAGATGCAGGGGTGGGTTTTCAATGGCGTTCGCGATTCTTGCGCGTCAGTGTTTTCTTTTTTTTCTGCTTGTTTTCAGGGCCTACAGCCAAAATATTTCACCTTCAAAAGCTATAATCATTATCACCTACATGCACAGCTGCTCCGAGGCCTCAGTGACTTCTTATTCACGGTACAGAGCTGACTTGTTTGAACCTTTGCATGGAAGCGGCTGCTGGTTTTGAAAGTTTCGAGTTTATGTCCGACTTAAAGGAGTAGTTTGGCGAAAATCAAATGAATTTCATTTTTCACTCATCCCAGAGCAGTAAAAATTGGTTTGGCATCCAGATTTTGCTTCTTTTGCTTTGGGGCTACAATGCTGATGCTGTTTACAAATACTACAAGTCAGAAAAATATTTTTCACAGCTGTAGAAATATAGAAATATGGAACCTATATTTCTATAGGTCTTAACACTCTACTGCATGCCCTTAAATGCTGCAGGGTCTCTTTTCACCATTACTTAAAGAGTAGCAGGACTGATCTATAATAATCACCATTGTTATAAAAGGAATCTACTCCAGGATCAGTCCTCTCCACCACAAGAACTTCATATTCACATTAATCTACCTATTCTGCATACTGCAGCTTTGCATCAGCCATGTTAAAGTTATAAGGAATGTTCCAGCCTGGACTTCTTTTTGAATGTGACACAATACAAGGCCAATCTCAACTGAGGTTCTTTACAGGCACCGTATGGACAAAAAAAGGGTTTGAGTTTTTCAGGGTTTCCAGTGAAGGGCAATCTTAATGCTTCACCATATCAAGACATTTCGGATAATACCATAGAGCCCTGACCTCAACCTCATCCGACACCTTTGTCCAGCATCAGTGTCTGACCTCATAAATGCTCTATAGAATAAATGGACTCAAATTCCCACAGAAACTCTTGTGGAAAGCCTTCCAAATAAAGGGGGGACAAATCCACATTATAGTCTATATATTTGAATGCAATGTGACTAAATGGTCTGGTAATGGTCAGGAGTCCCAATACTTTTGTCCATATAGTGTATATCAGTTTTCAGTAACAAGAACAGCAATATGTTTAATGGTAAGAAATAAAGAGGTGGAACCTGATCGTGTGTATACATGAACTGTGAGTGGTTTTAGTACACAACCCTACACGAACATCATAAGTGTTCTTTGGAGGATAGAACTAGAAGATAAATGAGCCTTTTAATAACTGAGAAAAGTTCATGGTTTCTATTCTAAAACATTTTCAGTGGAGTAACCTGCGCCAAGAGTTATTCTGGAGTTTGGTTTGGGTGCAAATGTTCACAGTATAGGCGCACATACAGCGTCTTATCCAGGGGAGTCCTTTATGAGTTCCAGGCACACTTCCCACTCACAAGCAGCAACGGCAACATCGCACACTGTTTTATGCATTTTATGTGGAAACAATCTGACATAGTTCAACCATTTCTGCTTTAACTCTGGCCTACACTTTTTGTAGCGTGATCCGACTGCTTCACAATAATCAAACAAAGGATACGCCTTTAAGAGAACTCCCTTTTGAAGGTACAGCCTTAATGAAGAATTCATCGTTCCAACACAGCCCTTCAAAGATCCATGTGGATGTCTCTCATTCTGAAAGAGAAAATCAGATCTTCTGCATTCCTGTGGGTACGGATCTGTCTTCAGATTTCAGGAGTAGCTCGCTGTCATTTTTTTTTTTCTTCCTGGGCAAAGATGTTCACTCCTCAGTTTATTAAATTCCCCACACTCCATCTGCGTGAAACAGAAGTGGTGCAGATGTGTGCTCACTGATGCAAAAGTTTTTCTTACCTTAATGAGATATGGAGGTTAAGTATGAATCATGTTTTCATGATGTCACAGAGAAAGTCATAGAGCACAATAAAAAATAGCTGAAAATAGATAAAGTTACTTTTACAAGTTTATAATTTTTGGTGAATGGACACATTAACATTCTGTCTTGGCATGCATTTGAAATATGTGAGACTCGTTTGATGCCATGCACATTAATAAATGAATAAAGTAGACATGTACTGAATATAAGACAAGCTTTTTGATGCCAAACCCATTTTTCATTGCTAGCATTTTGCATCCATTTTCTACTCATATTCTCATATCTCACAGTCTTATCATTGCATTATAATCCACAGATTAAAGCAAGCTATTGTTAAGGATATAGTCAGAAGAAACAGGCACATTGTCATTGCAAGAGATATACTGCTTCAGTATTAAAAGGTCAATATCCTACATTTTTAACACATTTTACTCTTTATGATCTTTCTGGGATTTTATGTATCAAAACCTCCTTTCACTTATATCTTATTTTAACCCTTAGAATTAAACAAACTGTCTTTGTTATTTTGTATATACGGCTGTACCATATTGCTATATTTTAGTACAGTGTTCATTCAAGTTTCAAGGGTCCAACTATCCTTTTGGGAAAGACAACCCTGGTTGTTTTCTTCCAAATAATATTTTGCTCACGCTGTTTGAAGTAAAGGTTTATTTCTATTGTAGTGTAAGTGTACACATAAGGCCTATGTAATATTAAAGCAAGCTTTGAGGCTTGGGATATTTGTCCTGATCATTAGCTTTATTTAGAGATTTAAGCTTTGTATGCAGAACACAAATTTAATGGAACATTGCAATGTTGCTTAATCTAACAGTTGCAAATACAAACGAATGAAGTGGTGTAAAAGCTTAGAAAATGAGATCTTTGTTCTGATTTGCTGCCATGCATCGTGCTTCCAGGCTGAAACTCACCTTTAACATGAATAGTTGAATAAAGTACTTGGATGAAAAAAAAATAAAAATGCATTTCACCTCACTGTCACTTTACAGTGTACTGTCCCTTTACTTTCTATTATACAACTCAACCCACGACTAGATAATGTTGCTAGTTACTGTTGCTGCGCTGCGTTGTCTTTCATGTCTTTATGTTCTATCTGTGAAGAGGGTGTTCAAGTAAGAATTTCATTGTACTCTGTACACTGTACTCTGTACATATGACAACAAACTTCAACTTCAACTTCAATAAAAATGTGCTCATTGTTGTGACATCACAAAAGTCCAAAATGAGTCCAAAATGTACCATATTTGAAGCTAGTTTCTATATATGGATTAACTGCCCTGGAGAGAATATTCTGAAATCTTAAAGTGTTCAACAAATTTTGTGGAACACATCAAGCTGTAATGTGATGAAAGTTCATGACATGAGCTCTTTAAATATTGGATGTGTTTTACAGCTCTGGCAAAAATAAGAAACCACTGCAAAAATGTTCAGTTTCTCAGGTTTTTTTCTATTATAGGTACAGGTATTGAACTGAACAGCTTCGCCTTAGATTTTAAGAACCGCTGACAATATTTCTTCTCATTTCCAAATTACTGTTTTTTAAAACATAATTTTACAGGAAATGACAAAACATCAAAACAAGAGAAATGATGTAGTGTCTACAGAACTTGAATAATTCAAAGCAAAGAAATCTCTTGCTTGATCTTAAACCAAATTACAATAATCACCTTTGATGTACTTCTAATAGTGTTTTTCCATCCAACTGATCACATTACAAGAGGAGACTGTTGATTACAGCTCTATTTTTTAATACTTTTCCTCATTAAGATTTGGTTCAGGTGGTCACTAATCAGTCCCTCATGAATCCGAATGAAGTGCTTGTGTACAGATTTAACAGACTCTGGCATGGAATGGTTTCAGAATAAATTGCAGCGGTCTCTAATTGTATTTTCAATATTTTCAAAGCTGTGAGTGTTTCTCAAAAGGCTTCCAGTAACTCACCAGTTTGACATTTGAGCACTCCTTTCTAGACTTAAGAACACATTACGGGTAAGTTATACATTCCCTTGCAGACTTGGCTATGTGAAACCCTGCCTGAGGCTTAAATGGTTCTCTCAGCATGGCTTTGTAAAGCCATGCTGCTTCTTTAACAAATTTAGGCTCAACTTCAACTCTCGACTGGTTATGCCCACGAAGCAGGTTCTTCTGTTGGTCAATGGCGCGTGAGTGCAGACAGTAGCTCATAGAGTCTCCAGTGAAGCAGCATGCTCATAATTAGCAAGGTCATTAGTTCGATTATTACAGCCGTGAATGGCCTAGCGTGGTCCACTGAGGGTCTGATTCCTCTTTGTTATTTTTTTGCTTGTTGCTCTCCCATAGTTCCAAGTGTTCAGTGGGCCCTGACAGGAGGGGTTGGTGGGGTGGCTGGGTGAGTGGGGGGTTTGTGTTAAGAGAGAGATGACACTAAGATGAATTCTGCCTCCAATACCACCAAGAAAAAGATTCCTCCTGTCCAGACTTGATTACTGTTTAAACGCAGCGGACCCAGATTAGATTTCCCATTTCTGACATCAGAATGTTTCAAGAAGCAATGGAATGAATTAGAGAACCTTGTTTACTCTATCCTCATTAACCTGAGTCATCATGTGAGCCCAGCAGGGGCTGCATTTATGTCTTAACATTAGATTTTTTACATTAACAAGGAAGGAAAGCCGTTGTTCATTCTGGTGACATTTCTGTAGAATCGTTTGCTTTATATAATTAGGATATGTATTACGCAGCCGGAGTTTGTCTTTTCTGACAGAAATGCAGCCTTTTTGCTTTAATCTTGCTTTAATTGAATTACCACAGCCTAGACAAACTCATCCTTTTTTCCCAAGGTGGAGCATAGTCACGAGTTTGTGTTTCAAATTCATTTAAGAATGCTTTTGTTTCCGGAGTTGAAATAAGCTCCTCTCTTTTTTGAAGGTCAAACCTTGCATTTTGCATTTTTTTTCCCATTCATTAAAGTTGCACAGCTAATTGGATTTTTAATTAAGCTGCCACTTTAATTAAAGATTTCAATTTGATGATTGCCTAATGCTCTCATGCTTTGTGCTTTATTAACAGCAATAAAATTGTCAAACATTATGCTCCGGGGAGCACGTTACCCAAATTTGAATATTACTGCAACAGGCCCACAAGTTACAGTTATTTTTATACTGCCATCTTCTTAATCTCCTGGTAAAGGTAAAGGTGTTCATAAACAGAGCCAAATTGCAAAATGTCTTTCTCATCATTACGTATTCAGTCATTTATGGCTTTGAGCAAGGACCAATAATATGCTGCTCTGCTTAAAAGCTATTACAGCATTGATTATGTCGAAGACGAGCATTAATTTCATCATGCTGGCTCTAAAGCACGAGACAGAGTGAAGTTATAGTGAATTTGATCATAAATGTCAGACAGAGATAAAATCACAACCATGCTGTTAGTTGCGATGGCACACCACCTCAAGGGCACTCTTGCTTTTATACAATTCCCATAATAAAAGAAAAAAGTAAAGTAAGTTCTAAAAGTTATGGATAGTGCTATTAAACTTATAAAGTTCTATTCAGTCTGGTTCAACACCAAATTATTTCACCGTATTGTTTGATTATTTGTTTTCGGTTCCATATACAGTGGCCTTACTGTATGGTGTTAAAGTTTCTGAAACATACAGAGCCCTTTATCAAAATGTACATTATAATGCAAAAACAAAAATTTGAATGATAATTGCATTTACTTTTATTTGAACGTTCTACAACACCAAATAGTGTTCTGTGAAAAAAGAATGACCCCCTTAGTTACTCGATAACCAGCTTACCAAATTTAGGTGATAGTTGGGATAAATCATAAACACTCACAGTGGAATACTGTTATCCCTTTTGAATCTCAAAGTAAAGTATACTAATAGGCCAGTAAACTACACTTCATTGAAATTTAGTTTTGCGTGTTCTCCTTGTCCTGTGTTACATTTTCAGTGAGGATCTAACACTACTTGGTATGGTGAATATTTAAAGATCACTGTATCCACACTAAAACCACTGCCCTGCCCATTCCCAATCGAGATATGAGGAGAGTTTCAGGTTAGAGGGGTAGTTTAGCACAGCCAATCAGAACAGAAGCTATTTATAGCTATCAGTCTTAAAAGCACAATAATAAAGTGGCCTGTTTAATTCTTAGAGATAAAGTGAGGTGGTCCGCAGTCTTGTGGAAATAAATCATGGTACACAAACTAATGTTAATATCATATGTGGGCCTAAAGTAAATTGCAGGACATTTAATGGGTTATACAGACCCAGCTCTGGCTTTTCTGTATAGACTCCTGTGTCCAGTCTGGCATGAATTTGTCCAAACTGGACAGCAGTGGGATTTGTTTGCTGATTCTAACAACTTCGTGCCAAAGTATGACCATTTGCTTCTGCTTTAATGTTCCATCTCAGATCTGTCTAGTTCACATATTGCTGTTACCATCGTAACCCATGTAGTGTCTTGCTGTGCCATATAGGACCTTCTCATTCAAGCTGTTAGTGCAGTGTACTTGGAAAGTAGCTTTATAGAATTGTACTAAAATGTCGTGTATTTTCCTTTCTGGATGTCTCCATTTTGCACAGAATTGAGGTCAGCCTCTCTTATTGAGTTCTGGACCTGGAATGAAACAATGCTGCAGTTAGATTTGCTGCAAAAAACAAACTTCTGTGACTTCCCTTCCAGATGAACAAATGAGGGAATTCATAGAGCAAATGCGGTAGAGCACAGCGTGTTCTTACCCCTGAGTGTGAAATGTTATTGCAGGTCTATCCACTGGCCCTGAGCTTTAATGTATTTACCGAGAGCTGTGCTCTCTCTGCTGAATGAGTGGAGAAGCAGGGTCATCAAAGTTTCTGGATTACCCATCAGAGCACAGTGGAGCCAAAACGTATCTGGCCATATTCTGTAAATGAATAGTGATGTTTTTATCATTACACCACAGGGCATTAACACAAAAGTCGAGGCACAAGTTGACGCCCCCTGAGAGAAGTTGACTAGTTGTGTGTTTTTTTTCCTCTCTCTGTGTGCTCACTTGTGTACGCAATGCAATCTCTGCCTCTGATTGACTCACGTTGACACGTGTTCCTTGGTTTAATCAATCATTATTGTCACTTCTAAAAGGGGTGGTACCGTTGGCGCGAGGGGAATCTAAACACAAGACCACAACAAGACCAGAGACATGCAGCAGAGAAGACAGACACACATCACATGTGTGGAAATACTTCACTCTAGAACACAATCAGCACGGAGACCTTCAGAACCTGCAAGTCGGTGTTAAAGTACAGTAACAGAACCGGCGCTCTGCACGGCATCTGAAATGGCATCCGCTTGCTAACATGGCTAATGCTAGCACTGCATCCAGTCCAGAGGACACTGAGTGGCACCACGGCTTAAACTGTTCTCACTTTCTATGGTACACTGAAATTTACCAGAAAATGTAAGACATTAGGCATTGTTTTGTTTTGTTTAAATGCCATGTTGATTGCCAATGTTACAAATAACTTTTCTCAATGTTGGACACCTGTGTTCCTTCTTTGCATGTATGATGATGTCATCACACGACTAGTCGACTCGACTTCGACTTTGTTGACAGATAAGTTGACTTGAAAAAATCTGGAGTCGTTTATGCCCTATTGCACCTTCTTGTAAGCTAACGTTGTTGACGTTGGTCATTCTGAAAAGTTGGCGGTTACGTAATTATTAAGTGTATCGACTCTGCGAACTCTGTTATGTATTTGATTCCAGTAGATCAATTAGTTTGCAGAGTTCTTGGCTAGATAGAAACTTTCAGTTGTTTGTGCTGATGTTCTTTAGACTTCAATAAAAGATTTCATTTACAAAATATCACTTTGGGTTTTTTGGTGTCATTTGCAAAAATACACAGTAATTAGGTAACAATGCAAAACTGGGCTCAATGTCCAATAACAAATACAATACAGTAAACATGTTACAGAAAATATTATGAGGCAGATGGATGAGAATGTGAGTTTTGGGGTAGATATGTTCCAGTTCTTGCAAATTCTATCTCCACTATTCTTTTCATCATTCCAAACCCCAAAGCATGTTGCACCTATGGTCCAGCAGGACGATATTTCATCTCACTGTGTACTTAATGTATATGGATGACAATAAAGCTCTACTTGTCTATATGACTTGTTTTTAGCTCTTTTTCCTTTAGGCCTATATAGTGTTCGTGTGAAGAACTAAGTCAACATAAATGTATGGCATTTCTATACCAGTGAGATCCACTGTATCTTTAGATCTTTTTGGAAGTATGATACATATGAAAGAGTGCAGATGGGCTATAACTGCATGGTTAGTTCAGAGTTCATAGGGGTCTCACACCCAGCTGTCTGCAGCCTGCCTAAGTCTACATGGCTGGATTCCTGCCCCCCCAATCCCCCTTCACCGCACTGGGCTGTCTGTGTAATGTGGCATGGGCGCGGGCTGAGTGCGGGCCGGGTTGGCAGAGTTTGAATAGGGTCAGTTAGATTTCAAATATCTGCTGATGAAAAGAGCTAGAGCTGCCTTCAGAGACAGGAGCTGCTCTCTGGACCACAAAGACACACTTTGAGAGGGAGAGGGAGAGAAGGAAAAGAGAGGGAGGAACAAGAGAGTGGGAGACTGAGAGAGAGAGAGTGAAGGGTGAGAGATAGAAAGAGAGGGACAGAATGAGAGCAAGAGAAATGACTGGCTTCTTTCTATGCTTTGTCCTGCACAAAAAAAGTGAGAAAAAAAAGGAGAAAAAGGCAAAGAGACAGAATGAGCGAGAAATAGTCAGAGTTGGAGAGAGTTCAAGAGAAAGTTCGAGACAGAGTTAGAGAGAGAGAGATGAGAGTGAAGAGTGGAGCTCTGTGGCGTGTCTGAGGGGCCGGAGTGAAATGCTCTCTAACACAATGGAACAGGTGTTACATGGTATAAGGTTTCGGTGAAGAAGGGGAGTTGGGGGGATGGGGGGCGTTTATAAGGGGATGTTGACATTCATGGCTGACAAAACCGTGCATGGAACTTTGTTTTTGTAAGAGAAGATGCGTTGACAGAATTTACCTTAGCAAGTAAGGTGGAATGAAAACACAGCTCATCTTCTTGGCGTGAAATGGATTTGGCCTCCTCACATCAAGCCATTGTTCTCTTCCCCATGTTCAAATGGACTGAAAATAGCAATAGAGCTGCTTTTTAGCCGCACTTTGTTTTTTGCCTTCAAATTTCAAATGGAAATTGACTTTACATTTTTACTAATCATATGAAAGGCATCATTATGTTTTTATACTGCACCATCACAAATCTCTCAGATGTTAAAAGCCAAGCTTTAGATGAGTATAACCTTGCTTTTGAGTTATTTTCCATTTAAGGCGAAGAAAACATAAAATGTGTTTTAATCCCACCTTCATACAGGTGTCTTACTGGAAAAGAGATGCATTGAATATATACAAAATCTGTATTGATGGACAACTGTTTTTCATGTGGTTACAGCATACATATTTACCATGTGTCACTTATTTTAGTGTTGGAGTACCATTGTCTCACATCTTGGTTTCCTCCTGTTTTCTTTAGTGCGGTGAATGGCTGAAAAAGCGTAAAAACATTGTTCATGTTATATTATATTGTAAGGTCTCCTTAGTTAGTTTGTAGCCAGACCTGCACAACTGAAGCCAGATGTTAGGTATTTTGCCAAGGTCCTGGTATGTAACATTAGACTACATATACACCATGTCAGCCTGCTGCTGTCTGAATAGCCCAAAAAGCAGCTATTCTCCAAATGTACTGAATGTAACTTTAACTGGAGGGACAGAAGGGCCATTTATACCCCGAGGAGACAATGTCTACTGCCTCTACTTTCCCTCATTCTTTCCCCTCTCCTCCTGTCATTCCTCAAGTTTCAGGGGAAATCTCAACGAGTTACTGAGAGAGAGAGAGAGAGAGAGAGAGAGAGAGAGAGAGAGAGAGAGAGAGAGAGAGAGAGAGAGAGAGAGAG
>JBBPDE010000031.1:4070579-4084182 GCA_037974605.1 Nannopetersius ansorgii | reverse complement strand
CACACACACACACACACACACACACACACACACACACACACACACACACACACACACACACACACACACACATGTTTTAAGGTTGCCACATTTCCTATATTTAAAAAATAAAAATCACTGTCCCTTCCTGAATCAATACAAGATTTGATTTGTTTCATATTTTTTTATGCACAGAACTGTTAGTACAAGGACATTGTCTTCCTCACTTAGCCGACATCACGTGCTTTAATCAAAGTTATTGTACATAGAACCAAACTTATTGTAATGTAAAAATAAACACTGCTGGGCTTTTAAAAATGGAATCACATACAAATAAATAATTTAACAACTGAACAAATTTCATTTATTTCAAGTCTCAGAAACACTGGAAAACTTTCTGTGGGGAAAACCCACAGAGGGAGGTGGTCCAGAGAGTGGCTGAGCGGCGGCATGTGAAAGTGAAGCAAACAGTGAGCGTGTAGAAGAGCAAACACCGGTTTTAGACTTTTTCTTTTTAATTTGTTGAAATCAGATTTTACTAAGACACTCTGAGTTTTAAGCGATAACAGAACTTACAACCAAATGAAGCTACTGTCTCTCACACATCAGCAAGAAATGACTAATTACTTATATTGGGTTTGTGTACCCAATAATTTGATTAGACACTGATGAACTACAGTTATATATATATATATATATTTTTTTCAGCAACATTATTCCTGGGTGTAGCTCTGTAGTCGCTGGATATTATAGCGCCTTAGAGAAAGCAGAATCATTAGAAAGGTATTATATTTTATTATTTAATTATTTTTTTCCTGAGTAATAAAGTTGTTTCAAAAGTTAAATATTTAAATATTTTTTTGAAACACATCAGCATTAATGTCTCAAAATGTATCATTATTGTACACTATTATTGATATCTACAGATATGTCAATACGCTACATGAGTAATGCATGTCAGAGTATAACATATTTAGTAATATTTAGGATAGAACTAAAACCCTGTTATGTATTGTTATAATTGTTGTCCTCATCATGTCTCTATCATAGTTTGTTTACAAAATTAAGCACATTATAACCCCTGGTGTACCTCCCACCTGCACATTCCACCCCACCTTTGTGTTCCTTCAAATTTCAAGTCAAATAAGCACTTGGAAATCAGGTTGGTAGAACCACTTTTGGTTCCATTGAGAGCTTTTCAATTGATACTTCTTTTAAGAGCCAATTTTGAAATGAGATGTATGAGTGTGAAGACGTTTTGATTATGTTCAAAGGACCACCGCATCCAAAAGTTCTACACTAATCAACGTATTTTCCAGGAACCATACAACCAAGCCAAGAGGCATTCAGGAACCTGTATTTTTCCTCAGCATACCAAAGTGCCTCCTCATTTGGTTGATTAAATCTGCCCTACTGAACGTCAAGCCAAAACTCCAAGAAGAAAAAAGAGCCACTCTCATTTTCACACTTCCAAATACCAGAACAGGCAACCTTTATCTAACCTCATCATTAACGCCGTTGTTGTAATTAACCTGAAAGAGACCCGAATTAATCTCACATTATTGCATCTTTCCCTCTGCACAGATGTTACCTCCTTATGAAAGGCCCAGCACTCTCGCTTTATCAAGATAATTCACTTTCACTGAAGTGTCTCCCATCATTCCAGCTGAACTGCGCTGCAGTCATGCAGTGAAAAACTGTAAAATGTGACATATCATACCAAATCATACTGCTGCATGAATGGGCCTTCATTCACAGTAAGGAGAAATGACAGCTTTTTTGTAGGTTAGTCATCAGAGTCTGAATGATGGCAAACTGAATATATTTACAGAGTACAACCAGTCACAGCAAGCCCGCATCACAAATAACAGTAAGTGTTGATATAGATATTATTTTAGTTTGGTAAAAATGATAAGTAAATAAGCAATAAATACAGACATTGTCACAATAATAATAATAATAATAATAATAATAATAATAATAATAATAATAATAATAATAATAATAACTGCTACAACTACTGCTTCTAATAATGATAGCAGCAACAAAATAACAACAAAATACAATAAACAATACTGTAATTCTCAATATTGGCAATTTCATATATAAATATCTGCTTTGAGATTTTTTCAAATAAGAGGCACTTTGGATATATTGATAACTTCTTGTTATAGCTATGCTCATTCATATGCTCATTTCTTTACAGCTTACAACTAATGGTTTAAACCTATGAAGTTGAAAGAGTGTATACAGTGTATTGATTTATTTGGAGTATCACTATAAACTATAATATAAAAAAAATTATATATGGTTCTTATTTTATACCAATTTCCTTTGTTTTAATGAATGTAAAATGTAAGATTCTTGGTTAGTGCTACGCTGAGGCTTACAGAGTTGGCAAATATTGATCAGAGTAAAAAACATTCACCTATTGCAAAATCCGTAAAGAGAAAATCATTTCACGGCTCTGAATGGGGTGGAGAGAGGCTGCTGAGTCAGCAGGATTAGACATCAGGAGGAATAAACTGAATGGTGAATTTCACTGCTCCCATCTCTCTCTCTGTCTCTCTCTTCCTCACTTTCTCTCTCTTCCTCCCTTTCTCTCTCTCATCTCTCTCTCTCTCTTTCTCTCTCTCTCTCTCTCTGTCTCTGTCTCTCTCTTCCTCACTTTCTCTCTCTCTCTCTCTCTCTCTCTCTCTCTCTCTCTCTCTCTCTCTCTCTCTCTGTCACTCTTTCTCTCTCTTTCTCAGTCTCTCTCAGAGTAGACTTGCTGTAACTTCTGTAACTTTTTCCTAATTTACAAAACAATTTTTCTATAAGGGGGTAATGTTTTTGCAGTCGAGTAAATTTTAATGCCAAGCCTCAAACACTATGAATATGGCTGAAATGACAAAAAACAACTAAGTCTCTAACAAACCAGGCCAAAAGTAACAGACCTGAAAAAATCAAAAACATTTTAGAATTTTGAAAAGATTGAAACCAAGAAAAGTGATGAAGAGAAAATGAAGAAGATTCTGAACTTTACATGAATATACATATATACGAACAAAAGAGTCAGTTTGTTTTGGAACTCATCCTTTTCGCTCAGAGTGCCCACTGTCATTAAAACAAAAGGCGGACACTAAGAAATTGTGAACTTCATTTAAATATTTCAAGGAATCTCCTTTTCTCACTCAAACTGTTGATGTACACTTTGTATGTTAATATAATTTATAATGAAAATAATTCAGAATTAAGGGATTTTATTAGTGCCAATCATTTTATCAGTAACATCAGTGTGATAGTTATTTACTGAGATTTATATGCAAAAATATACTTTACTCAGAAAAGCAGTTCAGAAGGTCAGAAGGGCTTCAGTGTTTTATGCTGTCTTTATATTGATCAAGTCTAGTCTGAGGACCAACACAGGAAAAATAATTACCATCTGCATTAACCTGTTGTAAATTAGTAATGTATTTTATAACATTTTCACCTCTACATAAATCATGGAGAACGGGGATACAGCCTCAGTCGTATTCCTTTGGGTAAGCAATACCAAAGAATGAAATTGAATAGTGTATTGCAATTACATAGTCTCAAACTCTTAGTGTGCCTTTTCATCCTCTTTTTACTTGCAGGTGACTTCCAAATGGTCTTATTGCTGGATTGTACATTCATTGCACAACATTTTGCAGACACTAAAAAAGTCTTCAGTAAATGTAATGAATATACGGCATACATGAGCGGGTTTAAACGTCTAGTCAGTCAGCAAAGTCTAAGTCGAGTCAACGAGTCATTTGATGACGACATCACACACACAGTGGAGGAACACAAGCGTCCAACACTGAGCAAATTTATTAAAGTTCTCTGTAAAATTAACAGTCAACTTGACAATTAAACTGAACAAAACAAAGACTGATACCTTGAAATCTGGTCAATTTAAGTGTAGAACTGAGAGTGGGAACAGTTTAAGTCGCGGAAGGACGACTCCCTGCAGTGCTAGCGTCAGCTATATTTCCTAGCATAGCTGTTTTAAATGCAGAGCGCCGGTTCTGTTACTGTACTTTAACACCGACTTGCAGGTTGTGCAGGTCTCCGTGCTCTTTGTGTGTCTAGAGTGAAAGATCTCCACACATGTGATGTGTCTCTCTCTCCTCTGCCGCATATCTCTGGTCTTGTTGTGGTCTGGTGTTTAGATTCCTCTTGCGCCAACGGTACTGCCCCTCTTATGAAGGGACTATAATAATTGGTTAAACCAAGGAACACATGTAAGCGTAAGCCAATCAGAGGCAAAGATTGCATTGCATTGGCTTGTATGCCAGGGCAGTGAGAGGAAAAAACCCTAACCCTAATATATAACTATAACCCTTTAAACGCTTGTGTGTTTTTATATTGTTAAATAGTTATTTTCATTGGAAAACGTATATGATTCTAAGGGCCATTAAAATGGCTCCAGGATTGTTACAAAATCCATAATTGTTTTCTTGTAATTGATTGAAGCTTGTATTTTTAATACACACAAGCAAGTTTTGTCAGTTTGTAGGAGCTTAACATTATGAAAGATTAAGTTTGTTTCAAAGAAAACAAGATTACACATAAACAAAGAAAGTTGTTTTTTGTTATTGATGTCATAGAAGATCTGTTTAAGCTCTCTAAAAACATTTTGCATTATTCCCAAGCAGATACTATCAATATTAACAAAAATATTTAAGGGTGCCTCGGTGATGCCGTAGAAGAATAATTTTTGTTTCCTTAAATCCACTTAAAGACTGGTTCTTCAAAGAACCATGTCATCTCCTTTTTGGAATGTTGCCACAATGAAACCACTGTTGGAGCAAAAGTTAGTGATAGAAAGTTTTAAACCATTACTTAGGCAAAACCAGCTCTTCATAGCAAGGAATAATTTGGTATGAACTATGTGTCTAATATGTGCATGTGTATGTATGTGTGTGTGTGTGTGTATGTATGTGTGTGTGTGTGTGTGTGTGTGTGTGTGTGTGTGTGTTTCATGACATGACTGTGAACATAATGATGAATCCTGGCATTCAGTGACAAACTGAGCTGATCTTCCCTGCTGTTGAGATGATTACTGTTCAATTAGGACATGGGGGGCTCTGGTGAGGGTTCCAGGACAGAAGCATGAAGCGCACACACACTCCACCAACCTCACAACAGCCACATGTTACAGTATCACCCAGCCATTCCAGTAGTAATAATCGGGAAAAGGGTCAACAGAGTGTGGCCAGCTCTTGGGGTTAATCACTCTAACATATGCACTATTCATCACAGGCCTCAATCTGTACTGACCTCCTCCGGCACTTTGTAAATTAGCTGCTTTGAATGTTTGGCCACTAAACAACAAATGTCTGTTGGTCAATGATCAATTTGTTACACAAAAGATTTTATGCTCTTAACTGAAACCTGATTAAAAGACTGCTGCAGTGCCTCAGTTCTTAATGAAGCAGCTCCTCCAAATTTGAGCTCTTTTAATGTCCTTCTTGTGAACAGGAAAAAAAGCTACATTTGAATTCTGAATATCTCTGTATTTTCATAAAATCCTCCCAATTCTGCCAGTAATTATCAACAGATCACCGAAGTACTGTCCTAAGGTTATTGATGAATATTCAGAAATGTCAATGATTTCCACTGATTTGAACTCTTTTATCATAGAAGGAGATTTAAATATCCATGTTGAAATTCCTGACAACAGCACAGTCAAACAAATTACTGCTGTTTTTTACCTTTGAAGTCTGGTCACTCAGCATGTGACCAGTCCCACTCATTATCTGTGGTAAAACATTTGTTTATCAGTAAAAGCCTCAGGATTACATTTCTGAATGTTTCCATCTGATCATCCCTGTGTTTTCATTGATGTACTGGTTTATCCTGTAATCCAAATTAGCACTAGAACTGTGGAAAAATGTTTTTCATTTTAATGAAAATTCAACTGCTGTCTTTATTGAAGCCATATCTATGACTCCAAGCGTATCAGTAGTCTTTAGATGTCTTTTACCTTTAAATGCTCCTGGACCTTGATGTTATAGAACCCCTTAAGATCAAAACTATTTCTGGGAAGCAGAAAGCACAATGGACAAATTTCACAGTAGTAACAAGTCAGAAGACAGCATGTAGGAAAGCTGTTGGAAGCAAACTAACACAGCTGTAGCCTTGAGTTGGGCAGAGCTAGAAAGGCATATTTCTCAAATATCATTAACATTTGGAACACTAGTACTCTATGTGCCATGGTAGAGATATTAATAAATGCTCAGTTGCTCTTACCCCCAGAGTTCCTTACAGCTACAAAATGTAATGAATTGGCAATCAAAACATCCATTCCACTCACTCAAGTAGCAAGATGAATACTGTGTCAGCCCATAAAAATAACATGTCTAATAAGTCAGACTTTGATCCAGTTGATGCTAGAAGTGTTGAGGAAATAGTGCTTCATTGAAACCATCTACATTACTGTGCAAAAAGTCTTAGGCTCAGACAAACTGTTTTATCTGAGACGTGTAAAGTATCCATATGTGAACACAGCCCAGCGCACAATAAGAACAGCACAGAATTCTTCTTGGCATTTAACCCATTCACTCTAGTGAAGCAGCGGGCAGCCAGGAATGCCATGTCCAGGGAGCAGTGTGTGAGAACGATATCTTGCTCAAGGGTACCACGGAGGTGCCACTAGGTGTCCTGGTATTTGAATCTACAGCCTACTGAGTGCAGGGACGACTCCCTAACTACTAGGCCACCAGCTGCCCCAGTTAGGAACTTTCTGCTCGCACATACAAAAGTCAACATTAGAATATATGCAAACAAACAAGAAAATGTAAAATAAAATTGCTGTTTGTTCTGTTTTTGAGATTTGTGAGCTGGTTCCAAAATTCAGTTCCAGATTTCACCTTGATTCCTTCGGCCTTTGCAGTGATTTATGAAGCTATCATCAGCTCACCTGATTTAACGTAATGAAGTATTGATTGAGTTGAAGCAGGTATTTGAGGTCTTTGATGAGATCTACAATGTAATAGCCTACTGGGCTTCTGTGAGGAGATGACTGGGAATGACATACAGACATACATGAACACTATTTATAGTATTAATATGATCTGTATTTATGAAAATATTAGCCTTTAAAACATATACTGCTCAGTTAAACACATAATTTTCATTTAAATTTGTTTTAAATATAATTTTCTCAGATGTTTAAGACTTTTGTATGGTACTGCACATGCTTTCTGAACATGTTTTTTAATAGTTAAGTACAGCACACATTGCTTATTGTGAATGGCTCTATAAACTCAAGCAGTTTTCCAAAACTGCTAAAAAAAAAAATCACAGTTATTAAGCACCTCCAGAAGCGTAACTTGGATGCTTCTGGCCTTAACAGTTATAGACAAGCAGTTTAACTGCTTCCCCGGTTATAGAGGAAGTTGTTTTTAATCATATCAGTAACTATCTAGACACAAATGGCTACTATCAGTCAGGTTTGTCATTATACAGAAATTGCCCTTAATATATTAAATGTTCACTTGAATACAGATGCAGGTAAAATAAGGGTACTGGTGTTTGACAGGTTTGAAAACTGGGTTCGGGCTCTTATGTGTTTGGGAACTTAGGTGGTTCAGATTGTACCTGGAAGGCAGGGGTTATTTTGTCTCGATCAGGACTTGTGAATAGGAGAAACCCGCTATACCAGATGGAGTACCTCAAAGGCCCATTCTATGGCCTGTCCTGTTCAATCTGCACATGCTTCTTCTGGGTCAAATTCTTAAAGAGAATGATGTGTTTTATCATAACTATGCAGGAGACACTTAAGTCGGTCTAGTTCTTTCACCAAGAGACATTCGTCCCACAGATTCATTGTGATGGTGCCTCGATAAAGTATATAAGTGGATGCCTCAAAACTTTCTCCAATTAAATGAAGACAAAACTGTGATTATCTTCTTTGGAAACAAAGACAGAACATCGATTCTCAGTGGCTATCTGGAATCTAGGGCACTTAAGATGTCAACCAATGTAAAAAACATTGCAGCGATCATGGATGGAGATATTAGTGGCCATATAAAAGCTATAACAATGTCAGCACTTCAAAAACATTGCTAGAATTAGAGATTTTATTTACAAACAAGACTTATCTACACCTTTGTTCCCTGCAGGGATGATTACAGCGCCTCACTGGTATTTCCAAAAAGTTCATTTGACAGCTCCAGGTCATTCAAAATGCAACTGTGAAAGTTCTAACCAAAACCACATCACTCCACTTCTTAGGTCCTTGCACTGGCTCCTGGTTCAGTACAGAACTAATTCCAAAGCGTTACTCATTGTGTACAAATCACTCAATCATTTGGGCCCTAAATACATATATGTTCTGATATGTTTGAAGTAGATAATCCTGATAGTTCTCTTAGGCCTCGTGTACACTGTCAGTTAAATGTGACCCAATTCCGATTTTTTGCTCATATGTGACACAGATTGGATCTGTTCCATGACAGTGTAAACGGGAAAAAAACGCATGCATTCGGATATTATGAGATTGGTTTCAGGCCTCGTTCATATGTGGAAATAAATCAGATATAAATCAGATATGGGCCGATGCGACTGTCATGTAAACAGGCAGATCGGATTTTCCTAGTCGTTGCGTTCTGCACGTCATTAACATTAAGTCACTGACTATCAGGCACACTGATGCGCTGCTGATCCCAAATAGATGCGCCAATGTTCGATAGCCCGCACCTGTTGCAAGCCACCAGAGAACAACCCCAAGGCGCATCTGCAAAGGGATGGCCCAACGAAAAGTCGCATCGTTGTGAGAGAGAATGCGGACAAACGTTGACACAGCAAATCTAAAGTTGGCTAGCTCATTCTGAAATTTTGGACCTACTGGTCCTCGCCTCAATATTCTCTCACCAATCCTGAGATCTCTCACACACCCAGACGTATACGGAAGT
This sequence comes from Nannopetersius ansorgii, assembly GCA_037974605.1. Lineage (NCBI taxonomy): Eukaryota > Metazoa > Chordata > Actinopteri > Characiformes > Alestidae > Nannopetersius > Nannopetersius ansorgii. The sequence continues at coordinate 4,075,279 of JBBPDE010000031.1, read as the reverse complement.
ATATGCGCAGGCTGAAATAAACATTTTCCTTCTTCTCTGTCTCAAAATCATGGTGTTATTTGGTGAATTTTGCATATATTGCAGAGCTAGCATTAAGCATATTTCACGTTCGTCCATCTTGGCTACTGTGTGGTATAACAACCCCGCTTTGCTATAGCAAGTATAAACAAGCAAATGGGATATGGGTCGCAATTTAAAAAACCGTGTAAACAGAAGGACAAAAAAATATAGACAACAAATCAGAATTGAGCATCAAGACCTGCCGGTGTAAACGAGGACTTAGATGTGCAGGAGCTGGTGAAAAGAGCTGCATCTACACATGGTGAAATAGCATTTTACATTCAGAATCCAACTATGCTCCCCACTGCTGGAACCAACTGCCCATCAGTATTACATCTGCCTCAACTGTAGGTAGCTTTAAAAAGCTTCATTCTCCTTCACCATCTTTCATCTGTCACCTTCTATTCCAGTTTTAATCCTCTCTTATTCATTCTTTTATTTTAATGTCATAGGCTCTTTCTTCTTCCTACTATTTCCTGATTATTAATATTTTAATTGTCTTCTTGAAAAGCGCATTAAAAGTGTATACCATTTATGTATGTAAATACTTGACTATGTTTATCTCTGTTTAAACAAAACAGGCCTTTAATTGTACCAATATGTAAAATTGACTTCTGTTCTGATTGGCTGTCCTGTTTTGTACCTCATTCAGACAACAACATCACAGTCAAATGCAAAAGATTTATTTTTTTTGCCATTACAAAAGCAATTAATTTGAACTAGATTATTTTGTTGTTAAATTCCCATACATGAACCACTGGGGAGTGAATGCTGCTATTTTGAAACGTTCTAACACAATGTTTATCAAAATCTTTTAATTAAAAAAGTAAGAACTCCTTAAAGCAAATGATGTGTATCTTGCACAAATAGCCTACACCACTTTAAATAGATAACAAGAATAGTCTTTAAATAGACAATAAAGAAAGTCCAAATGTGCCCACATATGCATGTACACACATACACAGTGTGAGGAGTGTTTCTTGTAAATGAGGAACATTTTATTCTTACAAATTAATTTAGATACTGCAATTTTTACATTTGCAACTATGATAAGAGACACAGAAGATTGGGGATGCCAGCTTTCAAAGCCTCGTTCAAAGAGATCCAAACAAACTTTGTGTGTTTCTAAATTGGTTTTTGATTGTATTGTCTTTCATCCACAGCCGAGGGACAGAAAACGTTGAAAAATTTGTGCCAGTGTGTCCATCATTCATCCGGCAATGGAGAAGCAAAAAGACTGGTGGTGAAATTTTCACCTTATTTAAACAAATGGCATATTTAGCAAGAGTGCCAGGAGTCAAAGTAATGTAAAATAAGACAAGCCTATTGTTTGTCTATGGAGGACTGATGGCAAATACAGTACTTAAATATATATATTGTGGCGGGCAGGAGGACCACGTGGGTTGCACGGGTGTCGTGCGTGGGTTTTGGCGGGCAGGCTGGGGTGAAACTAAGGGCGATGAGCTCCACCTGGGCTCATCGCCATGGAAACGGGCGGACTTTTGGGGTGGTATATAAGGGGAGGGCGGTGCCTAGCCCTGTGTAGTGGAATGGGGAGTTGATGCTGGCTGTGTGGTGCTGAGGAGAGCCAAAATAAAGAAAATGGATTCACCCGCCTTGGTGTCGCCTTATTCCATCGTTCGCCACAATATTGATCTTTCTTTGTTCTTGTATTGTTATTTTTGATCCTAAGGATCCTGTTAAACTGTCTTTCTCACTACTGCTACAGTTTCAATAGAATTTCCCCACTGTGGGATTAATAAAGTCAATCTAATATAATCTAATTCAGATGGTTTCAAATTTCAGCAGTTGATCCTGGTTCTCCTGCTTTGCTGTATCAGATGAGACCCTGTCTCACCTCTCAGGACTGTATGCTGTTGAGATCATTTCTCAAGTTTTACCACTTTTTTGAATATTTGCCACTAGGCAGATTAATTACTGCATTTCCACCCAGGATTCTTCATCCCTGGGTGGGCCTCTTATCTGTCATTTGAATGTTTATTGATTTACACTGATCATTTTCACCATCTTTGTTCATTTCAATAATTGTACTCTGCTGTTCTACCCACAGGTCAGAGTGTAATTTTAGTACATGTTGGTTAGTGATGAATCTTTTTGTCCATGTGTAATGATAATGCCTATATTTAATTTAAGAAATTAAGGAATTATTACATTAAAAGTGTTTTGGAAGCCTATTTAGGGTTTAGCCTATAAGAATAAGCATTTTTATGCACTACATTACAAATTCATGTTTTTTCACAAATCTTGGAATATATATATATATCGTCACTGTCGGGCAGAAACCTCGTAACTCCACTTTTGTTTTTTTTTTTCATGAATCGATACTATTTGTCAGTCTCCACATGGGTCTGTAAAATTTTGAAATTATTAACCAATGAAAAGTGTTGAAAATAGCTTGGGATGTTTGATGACACAGTATTCATTTATTTACAATATAAATAGTTTTTCCAGTTTCCAGAAAATTTGCCGTTTTGGACATATGAGGTTTCCACCCGACAGCAACGATATATAGTTTAGTTTTCATCACTTGTCCTTCATTAGTAGAATTACATTTATATGAACATTCATTACATGTTATGCCCCTTTGTAAACCCTGTTAGAAATGTAATATTAACAAATAAAAATAGTGAATGTCATGGTTTTGACTATATCAAGGAAATGTATATAGTAATTGTTTTCTGCATAAAAAATCTATTTTGCATCCAAAACAGCTCTGCATGGACTCTGCAAGACCTCTGAAGATGTTCCATGGTATCTGACACCAAGAAATTAGCAACAAATCCTTAAATTACTGCAAGATGACCAGTTGTATCAGCACATCCCACAGATGCTCAATGGGATTTAGGTTCTGGGGAATTTGGAGGCCAAGTCAACACCTTAAACTGTCAAGGTCTTCAAAGCAGTCCTGAAGAAGCTTTTCAGTGTGGTAGGGTGCACTGTCCTGTATAAAGAATCTTCTGAAATTGGAGAATACTGTAGCTTGAAGGGGTGTACTTGGTCTGCAGCAATGTTTAGGTTGGTAGAACGTGTCCAAATTACATCTACTGTACATGCAGGGACTAAAGGCTCCCCACCAGAACATTGCCCAAAGTATCTACTTCTTATTTGTCTTCTTCCAGTACTGAAGCCTGATATATAAACAGTTCAACACATCAGCAAACTTCAACCCTAATACCACTCTCTATATATAGTGAATATGTTAACACTGAGATTACTCAGCAATTTCATTTTTTTCTACGCATTTATCAAACAAGCTCATCCGCAGGAGCTGTAACCTGAAGGGGACACACATCAAATTTCATTCCAGAAAGAACCAAAGCAAGGACAAAAATAACATGACCATTACAAATGTCAGACTCTGAAAAATCGTTCTTTTGTTTTTCCCCACCTGTCTGCCTGTCAACATCAATTTCATTTAAAAAACCAGCATGTGGGGTTTGGGAGGTGAAATGAATTTGGACAGTTTTGACTTTGATCGAAAGAAACAGCACCCGCATGGATGGATGGGAAACACGGGCACAGTATCCCAGCAGTTTGTGTGAGAGAAAACAGCAGCGCAATATCTCACCTTTAATATGAGTTGGAACTGGTTAAACAGTCCCAAAGAAACACAATTATGCTCATAGTTTATACATTAGTGTCCTAGAGGGAGAAAATTCCATTTAAAGGGTTGCTTTGGATCATTCATGCTAATAAGAAAAACAAATTCAATAAAATATATTTTTATCATTCTAGGGCTTTTAAGAAATTGACAAAGTTAACAAAAATGTTTGGAAGCTTATTATGTTGTCATCTACTGTGGCAATAGCGCCTCTAAATTTCTTTATGACAATAATTCATGTGCATTATTAAAACACTGTGATTTAGTTCGGGATGCAGTCTTTAATATTTCAGCATTTTATTTGCCTGGAATGGCATAAAGCTTTCTGCTTCCTAGTAGAACTGTTTTGCATACTTTTGGCCGAAACAGATCAAAGGCATGCTGTCAGCTTTACAGTTATGATAGTGTGAATCCAAACGTGGAAACATTTATACCAGCCAAATGTAAGATCAATGTTGTCTCTGTTATGCCTTTCAACATAATGCCAGCAAATATGACTCTAGTGGCTTAATGTAGTGATTAGAGAAACAGGTAAACAGGTAAACTTTGGGGGAAATTATACCACCATAATAAAGCACAGGAGGCATAGAACTTTAGACCCTCGGAGCCACAAAACCTCCAGTCTGATGTCAGTGTATTACTTCAAAAAGCTGTTTGAAATTTTAAACTTTGTAATGTTCAAACTTTGTACTGACCAAATCCTCTGAAATCCAGGCACTGAATTATAAACTGTATTTAGCCTGAAAATGTTCATTATTGTCTGACTGTGATTTTATCACAATTTGATTTCTTTTAAGTTGTTTTAGGTAGTCTGTAGAACAGAAAGTGGTTTATATACATTATGTTTTTCATAAACAGACATGAGATATATAAAAGTAGTATCCTATATAGAATTTATGTTCTATGTATGTTCTGTTGTATGTCATAAATATAATTTAAAATATTTTATCTATCTATCTATCTATCTATCTATCTATCTATCTATCTATCTATCTATCTATCTATCTATCTATCTATC
>JBBPDE010000031.1:4042021-4052149 GCA_037974605.1 Nannopetersius ansorgii | reverse complement strand
ACACACACACACACACACACACACACACACACACACACACACACACACACACACACACACACACACATACACAGTGTCCCTGAATAAGGGTACATAATTTCTAGTGAATAAATAGTGCATCATTTTGACTAAACAGTCAATATACGTGGCAAATTATTTAATGACATTTACTTTACACTTTATTCTTAAACATCATTTTTGATGTTCGCATATAACTATTAATGTAAATGTCATTAGAGACCTTATTATGCTTTTAATGCACAAGAATCAAAGTGTCTGTATTAGATTATTATCCTTGATATTACTGTTATCAGATTGAAAATACAATTTTATCAGTAAGTGCTTTTCACAAATATTTTTCATTAGTCTTAATTTGAAAAGTACATTTTTTAAGATAATGAATAAGCTTAGATCACATTTTCCAAAATTATCTTCAAAATAGGAACATTACAGAAGAATGTAAATGTATTCTAAGTCATGTAATGGGCTCTAATTGTTTTTTTTTTAAAATGGAAACTGTTTTTTTATCGTGAGTGATGGTGTACTGTAGATACTCATATGCTGTATAAATGCCTGCATGCCTTGACAAAGTATAAAAACAAGCATGTATTTATATGTATGTGTGTGTACCCATGACTCTTTCTGCATGATGATGAACGAATAAACATGCTACCAATCGAAATGTTCTGCTGTGCCCTTCTGCTCATGTATAGTTCCACAGTGTACCATTAATCTGTGCTACCTTGGAACACTGGCAGGTTCAAGGGAGCATTTTTTCACTGGGTAGCATGAATTGATAGACTCTGCTGTCAATTTGCGCTATGCTAGCTTGAATCATCAGAACAAGGCAGCAAGAATCATCAGAATACCCTGCTTCATGGTAGCATTTCTTCTGGCTCTATGCACCTCTAAAGGGCTGTCTATCTAGACTCTTCTAGACTCTAAATCAAATATATTTTTATCGCATTTTATGCATTATGCATATTATTTGCGTATTTCTCATCATTATCAGTGATAAACTGACAGTATTGACTGTTCTTCCATGAATCGATAGACTCTGTATCTCTGTCAATTTGTGCTTCGGTAGCATTTTTCGACAAGGCAGCATAATTCATCAGAACACCCGTGTGTGCATCATCTTAAACTGTATCTTATAGATGGACTTAATTCTGTCATTGTTCTTCCTGAAACATTGTTTCTCTCAGCATATTTGGTTGTATTTTATATTGTTATGACCATTACTGCACATGAACGTTGCAAAAACGGTAATTAGATAAAAGATACATTGAAAGTCTGTAATGTTGATTATACATTCACTCATATGCCAAAATTCATTTAATTTTTGAAATAGTTTTACAGCAAAGATGTATGTGATAAATTTAGATGAATTAATCAGAGAGCTTGTAATTAATTAAATTTTTTTAATGGTATGACTCTCCTATTATCAAGTAAAGGTGTTCATAGTCCAAGTAAAACATCACTCACCAAAATCTACACTTTAATGTTCTGCTTCTGTATAGAGGTCTGTCTCTGTCCCTCTGTTTTCAATGTCACACACACTCAACTAAATACATCATTCAGCCATCTCTCCCACCCTCCCAGTGGATCTGTTTTAAATTCACACCTGCTATGTATCCTTTTTAAACCATGCCCTCGTTTCTACAGCCTGCAATGTTATTTTTGTGTGTTTGTGCTAGACTCTGATAAGAAAAATGGAATGGCCATTATAATGACTTGCAGGGGCTTTAATCTGAGCGCATGATGTCCCAAAACATTATGGAACATGTGGACGACTTCTGTAGATGCAGCTCCTCTCAATCTGTCATGAACTGATGCATGTATCCATGTTTCATGAACTTCCATATGTAGGTATCACAGAAGGCAGTGCAGTGCACTATATAAATTATACATCAGCGTGGACTGTATACAGACCTGTGTTTGTTGCTGTTTTGCCTGAGGGAAGTGTCTTTTTATTATTCATTTTATTGGTACCCACAACAAAAAAAATCTGGTAGAAAATTCTCTTATTTTTCAAGCATATTAAATCCTGAAAAAATATTCGTCATTTATTTACTTACTTACCTATTTACATTTAATATCTCTGATTCTATTTGATATATGATGAAAAGGCTCCAGTTGCAGACAGGCTCTCAGACCACGGCGCTGCCGGGTGCCACTGGCATTGTACCCCCCTGTAGCTCACATATCATCCCAACCTCTCAACAGTGTATTCCATCACCACCATCCTTCACCTGGCCCTCACCCACAGCAATTGATTGGGAAACTGAGATTGCTGGGCCTGAACTCTTCCCTCTGCAATTGAATCCTGGACTGGAAGTCCTCAATCAGTCCAGATCAGAAGTCCTGATCCAGATCTCTAGTACCACCAGACTCAGCACAGGACATCCCCCCTCAACTCCCACCCCCCCCCCAAAGGCTATGTGCTCAAAATTCTTCAGTTCACACTGCTGACCCACGCCTGTGTAGCAATGCACACTTCAAACCACATCATCAGTTTCACTGATGCCACGCCTGTGGAGTGTTTAGTCAGCAGGAATGATGCAGTGCTGCACAGAGAGGCACTGCATTGGCCTGCTGGTGCAGAGCCAACAACCTGTCTCTGAATGCCGACCAAACAAAAGAGATGGTTGTTGACTTCAGGAGAGCACACCGTGATCACTCTCTGCTGAACATCAATGGCTCTTCCGAACGTCAGTCATCCAGAGCACCAAGTTCCTTGATGTTCACATTGCGGAGAACCTCACATGGTCCTTCAAAACCAGCTCCACTGGAAAGAAGGCACAGGAGTGTCTCTACCTCCTGCTGAGACTGAGGAGAGTGCACCTCCAAAACAATTCTCACTTTGTTTTACAGTGGAACTATAGAGAACATTCTCTGAAGCTGCATCATGGTATGGCACAGAAATTGTTCCGTTTTGGCTTGAAAGACCCTACAGAGGATAGCAATGATTGCTGAAAAGACCATTGAGGTCTCTCTCCCCTCTGTCACGGCCATTTACGTCACATGCTGTATCTGCTAAATGCTGTATCTGAGTTCTAAATGTTCAAAATGTTGTCTTTGTATAAATAAAATTTCACAAGCAACACACTAGCCTAGTCTTTACACACAGCATAAAAGCAAAAATCAAAATATGCAGTGTTACCTTCATTTTAGATGTCACTAAGTACTTAACTGCTTCCAGTGTTTCTCTTTTGTGGAAACCGGTTCCAAATGGCTCTTTGAGTGGTAAGGGTTGCTGAGCCATGTTCTGAACATCATTTCATTTCACTCTGTTTTGTGTATATGACTGAAATGACAATAAACCTTGTATCTTGTATCTCCAGAAAAAGTACATCCTGTTCACGGGTTTGACACTGTATTTTGTTGTTTCGATGTCTGTGAGAATTAAGAATCCAGCGATTAAAATAGTTGGTCAAGTTCATCCTCAGAATGAGGACAGTTCTCCTTTAATAATGGCCTGGACAGGAGGGCAATAAAAACTTCTCCTGGAGTCTTTGTCTGGCATTTATGGAATGATTTCACCTGTTTGTAAATAAACGAGATGATAGTGTTATCCTAGATGAATGTATATATGTGTAAATTATTCACTTTATGCTATTCCTGGGGAGACTGTGCTCTTTTCAAAAATGAATAAAAACATTCCATAAGAAAATGTCAGGAAACACTAATGTGTTCAGTCAGCCTGTGCAGTTCAAACATAATATCCAGCGAAAGCATGGGAAGTGAAATGAAATGTCATGAAGCAAATGTCATAATTACAAATACGCTATAATGTATTAAAAACCATTCACATACTTGTTATTCACTAAGGCACCATGTTGAAACTGCTCCTGACAACACAACGATTCACTACACACACACACTACACATCAGTATGCATGTCTCTAGCTGGACTCTATTGGGGCAGTTGGTAGCCTAGTGGTTAGGGCATTCGCCATGTGGTTAGGGCATTCGCCCTGTGATCAAAAAGTCTGGGTTCGATTCCCAAGAACGCTAGGTACCTCTTAGGTACCCTGAGCAAGGTACTGCCCCACACACTGCTCCCCGGGCGCTGTGTTCGTAGCTGCCCCCTGCTTCACTTGGTGAATGGGTTAAATGCAGAGGAAGAATTTCGTGCTGTTCACACTGTGGTGTGTTCACGTATGACCAGATTTTCACTTCACTTATCACAAAAAAAGCTTCCTGTGATGTCTGAAGCCTCCACTGTCGACCCACAGACACATGTGGCAACAACAGAGACCATTTTCCCTCTGAGCATATATTTTATTGACCTAGAGCCATTTACTCCACCTTTAAAGTGCTTTACGTTGCTTTGCGGTATGTGTTGGCTTCAGGGCTTTAGGTGAGATTTCCTTGTCTTTCTTTCAACCCATTTCTTAATGCTCCGTTCATTAGCGCTAGGTTCCATGGGATCCTGAAAGCTGCCCTCAACACACATCACACACAGCGGAAATATGTTTGCGAGATGATGCTGAAGTCAAGGTCTATTCTTTAGTCAAGTAGCCTTGTACAACAGGAGGAAATCCCTTAGTGATAAAGCCTAATAAATCCTTCAAGAGTTAAGGGTTATACTAGCGACATCAAAATAACTCCCAAGGGAATGAGGTAGAAGGAGAGAGCCGATGTGTATGTGTGAAAGAGAGAGCGTCAAAAGGAGGAAGTGGAGTGAAATGGCATTGTAAATGGTAGCAGTGTGATTGATGGGGAGCAGTGTTAATTGTCTGGGCATTTGGGGTGATAAGCAGGCTGCTTGCCGGTTCTATGTCCTCTGTCTCTACATTCTCTGTCACACACAGCTGTGTATTTATGGCGTGAAGCAATTTTGGTGATGAAATATTTATGGCAATCACTTTCAGTGTAATGCAGTGAGCCATTCAATCATGAGGATGGTGTATAATGTTCACCTCTGGTGGTAGAGACAGAAACAAGTATCGACGTCTGCACAATAGGGCTTTGTGGAACAAAAAGAGGGATTGAGGTAGAGAGCGAGCAAAAGAGAGACATGGAAGGAGAGATCTGGCTGAATAGCTCTGAAATGAAAACATCCCAGGCTTAAAGGAATGGTAACCTAAATCAGAAGAAGAAGAATTTCCTCTGTTTATACAGTGTCAATATCATTTTCCCTCATTATGCTGGACTTTGAGGCACAGAGGATGCTTTAGCCTGTATCTAGGCAGCACAAAAGCACAAGGTCAGGCTCTCTAGGTTGATGGAAAACTAAGAAATCTCAAAGGAGCAGTTTATACGCCACTATAGTATTAGTTACTACAATGTACTCTTTATGCATGCGTATATAGTATGTTTGAAGTACTGTTCTAATATACTATCATACACACTATATAGTATACAAAGAGCAGCCGTAACATTAAAATAACAGTTATCTTGTAACAACTGCATCTTTGAAGGGGTGGGTTATATTAGTTAGATGGCAAATTAACACTAATTGACATTAACACTAACATTAATTGTCATGGCCCGACAACTGGATCAGAGCATCTCCAAAACACCAGTGTTCTGGCTGGGGTTAGTAGCATCCAAAAGCGCCAAACTGGCAATAATGTCTGGGGTGCCAAAGACACTGTTGCATGTGGGGAGTGAAATCTAGCCTATCTGGTTCGATCCCACAGAAGTGCAACTGCAGCACAAACTGCAGAAAAGGTTCAAAGTGCATCTCTGCTTGCTGAGTATCGGCTGCATACTGACTCGTGATGCAAGGCTAGCCTGTCTGGCTACCGTAGCACCAATTGCTAAAATCGTTCATGCTGACTATAGGTTAGGGTGACCAGACGTCCTCTTTTCCCCAGTCATGTCCTCTTTTTGAGACCTGGACATTGCGTCCGGCCAGGGTTTTAGAATTCTCTAGGATTTTGAGCTGCCTAAGCATTCGTCTCATCATGGGCATCTCTCATAAACTGGTTACTATCCTACACGCCTATTCATTTCCACTCACGCTAGTGTATCCGAGAGATAAGGCGTCCTCTTTTTCACAAGCTCAAATCTGGTTACCCTACTATAGGTGCCATAACACACAGTGCATCACAGCAGCAGTCAGCTTGCCTGTGCTGACCCCTGTCTATCAAAGCACCTATAATGGGCACATGAGCAAAAACTGGACCATGGAGCGATGGAAGAAGGTGGACTGGTCTGATGAATCACATTTTCTTTATATCATTACCTGTGGAAACATGACAAAAGACTTCAAGGTGTTGACTTGGCATCTAACTTCCCTAGATCTTGATCTGATTAAGCAACTGTGGGTTTGCTCTGGACAAACTAGTCTGATTAATGGAAGTCCCACCTTGGAACTTGCAGGACTTAAAGGATCTGTTGCTAATGCCTTGGGTACCACATACCAGAGCTCACTTTTCAGAGGTTTTATGCCTCAGTGGACCAGAGCTGTTGTGGCAGCACAGGTGGGCCTGCACAATATTAGGGAGGTGGTTTCAGTGTTATATTTATCAGTCTAAATGCTATTAGTATATAATGTACACAATGTTTTGTTCACATATGTGACATGACAAAATATCAGGGGTTATAAGTAAAGATTTTACTAACTATATACTAAAAATGTATACTATGCTGTTATTGAACCTAATAATTTAACAGGACATTCTGTTCAGTCTTCCAGTGGGACGTTCTTAACGTGTAACATGTGTAGGGTTTGTATTTTTGAAGAATACTGAGTAGACTGCTGCTTCTGTGCCACTGTGCCGCTGCAGTGTATATAATGTTTATAATGTTTATATATGCTAGTCATAAATATAATGTACAGCTCTTATATGTTTATGTAGTATAATTGTACTGTTGCATGATTATATATATATACATTACTACACAGTATACATAATGTACAGTTCATTACTATGCAGTGTATGTATAGTTCATATACTTTCTTGCTATGGAGCATATATAATGTATTGTAAAGAAACGATATTGTTATATTGTGCATATGAGCAGTGCATCTTATTGTCATTATAACAGCACATTGTATGTGTCCTATTATAATCTCGAAAGACGACAAATGTATGCTTAAGGTCTTAGTAGATAATTAGTCCAGTTCAATAACTAGTCAAAGTTTGTGTTGTGTGTTGTACTGCAATAAAGGGGGATAGTGTAGCTGTAAGTGACAGCCGTATACTTATAGGAAGCCGATTACAGCGTTACTCATGTGAAGACTGCACCTGTCTGTCATGCACCCTCTCTCTCCAGAGCAGCACTGGTCTTCCCTCGTTTCGCTCCACCACGCTTTTCCTCTCTCCTCGCTGAGACATGGGCAGAAACGAAGGGAAAAAAGCCAGAGGGTCACACCGAAGCAGCAGTCAAAGTTAATGTTTTTTTTTCACTCCTGCCAAGAAACACAACCTCCTCTCTCCACATAAAAAACAGCACTCATACCAGAAAGGGGGGTGTTGGTAGGAGAAAAGAAAGAGAGATAAACAGAATGAGAGACAGAGAAAGAGAGAGGTAGAGGCAGAGTGAGATGAGAGAGCGTTGGCAAGTAGGTAGTTAGACAGAGGAAAATGGAGAGTTGGAAACAAAAGAGAGAGAGATGTTCTTGTTATGGATAGAGGGGAGTATGAATATGAATAGTAAAGCTGTTGCTGCTGTGAGACGGCTTTGACTCATGAAGCCGCAGGCTCTGGGCCAAGCTAAACTGGGCTGGAACAGCCGGAGGATTGTGAGCAGTACTTGGCTTGAGATGAGATGCACATTCATGGAATTTTACTGCTCATACCTGACCGCTTGCACAGTGCTGCCTTTCTACTGCCTTCTCTTTTTTCTCCCCACCTGCACAAACCTCGGTGAGGATGCAGCGATTAACTGCTCCGAGATCCATTTCAGAGCCACGATAAATATATGCATCACGAGAAGCGGTGTGCGCAAAGAAGTCAGGGGCCAGTAATGGGTCCTAATTGATTTGCAAAGTAGCAAGATGGGAAGGTGTTGAATTATTGATCAAGAGAAGCCTAGCCCACTGCACTACATTTCCAACTACTGTGATATAATGGCCCACCAGAAGAAGAAAAAAAAACATGCTTAGAGTGTTCAGCAGTTTTCTACTGCTGATCATGACAGAGAATACCAGAGAGACCTACTTGAAAGTGTGTATGTCGGGGAGGGGCTTATACTTTCAGCCTTTTTAAAGACCCACTTTTCCCAGAGCACATTCAATGGAAAGGGTCCTTCAAAGAACCTCAAAGGAGGGTTCTCATACAGGAGAAAAAAAGGTTCCTCAAAGGGGCTTTTCAGAAAAGTTCTACACGTACTGAAAGGTCCGTGGAGAGGCCTTCTTTCTCTAATGGAGCACAGTAAACACACACAGCCTTTTGGTAGCTGAGTAATGTGGTGTGGACACGGACACACAGCTGCTTAAACATCTCCCACTGAGGAACCGTTTGGCTGGGGGCCACAAGACAGGTAGCGTCTTTCCTCTCATCAAATTTACCACTGAAAATAACCACAAGCAAGACTGTTATTTTATTTTGGTCTCCAGCAGGCTGCTGTGAGGAAAATGAGGGCAGAGGGATAGGGTCAGTTAGCAGGCCACAGAGAGCGAGTAGTGTAATAGAGCATAAACTAGCCACTCAATATTAATTTTGTTTTTAGCTTTTTCTAGTAGTCCCACATTTATCTTACAGTTATGTAACGTTACCCCTCCTGCTCCTTATGTTTATTTTACCTTATAAGGCCAATTTCTCTCTGATTACCTGTTAATGTTGAGTAATACTTTGAAGGAAATGGGATCTGCACCAGAAATATAATAAAAGCAACAACAACAACAACATCAACAACAACAACAACAGCAACAACAACAACAACAATAATAATAATAACATACTACTACTTCTATTACTCCTATTACTCCTCCTCCTCCTCCTCCTCCTCCTCCTACTACTACTACTACTACTACTACTACTACTAATAATAATAATAATAATAATAATTATTATTATTATTATTATTATTATTATTATTATTATAATAACAACTTTACATCAAGTAACCTATTTTCAGTTTCTATAATATACTGTCACTGTCTAAGTCTTACTGCTGCTTATTAGAATGTGTGTACATTTCATAATAAATGGGCTTTCAGAAGTTACAGAAGTTTCAGAAATGATCTAAAATGTATCTGTCTAATATCTATTCTATAAAACAATGCAAATACCAATTATTGTTTCTAACGACATAAAATAATCACAAGAACTACAACATACCATTTGCCCTCCCCCGGAGCACACAGTCATACTTTTTTCAAAAGGGCCTTGTTTCACTTCACCCTTCACACTCTAGACACAAGTATTCATGCAGCCAGCTTTTCCTCTATGAGACATTGAATCAGGGCTGTCAATCATTGGGGCAATAGGTTTGATCCAGTGGAACTCCGATGGAGTCTCAATGTGGGGTTGGTCTGTCTCAGACACTCTCTCTTTCTCTCTCTCTCTCTCTCTCTCTTTCTCTCTGTGTCTCCGTCTGAGCCTTTATCCTCACATTGCAGCAGCGGGGCCCTGAGAGTCATAATCTCAGGCATTGATTAAGCAGGCCTGGGTAGCGCACCTCCTAAGGGGGAGCAGAATCGGCCAGGAGGGGCCTGGCAGACCGAGGGCACAGCAGCATCCTGGCCTGCCCTTTGATGTGCCTGATGAATGCAGATCGACAGGGAGTCTATGAGAGAGGGAGAGAGAGAGAGAGAAAGAGAGAGCAGGGAGGGATCTACCTGCTGAGGACCTCTATAGGACTGAATCCCTGTAGCTTCTGCCTGGATGGTCTGAAAGAAAAACAGAAGAAAGGAAGAAAAGAGAGGAGGGGTACCAAAGCCTGGCCTCTTAGCAGAGTTTACTGCTGGTTTTTGGCTTCTGGAGGACTCTCTGGCTCTCTGTGTTGACGTCTCCAGGTGAACAGCCCACATAGTGAGAGCAGGTAGAAAGCTCAAAGCAGGGTTTTGACATCTCCCTCCAACTTCAACTCAGACAGACCAGCATAAGGTTTGTTTTGGGGGAGAGTGGCCTGATTTGATCTGACAGTCACACAAAAGTGTGTGTGTGTGTGTGTGTGTGTGTGTGTGTGTGTGTGTGTGTGTGTGTGTGTGTGTGTGTGTGTGTGTGT
>JBBPDE010000031.1:4031680-4041921 GCA_037974605.1 Nannopetersius ansorgii | reverse complement strand
GTGTGTGTGTGTGTGTGTGTGTGTGTGTGTGTGTGTGTGTGTGTGTGTGTGTGTGTGTGTGTGTGTGTGTTTTACTGAGGGAAGGTCTATGTAGGTGTGTGAAGGGAGGGTCTTTCACACATGCATTGTCTTATCTTCAGTAAAACACTGCAAATCTTGGTTTACGATGTGGAAACACAGGGATGAATAATTAACAGGTCAGTCTCAGACTTTTGTGTGGTCTTGTTTGGAGAATAAACCAAAGCCATTAATCTGTGACATATTGTCAGGTATACAGGTTTAAAACAGGGTCCAGAAAGGCAAGGGCTTTAAAGACGAGTCTGTTCAGAGTTGAACAGTTTGTTAAAAGTGGTAGTTATTATGACCTAAGGACTAAATAAAGCTGATTATAAAGTGCTGTGATTAAAACATTTTTCCACATTGCAGGTATTTAGACTGGAACAGGTAAGTTATGGTCATTTCTGCATGTAGCGTATGTGGTGATCTGTGGGCGCCTGCTGGTCTGTCTCCATCTGTTGGCTATTGATAGAAATTCACAGCTTGAGCTGCAGTCACACACAAAGGTATTACATATAACTTTTTATTTGCTTGGAACAGGGTTTCATAAATGCCATGATCAACACCCGATATCTCTAAACACTTCAGATGAAAGGGGCACATGCAAACATTACAATTTCCCCACTGCTGTCATAGCAGCAAGGTCTAAATGTTACTAGAAAGACTCATATGCAAGCATAACTAACTCATTACAAACTGATGCTGTGTGAACCAGATGACCTTTCCATGCAACTTTCCATACAACTTTCCATACAATGCATAAGAGGTGAAAGGGAGTGTGTCAAACATGGCATGTGTATGTTTGACCACAGAGTCAAAGAGCACAGTAAAATTTGAATAGATTTAATCAGATGTTTATAATGGGTTTCATTTGCATGACATCTGTAGCACACTTTAGATTCATCTCTGCAAAATGTTTATTTCTCAAATCCTGTTTTTTATGTAAAACAGGGCTTCTTAAGTATATCTTTCTTAAATAAGGCTGTCTTGTGCACATTATTGTTCTTTCAAATTCTTCTTAATACTTTCTAATCCAGCGTGGGGAAATGAAGGAGTGTGTGGGAGACTAAGAGAGAGAGTGAGTGAGACAGAGCATGAGAGGGAGAGGGAGAGAGAGAGAGAGAGAGAGAGAGAGAGAGAGAGACATGCCTCTGCCTACATGCCTACACTCTTCCGCTCTAATTATTGCGAGGCAGATCATGCTGAAAGCTGAGTGTGATGATCGATGTGGACAGGTAGTTTGAAGGCTTCTGATAATATCTGCTGGAACAGAGTCCCTCCAAGGTTGAATGGGATAGGAGAAGGCTTTTTTTTTCCATTCCAGCATATTAACCCTAGCAGTACGTAGGATTCACATTAGCCAGGAACTTCTTGGGGCGTGACCGTCTTTTTTCTCCAGACTTGCTGGTGGAAATCTGGTGTGTAAAGAAAAGGTGGTCTTAGCACGAGCCCTAGTCGGTCAGCAAAGTAAATATCCTCCCTGACACTTTAAACTCATTCACTTGCTGTGAAGTGTAAAATGTGGCCACAACATGAAAGGAAATCATGATCTTTTTTGCCCTTTCAACAAGTAAAAGCCACGGCTCTGAGACCGACAAAATTTTCTCTGCTTCTCTTTTTGGGCTCTAAGGAGCTTTTCCGTCTCAATGATTCGTATTTTTCTTTCAATAAACCACACTCAGCAGACAGCTTGACTGAAACTTCAATGCATCTCTCAACAGGCAGCATGTCACATGGTCAGAATGCAAACACTCCGGGTTGGCCGGGGCTAGTTTCCATGGAGACCGAACTTGGTGTGCCTTCCTGGGAAAATGTAAACAGTGAGTGAACACTGGAGGATTTAGATAAATTGTTTTCTAATCTTGTCGCTCATTTCCATGGTGCACTGGATATAGTCTGACAATGGGGGATAGAGAGAGGGAGAGGGAGAGAGAAAGAGAAAGAGAGAGAGAGGTTGTTGGGTGGGTTGTCAAAAGTTCATATTTTGTTTAAAGGCTCACTTTCCTGCATTTTTCTTGTATTTGACAATAATGAGACAGTTTTCTTACTGTGTCTCAAAGAACATTATTTGTAAATGACCCCTGTTGTGACTGGCTGCATAGTATGCTGCAATCAGTTCTGAAACTCTCTTTTTAACTATTAAGTGAAGGGACCAGCTACATTGCTGAGGAGGTGGATATTTATGTAAATTACACAGGCCAACAAGTCAAAATCATCAGTGATAAGTTTGTGTGGGTTTTGTAGTGTTTTTATTGCTGATTTTGATTCTGTGTTTAGTTTTTCCTGCACATAGTGTTTGTGATGAAGCTAGTTATATATTGCATGATAGTTGGTATTATTAGCGTATAATAATCATATGCTGAGCGTTTTTGAAGAAACAGTGGTAGCCAACTGACACTGATCATTATATCTATGCCATCTATGCCAATAAAAAACACATGCAAGTCTATTGCAAAGCTAATATTACTCATAATGAAAGCAGATCTGAAATCAGCATGAAAAACTGGTTTAGAAAGGTGCGTTGTGGTTTCTGATGATTACCAAAAAAATGTTGACCGGTGTTATTTGTGACATCACAAAAGAACCCATTTAAAGTGCTCTTATTTTCATATGTTGTGAATGTCATCTCTCTATGTTCTTTTATTTATATGGAAGTATTCCCTTTAAGGAATACACTGTTCATACTGTCTTTTTTTCATTTACTTTTTTGGTTTTGATTGCAATATATTGGTTCCAACTACGCTGCACCTCATAAGGAAAGTTCTTCCAACTTCTGATTTGCAAACTTATTTTTCGACATCGCTCTTCTTTTTTTGATCTTGTCCGTTCCAAATAAGTCTGTGCATATGAAGGATCCTCTCGCAAGCAGATTTTCCAGGCATATCAAATAGTCTTCTGGATTACTGCACTGCCTTTACGCTTTGGCATACAATTTCCAAGCAGCATAAACACTTCTTTGGGTGCTTAGGGTTGTAAGAGAATCATGTGGTGGTCTGTGGTCTGTTTGCACAGTTACTCAGTCAGACACTGAACTCTGTCACCCCTTTATTTTATTGCCTGCTAAGGGCTGAATAAAGTTACGATAATTGCTCCTTTTATTCATATTACCACATCATCTTTGGTGTTTCAATCCTTTTTAGGGAGTAGAGATTAGTGCTTGAGTGACTCTAAGCATTTCCATGGGACAGAGATTAGAGGTTAGCGACGCATGAAGGGCAAGTTGTGGAGAGGGGGCTGAGAAGTCAGTGAAGTCTGTGCGTGGGTTATACGTAAAGATAGTGTTTTTTGCACAGTTAATTCTTAGTTTTGTAATCATAAAGTTCTTTGATTCCCTGACTTTGTTTTCGCTCTTTGCCCCAAGCATTGTAACAAATAAATTGCTTTTCCTAGTGCCTATTTAGATGTCTTTTTTTAACGGCATCATGGAAATACATTTTCTTTAGAGTCATATTCTTTATATTTGAATAATTTCCAAGAGATATCTGTGTTGTAAATATCTTTGACCTCAGGGCTACTCATTATAATGAGTGTAGGTGGGCATGACTAGACAAGCAAGTTCTATTTGATGGAAGCTGCCTGCTTAAGATCAGGTTTACACAATGGTTAAGATTGGGATCTGTTGAGTATATGCTGTGAACACTCCTGCGCTCGTTTACTCTTAGAAATGTTCTAGTTTTACAAAAACAGATTTTTCACCTGAGCTCAGTTAAGTAATGGAAAAGGACTAAATGGTTAAATGACTTTAAAATAATTTCTTAAGATTGGCAGAACCAAACCCTGCTGTCATATTTCAAACACAATTCCAAAACCAAGAATATGTCATTTACTCAACAAAACTGGACCGATCAAAGGTTTATGAAGTGCTCAAGATATTTAACTGAAGCAACTCTTGTCAAGAAACAGGAACAACAGTGTAGCCGTTTTAGTGTGGTGATTAAGCCTGGCCAGTAAAGTCTTGTTCCTGTCTCTCCTGCTGCCAACAGACTAAGCTGCATTTCTATCCACTGATTCAAACCAAACATTCCTACAAAATACATCAGATCTTCAGAGTATATCCTATTTGAAGCACCACAGACCTCATTTATTTTGGTATGTGTTTTGTGGTACCAGGTGGAAATCCTTTGAGACATGGAAACACAAAATGTATTCCTTTGAAATGACTTCGGCTGCGGTAATGCTTGGGATAATTACATCCGTTCAATGTGTGTGCTTTGCGTTTATTTTAAATATGCATAAATCCCAATGTAATATCAACCTGACCTGAGAGCCAGTTAAATATTTGAAATATTTAGTGAAACGTATTTGAGTGTAGTGAAACCTATTTGGTGCTATATTAAATGATTTTAAAATAGAATCACATATAACAGGTTATGAATGAGTACCGTTTTTTTTGCAGGTTAGACATGTTCATGTATGACAAACCCTTAAAAATAAATTCATTGGAGCAGCACAAGAAGAAATAAACTTCTTTAAATGAATGGGTGGTTCTTGTAAAGGAAATGAGATGAGTGAGTGTGAAGAAACTTTTGTTTATGGTTTAAACAACCTTCACTTCGCCAGCCAAGAAGCATTTATTTCCCTATATTGTTAAATTGTTAAACTGTATTTCCAGATGTTAATGATCAGAGGTACCACCAATAAATGACTAAATGAGTCATCTTTGCATGCAACATCTTCAGGTTCATAAATCTGTGATGCAGAACCCCTGTGCAGTCCCATCTGTTAGTAGGAGTGAAAGTACAATAACCGACAGTGAATTAAACCACAGCCGCAGTGAACTGCAGAGCATTTGGGGAATGTCTTATCTTGAAGGCCATAAAAAAGAAAATGAAGACATTCAGAGTACAGGCAATCTTAACTGTGCTATATGCTGCTAATGAATGGAAGTCAATGTGGAATGCGATGCAACTGGCCTCACTTCTGGAGAGAATGGCCTGGGTAATAGGGGCTTCTGTGAAGGCTGTCAAACCTCATACACTCTTAAATTTGGATGTACTGTTCGTGTAGACAGGAAAAGTGTTAATTGGTGTAGAACCTCTCTATTGTATATAAGTTCCTAAACCTTCTTCACACTTGTGTATCTTGTTTACAAAATGGTTCATTAACAAACTTTCCAAGGCTCTACATCCGTCACAGTTGACCAGCGAATAAGTAACTGGTTTTAAACATGTTGCTTGTTTGACACAAATGAAAAGGATTACAAGCATAGACTATGTAGAGACACATAATAATAGTAGAATTGTATCAAATTCTGGTTGGTTCTTTGATTATGTGGGCGAAATCATGACCAACTACAATACCAAAGCTTTTTACTAAATAAAGATCACTACATTCCTTTAAAAACACATGTTGTAATGGGTTCTCTAAGCAATTACATAGAAGAATCACTTCAGTTCCTTAAAGATTCTTTTGATGCATGAGCATGAATAACCTATTAAATAAGGTTTTGAGTATTTGGACAAAAAGTATTGGGACGCATCTGTTTTCCTACCTTCCAGTGAAGGATATTTTTGATGCTTCAGCATACCAAGACATTTTGGACAATGACATGCTTCCAGCTTTGTGAAGAACCTTTTCTATTCCAGCATGAGTGTCCCAGTGCACAAAGCAAGCTTCATAAAGACATGGTTGGATAAGTGTGGAAGAACTTCACTGGCCTACATAGAGCCTTGACCTCAACCCCATCCAATACCTTTGGGATGAACTGGAACGGAAATTGTGAGCCAGGCCTTCTGGTCTAACATCAGTGCTTGACCTCATAAATGCTCTACAAAATGAATGGGCACAAATATTCCACAGAAACCCTACAAAATCGTGTTGAAAGAAGAGTATAAGCTGTAAAGGGGGGACAAGCTCCATAAGTCTATGTATTTGATGTAATGTCATTAACGTCCCTGCAGGTGTATCCCAATACTTTTGTCCATATAGTGTATAAAGAGCCTTTCCATAAAGGAACCTTTATGTTATATGGAGGTTCCTCACACCTGGACATCTTATTTTAATATGATTACTTTCAGAGCCAATGAGAGATTCCTTAGGAAATCATAAAGCAATCTTCTATGGCATCACACAAATAACTCTTTCTACCACCCTTATGTCTTAAGAGTGTGCTGTAACAATATGGGATTTAGAAAGTCATTGAACTTTCTTTTAAACTCATGCGGAAACAAGTTTCCATTTGCCTGACAGAAACAATCAATTATGATGAATTGCATGTAAATGAGTAAACAGCCATTTACTAGTATAGAAATGTGACAGTGACCTAATGCTGCATGCAAATGTAGACGCGAACATGCTTTCGTGCCCCCATTACAGTGATCCATCTTGATAAATACAACTTATGAATAAATTGGAAATGTTGCCTATGTTCAGAGGAGTAATTAACTGGAGGCTGAACATGCATTCGTAATTTTTCATTGTGAGATAAATGTCACCAGGAAGACAGTATGCCTAGCCATTTTAGTAAATGCCACAGGTTTATACACTGCATACACAGCATTTGTTAATAACATTTAAACGATGTAATCAGTGCAATATGTCTCAAACCATATTGGAGCTATAAATTGTGGGTTCTCTTTGGTTGCATTATGTACTGCTGAGGCTCAAAGTTGACAAAATATGGCCATAAATATCCTATTTTAACTCTGGACCAAAGGTTAAAGGACTGAACAAAACCTCTTTATGGATGTCCGTTAGCTCTTTCACCATTGACCGATGCAACCAAATGAGGCTCTGTGTTTGGTTTCTTGACTGGTCGGTATGTTCTGTTGCTGGATCTCAGTATTGATCAGATCTGATGCTTGTTGTTGTGGTGGAGCTGAAGCCATAACTTTAATTAGAAGATCTGGCTCTTTTCGTTCAGAGAGGGAGGTGTGAACATTCAGGATCTGCAGAGAGTTGCATTGATCTAGCCACATGAATGATGATGCAATGAACAAAGCCCGCATTTTGATACAAATGCAGGACAGAAGATTCTGTGTTCAGAGTGTAGTCTGTACATTCCTGATGATACACAATGGCAGATCTCCCTCATTATGATTCAGGACATAGTGTTTAATGAACACTTTGCACTTCATACACAAGTTTCTAGATTGTGACTGACTGAAGTGATGCTGAGGTGGCAGGATTCAAAAACAAAGAACCAGATGTTAGTTTTTCATAAGACAGTCTATAAAGTGAAAGAACACAAGGTCAGTCATAAATAAAGATAAACCCTGTATGGTGCCCTCGCAGGAATCAAAATCAAACAGCAAACTAAAGTAAAGCTGCTCAGATAGCAGACTGCTGTTCAAACACACTTCCGTTTTATGGATTCTGAATGTCCTGATTGGTTTTCCAGATGGCTAAACCAGATTTTCACAGATATATCTCATAATATATATTACTTGGGTATGTTACACTATAACACAAATAAAGATATCTAAATAGAAATTGACTTTCTTATGTGTTTTTTATGGGGGAAAAAAAAGCTTTATAGAGTCTTGCCTTTGTCAAGTCTCCACATGATTCCCAAATGAAGGCAGGTGCATCGGCAGACTTCCATTGCAAATGCTGTTTATTATTAAACCAAAACAAAACTGGCATGAGGGCCAGGAAACAGGAGAAACTCATAGCCACTATGAATAAACTAAAAAACATCACATTAAACTTCAAAAACTAATAGAAACTCAGGTTTTCCCTCCGAGCACAAAATACAACAAATACAAGGCTGGTGTGCTCAGCCGTCCGAAGTAAAAACAGCTTAACAAATTTAGAGGTGTAATTTAGAGCTAAATATGTTAAAAAACTAAATCAAAATGTTGAACTTTTACAAATAGGGACTCTAAATGTGGAATTTTTATGTGCCACATTTAAAAACGGCGAGATATCTAATTGGGCATGCCCCATGATTACGATTGGCTGTTACTTAGAAGGGGGCTAGACTGCCTGCTGTGATATTCCCTCATCAACATGGAGGATTTGCCTTAAATGATCTTAAATCTAAAGGTTAAATATGAAAAATATATCTCCCACTCTAATTGTGAAACTTCACAGTTAAATAGGGCTTGCTGACACCTCTCCAAAGACCCCTTGTTTGCAATAATAGCTCCAGGAGATCCAGAGTTATTAGCCAAAAAACTTTCACCTTGGAGAAAAGTAATGGGACACCAGGGCGAGGTGAACGGTTTTCGACTCATAACTCCGGATCCCCAGAGGCTATTATGGCAAATGAGAGGTCGTTGAAAAGAGTGTGAGATATAAATAAATAATTCCATGAAATGAACATGGTTTATAAGTTATGTGTCACAACGTCCAAGTCCAAGTCAAGTCTCAAGTCGTTGAGGGCAAGTGTAAAGTCAAGTCAAAAGTCTTTCTTTGTGCAACTTAAGTGCGAGTCCAGTTCAAGTCTCAGACATGAGTCCCCATCTCTGCACACACACACACGCACACACACACACACACACACACACACACACACACACACACACACACATGCACACACCACCAACTTTAATTACCACTTATTTATTACAATGCACATTCCATTCTCTGTTCTGCTATGCATCTGTATTGCTGTTGAACACTGAATTGTTGTATTGTATCTTATGCATTTTTGCACACAACTTCATGTTGCTAGAATACAGTACCTGTCAAAATAGTGTATTTATCCAGATTGTAGATTGTGTTAAATTTTTACTTGTCCAGTTAGTCACTTGACCTTGTGCCATGTCTGCACTTGTAGTCTTGTGGTGTTCTGTTCTGTTCTGTCCTGTTCTGCTCTTATGTTGCACCATGGTTCTGGAGGTATGTTGTTTCGTTTCACTGTTCATGGTCTGTATATATATGGCCGCAATGACAATAAAATCCTACTTGACTTGATTACTTGACTTGACTTGACGTTACATTTTTGGTGTTACTCTCATCTGAATCTTGGATAAATGTCACTATTCTTAGATATTTGAGATGGTTCATCTAACTAATCGTGTATTCATACCAAACACTTGTCATTAATTTTGCACTCCCACTATAAGCACACACATGCAAGTCACTCTGCTCTTTTAGTTTCAGTGGCTGCATAAATATAAAGCTTTGTTGGCTCTGCAAAAGAAGGTGATGTGGACACCTAAACTAAAGCATTTTTTTTATTACATTTTACCATAAAAGGGACAATCATTTTTATTCATAAGGTACTAGTGAAGTGTGTTCTTATTTCGATTGCAAAGTTTGTGGCTTGGAAAAGAAAAAAATACAATACTTATGAATACTAAATACACAATTGTGTACTCAAGTATCTAAACCTCAGGCTGGTCTAGATATACAGAACTTATTTTGTATGGATGTTAGACCATCAAAGCTTTCTCACTTGGCATTGTTTTGCCATTATCGCAGGTTCATCTCTATTATTCTGACACTTCTTACTTTCTGTGTTGTTCAGTAATAGCACATGCTACACTTTATGACTGGTTCTACACACGCAGAAATCAGTAAAAGCAAACGTGAGGCCAGTAAAATGGAATACATTAAAAAGGCAATCTATATTCAAATGGCAATTTTTCAGAAGGCCCCGCAGTCTCATTTTAAACTGATTATTCAGTTAATAGCATGGGGAGACCTTGATCCAAAGGAGTTTTCTCTTTGAAAGATATCTATGTAGCATCCAGAGTGCAGCACTGCAAAACACAGATGTTGCTCCAAAAAGCATAAACAATTTTCAAAGGCATTGGTTTAGAAATGCATTCACACAAACTACTTGGTTGTTCATTGGAAAAACCTTCGCATGGTTGTTTCAGCAAAGTAAAGAAGACAGCAATGTTGCAAATGCAAAACAGGCAATTCCAGAAAAAGGACCTTAGATTTTTAATGGCATTTTAGATTTCACAAAAAACACCTATCTTTGAAAATAAAGATATCAAAAGGGTTCTTCATAGTTGAAGTTTCAGTGATATGAGTGCAATGAGGCATAAATTGACAATACATATATAGTTGCATAGCATTTATGTATCACACACACACACACACACACACACACACACACACACACACACACACTTACACATATATACATATATATATTAGTGCTGTTAAAAATAACGCGTTAACTATTTGCATTAATTTATTTTTTTATAGCGCTTTAAAATAAATTGATTGTGCGATTAATTTGAAAATTAAACGCCCCTCTGCATTGCAGTACCACACAATCAGTG
>JBBPDE010000031.1:3978476-3996038 GCA_037974605.1 Nannopetersius ansorgii | reverse complement strand
ACTTTTTTGGGATTTGTTGACACCATGAACTTTTGAATCAACATATTTTTCCTTTAAAATGATACATTTACTCGGATCAAACTTTTGATCTGTCATCTACGTTCTATTGCAAATAAAATATTGACATTTACCATCTCCACATCATTGCATTCAGTTTTTATTCACAATTTGTTTAGTGTCCCAACTTTTTTGGAATCCGTTTGTACTAGAAAACATATTTAACAACACTAAGTCAACATTTACTGCTGGGGCATTACCAAATACACACACACACACACACACACGCACACACACACGTACACACACACACACACCACACACACCACACACACACACACACCTGTATGTGTATGTATCTGCTGTTGTATGTGCAATCTGTATCTTCAAACTGAAAGTGTCCAAACACAGTGCCTGTATGAAACGCAAGACTGTTTGCTTTAGATGATCAGTTACATGGCCTCAAGTTGAAACAACCCAGGAAAAAAACAGAAATGCTGTCCCCAGTGATCTTTCTAGATTGTGCAGCAAGACCACCCATTTGGTGCCACATGATCGCTGCACAAGTTGTATTTTTTTAGACTTCGTTACATAACACATAATGATTTCTGGGCCAAGGATTCGTTTATTACATGCTCCCTAATAGGTTAAAAGCTTATTATAAGCAGCATTATGATGGTATTATGGCAGGAAGAAAAACACTTAAACTGTGATTTGGTAGCTGCAGAACAAATCTCCAGCAGCGCAGGACTAATTTAGTGTTTTGGCTCATTGTGAATGATAAATATTTACAAAAGTACTTCCTTTAGAAAAGCCTTTTCTGAGTCTTCGACTCTGCTGTGACACTAACAACACTACCCCAGGGCTGACTGATACTGTTATTAAAAGCTCTAACAGCAGAACCACCACATCTGACGCTTAAGTGTCCCCTACTGGAAGGCAGGAGAACAGCAGTTCCAGAATTCTTTTTTTGGACACATTCAGTTTAAGTAGGAGAAAGATTTTACCATTTAAATGAGGATGTAAACAGGGTGTAAACATTTTTTAAGTGTAAATATTTTTAAAAATACCTTACTCAAAGGTGTCTAATCACTAAACATATGTCCGATGTTTGTTTGTTTTTCATAAAAGTCCTCATTTTGAGGTTTATGTGTATTTATGTATCAGAAAGGTCATCATTTAAATTAAAATCAAAAACTTTTCACTGTCTCTTTGTCCATTTGAGGCACTTTCTGTTGTTCTGTCTTTAAAACTGAAATATCTAAATTACCACTGTTCTGGTTGGGTACCTTGTACCCCACCTTTAAAAGGTGATCCAGGCTGAAACACACTTAATAATATTAAACAGTTTTATTTCACATAAATGAAGCAAAAAAGGTTTTCCATGGTTTGGGCCCTTTAAGCAAGCCCTCAAAGCTCAGTTATGTATGCTGGCATCGTTTTAAGAATAAAAGTTTTCTCCTCCTCTCAGCAGAAGCACTGTAATATTTATGAAGGCAGTATACATGAGATGTTGCAGGAGAATGAGAGGCACTAGATGAGTGTGCGGGCAAATTCCTTCTGCACTTGAGGCTGTAGAGGCACCAAAGCATTCAGAGGAGCAGCAGCTAACAGCAAGGGGCACTCCATTAAACCCATCCCAGAATCCACACGTCCCCCGCCTCTGCTTGTCATAGAGACAGATGGATTGTTCTCATCTTGGCATCTTGGCTTGAACTAAATGATAAGGGTGTATTGAAAGCTGAGCATAAGCGTTGCTCTTCCATGGTGTCTGTGAACACCTGCTGGGAGAATGAACCTTCACCAAACTACCACCGGGACAGATCCACATTTCATACAGTTTACTTTGTGATTGGGTTAGAGGGCAAAAACATTCATTCCAGTCTGAGGTCATCTAATACAATATTCTTCTATGTAGTTTAACGGTTTGCTACTGCTTCTTGCCAATGGACTAAAAGTGAGTTCAGCTAATAAGTTACTATGCTGACTTTATTTACAGATGGCCACCATATGAACATAATATGGGTGTAACGGTACACAGAAGTCATGGTTCGGTACGTACCTCAGTTTTGGGGTCACGGTTCAGTACGGTTCACGATCCAGTGAAGTTAAGCAACAAAAAGTTTTAAAGAATGAGGCTTGGTTTGTTTTCGTTTATTTTAAATAAACAGCAGTGTATTAACCAGTAAACACACACTCTTGCTTATATTTTCACGTATGTGTAAGTGTTACGCCAGTAGGTGGCACTATTGCACCCCACTACAACCCAGGTTTATGATTTGCTTGCGCTTTTTGGTCCCTCTGTGATTCCGTATTACTTCAATAACGTCTTCTCCGTCGTACGGCGTATTCTCCTAAAGACATCGTGTACCGTGACGGTTCGGTACGAATACATGTACCGTTACAGCCCTAGAACATACATCTTTACCTCCTCCATTACAATGAGGGCATTTAAGTCTGGAGACCTGGCACACAACCTGTGACATTAAACATAGAACTGGTTGGAACTGACTGAAACGTTTTATAGCTGGTTCTGAACTGTACTGTGTCCTCTGTGCTTGCTCTTTAAGCTGTATCGCACCTCTGCGCCCATTTTAGAAATACAATGAACATTCCACGATCTACTAATGGATGAATGAAAAAATGTTAGCGTGCTCTTAACAATAATATACCTAATGATTATGGTTTTCTAATCGATTCTTGGCTTGACTGTGCAGCTGTAGGAAAAATTCTTCCATTGGCTTAGAGCCATAACATTAATTGTACGTTCTTTAAACCTTAAAAAAGATTCTTTACACATGCTCATCTCATTTTCAAAAGTCTCATTTAAAGGACCTTCCTTTTAAAGCAAAAATTCTTTTTTACAGCATCTCTCCTAGGAATCCCTTTGTGGCATCTTTATTTTTAAGAGTATGGGCTGTTGCTAACTTCTCTCTCCTCTCAGAGATGCACATTGCAGGAACAAAAACTGCTCTGTTGCAGAGGGGCAATGAGGAGAACACCGAAACTGGGACAGACTGAAAATATGACTCTGAAAAAAGGTGAATCCTCAGCATGTCTTCTCCCTTTAAGCAGCACAGAGTATGCAAGACAAAACTTCTCACGGTTCAAACACACACACATGAAAGTTTTAATGTATGTCATGCAGTGTAGGAGGCACTGTGGACAAGAAATATCAGCATGTATAACACAGACACAAAAAAACACAACAGCAAAATAGACTCATAAGACTGAACATAGCAGTAAATGTTCTCCAAGAAATCAGGTAGTCACATCAGCTGGGCTGTTCTCAGAGACTAACTATACCAGGCATGGCTACCTAATGTTAGCCATATACAGAAACAGAGATAAAAGAATTTAAAATAAAGCTGATACTTATTTTGTATGCAGAATAAGCAGTGTAGCACAGTTGGCCACAGATTCTGGGCTGGTGCTTGCCTCCTGCAGAGAAAGAAACAGCCTTTGGCAGAGAATGGTGTGTATATGACATTAAACGTGTCCTTCGCTTTGTACTGCGGTGGCAGCAGTGTGAAGGGATATGCCCTCGAGTGCTGCTGTCCAGTGTGGAGAACAGGAAAGTGAAGCAAAGATGAGAAGCTGAAAGACAGATAGACAGAAATAGCATAGGTCAGCTTTGCAGTTTGGAAGGTGGGCATTAGGGGAACGCATTGCCATGCAGTTCATGTTAAACCATACAGCAATATTAAAAAAGGGTTTCCATTGTATTTTCCATTGTGATTCATCGGGGATAAGTGAAGAAGTGAAGAAAGTGAAGAAAAGTGAGGAGAAAGAAGGAATCAGTGAGCAAAATGAAGAAGGCTCATTATGCATAGGAAAATAAAGAAGCCCCTCACAGTCACACACCGCACACAGTGTGAACAGAAATTCTTCCTGTGCATTTAACCCATTCAACAAATGAAGCAGGGGGGAGTCAGCAATGCAGCTCCCGGGAAGCAGTGTGTGGGGATGGTATCTTGCTCAAGGGCACCTCAGTGGTGTTACTGGCAGTCCTGGGATTCAAATCCACTGCCTTCTGATCACTGGGGCAACAACCATGAGGCCACCCGCTGCCCCAAGATAGTAAGTATCGAGGTGATGGAAAAAGTATTTGCAAACAGGGGCTGTACGATGGTGGGCAAATGTACCTGTGCATCAGTCAATTGCTAGATAATTTGCTTTACAATTAAATCTTAACTGCTAGTAAGTTACCACATTGCCTAGCAAACCACTCATTACTGTAATAACAAGCTAGTTTGTGTGTATACTTTATACATACTAA
The DNA here is from genome assembly GCA_037974605.1 of Nannopetersius ansorgii. Taxonomy (NCBI): domain Eukaryota; kingdom Metazoa; phylum Chordata; class Actinopteri; order Characiformes; family Alestidae; genus Nannopetersius; species Nannopetersius ansorgii. The sequence goes on along the minus strand of JBBPDE010000031.1, from coordinate 3,991,762 downwards.
GTGATTAATATGTTTGTTAAGTAATTAGCCTTAAGAGTGACTTTACTATAATTGAGGGGTAGATTTTTCAAAGTATTAAAAATAATCACAAGAAGCAATAAACAAGCAATGTACTTTGTTTGCAGCTGGCTATGGTTGCCAAGCAAAACACTATTATTGAATTGAACAATATTGAGGAATAACATAGACCCTTAATACAAAATTCAACTCATATAATCCACCAGTGCCAAATATTTTACAGCTTTAAATGTGGTTAAGGTTTTAAAACTGTCTATTGTATGATTATGGATTATCAATCAAAACAATATCATAATTTATTACTTGATTAATTTATAATGGTAGCCCAAATACTGCATGCTTCCACTTCCTCCAGTGGCCTCAAAGCCAGGACAGTCTGATATCTGTTTGGTGATAGGTCTGCATGAAGAAACTACTTGACCTGTTGTACTTTGAAGAGGTCTAGTTAATCACGTCGTCCCGAACAGAGCCCCACTCCTCACACTCCAAGCCCTCTCCAGCTGATTACATGCAGCCAGTTATAGCTGTCTACATTCAACCTGCACATGGTGATGAAGGTGTCAGAGCTCACAGCTGGCTAAAGGACCCTCCAATCATGTAACTTCGTCCTAGTGCTTTTTGAATGGAGAATGACTTTGCGCTATTTTCAACTTTGGAGTGATGGGAGCTAACAGAATATCTAGGTGAAGAACTAACAGGGTGAAAATAATAAATCACATGCAGTGCATGATCAAAACTGAGAAATGTTTTACCACAAATTGTTTTACCACAAATACTACAGCTCCATGTTTTTGCTGTATCTTCACTGTGACAAAACTTTTTGCTTTGTTTTTCATTAGAGTCACTGTAGCATCTTGAATGTTTCACATACAGTATATTCCAATAGTTTTCATATTTAATAACAGATATGATGTCATTTTTGTTAGACAACTAATCAGAAATTAGATTAAGGTTTAATCATGAAAGATCATTTTGAATACTGGTTAAAAAGAGCTAGCTTTTATAGGTGAGCTAACTGATCTCACACATGGGCGTCGTTAGGTCGCTTTTGGGGGGACTGAAGCCCCCCCCAAAATGATCCCAAGCCACTCTAAATATATAGTAATTATTGAAGCTGCTGTAGGTAGCAGGCGGGCATTAGGACCCAGACGAAGCTACACATAGCTGCTTGTTAGCAAGTAGCAACCGGAGCCCATTTAGTAATATTTCTCTGGTAGCGCCGTTTGTACTCAATTCAACAGAACAATACTATGAGTAGGTGACAATAGCTGTTCATTGCTTAACTTTACTTGTTGCCTTAAGTGAAAGGAAAGGTTTGGTGAAAAGTGTTCAACCCTCTATACACGCTAATTCCTTCCTACAACCCTGGGGGCTAAGCACCCCTTGTCTTTTCGTCCTAGTGACGCCCCTGCTTACACAGAACAAAAAGGAAAGTGCTTCTGCATTATCATTGTAGTTCTTTCTAGCACCCCTTTGGGATTATAGTAGGATTTCATCTGCAAGCTAAAGGCATTGTCCTATTCTAGATTGATCATGAGCATCTGAAGCTTGTAAAAGACATTCAGTTCCATATGATATTCCATTCCATGTGAAGCTTATATAACAGAAACAAGCTTATTTGAAGTAACAGAAACATGAATATTAATCTTGTTTATAGCATTTCTATGGTGAGCCTGAGAGTCCTCCCTTGGCTAGTATGCCAGTCACTCATTTTTACAAGTAGGAGTTGGACACCATCAGTTTTATAGATAAATGGTATGGGGTTTGACAAAGTGATCCATTCATGATCTACTCACAAATGCATTATTCAGTAGCGACTTTTGCTACATTGAACAAGCCTTAGGGGACATAGAAATAAATCCTATTCAAATTAATGAATGTGGATGGAGATATGTTACTTAGATATGTTACTTGTAGTTAAGTTTAAGATGCTATGCTAGTAAGCTGGAGAATGCTAACTTACATTACATGCAAACACACACACATGCACACAACTATAACAGTGTGACTTTTGTATAATTTTATAATGTTGTATAAAACATATTTTGACAAAAACTAACAGTATAAAAGTACAAAAACATAGTTTCTCCATATGTTATGGATAAGGCCTCTAGAGTTGCTTCCCTGAAAGCATAATATGGCCGATGATATCTTCAACTTGATATAGTCCACATGTTCGGTCAAGCTTGAATCCTGACCTTTCCCTGGAGGCTTTTACAGCCTGCCAACAAGGCAAGTGTTCTGTTCTGTGACTGCGATAATAGAAAGTTAACAATCAGCTTCCTCTTTGAATGACCACTCCTCCACAGGCTGGTGCAGCTGGAGTGACCTTCTGGAAGTGTGAGAATCTGAGCTGTTATGAATAGACATACTGCAATTACAGCAAGCTCCACCGTGAAAGTGAACAGGCGGAATTGGCATAGGCTGTGTAATGACTTCTCTTTTCATTTCTCTCTTTTACTGCCTGTCTTTTTTTTAAGATTCCCTCAAGTACTTGGTGCTATATTTGGCCTATGTGCAATGCTGTACATCTCCTCCTTCTCCTTTTTGTGCATTCGTTCTTGTGTAACTCTCAAGCTTATCTTCACATAGGAGAAGAAGATACATGCACATCTCAGTGAAAATGTGAGAAAGAAGGACGTAGATGTTTTTCAAAAAGACATAAATACTACTACTACTCCAATAAATAATAATAATAATAATAATAATAATAATAATGATGATGATTATTATGCAGAGTGCATTAAGCATCAGATTCAGAAGCTAATAAAAACAGATGTACGTGGTCCTACGATGACATTCAGCCAACATCCAAAGGAGGATCTTAGTCCAATGGCTCTCCAAGTGTAATGATACATGACAAAAATGATATATAAATATATTAAGTGGGCATTAAGTATTAGATGTCCACAATCCTGTGGCAAAATTTAGAGGATATTGGGTAACGTATATGCAGGGATGTCTGGTGATATTCAGAGGACATTATGCAATAGTAGTACATGGTCTTGTGATGACATGCATATAATCATATAATGATAATGTCATAAAAGTCATATAACAATGTTCAGAGGGCATTTAGCAACAAACCGACATTTTATTATGACAAAATTCAGAGAATAGTGAGAAAGAAGTAATCATCCTTACAATGAATTTCAGAGTGCAAAAGACAAGCAGTGTGATCAAACTCCTAACAGTAAACAACGGCTGAACACGGTTCTGTGTCAACATTAAGAAGACAGTAAGCAACAGATGCACATGGTCATGTGTTGACATTGAAAGGACATTGAGCAATGGACATAAACTATATGGGCAAAAGTATTGTGACGGCCGTGGTTTTCAGGGTTTGGGCTAGGCCTGTTATTTCCAGTGAAGGGCAATCTTAATACTTCAGCATACCAAGACATTTTGAACACAGTTTAGGGAAGAACATTTTCTATTCCAGCATGACTGTGCCCCAGAGCAAAGACATGGTTGGAGGAGTTCAGTGTGGAAGAACTCGACTGATCCACACAGAGCCCTGACCTCAAGCCCATCCAACACCTTTGGGATGAACTGGAATGGAGATTGAGAGCCAGACCTTCAGTCACTGACCTCATAAATGCTCTACAGAATGAATGGACCCACAGAAGCCCTACAAGAACAGTGGGAGCTGTTATAGCTGCAAAGGGAGAACCAACCCTATATTCAAGTAATGTAATTACATTCATGACATTACAGTCTCTGTTGGTGTAAGGGTCGTGCATCCCAAAACTTTTGTCCATATGGTTTACATTATCCTGTGATGAGGCTTAGAGGATGTACATGGATCTGTTAGGACATCTGGAGTATCTTAAAGAACGAACAAGAAATTATATTTAGTAAACTCTAAGCAGCTGAAGTTCATTGTACTGTGATTGCATTTATGGGACATAAAGCAACAGTTTCACATAATCCTGTGAAAATGTGAAAGTGTGGATTTTTAAAAAAATATATATATATAGTTTTATTATATGATATTCAAGTACAGTAACCCCCCACTTTAATGCAGATCAGCAGTTGTGGTTTCAGTCCATCACAGATTTCTATCTCGTTTGGGCCCAGTGGTTACAAAGGCAATTAGACACCTGAACGGAATGAGCCTCCTGCTCAGCGCCGCCTCAAACATAAACAACCAGCACGAGGATGAGGGGTGTTGTGCACAATGCCCAGATAATTAGAGACCGTTATTTATTTTTCCTTGCTGCTGATTGGCTGCTGCCCTGTGACTCTGCAGTCCAGAATTTCCCCCATGGAGGGTCAAGAGTGTTCTCGTGTTTTTCATTTAGTTCTTCTTAAAGCCCTGTATTACTTCATTTACCTGTTTATACCAGAGAAAATGCATGCATGAATTACAGTGCAGTCTATAAAGGGCTAATATCGCTATTTTACATTCTAGCACTGCCGGAGTTCAGTGTAAACTGTACAGTACAAATACAGGTTTACCTTTGCATTTTCTTTAAGGATGACGAGTTTAAAATGAAATTAAGGTGTACAATATTTAGGGTTTACAGTAAAAATACTAATTTTAGGCATCACAACCTGTTTTTTCTCTATACATGGGTGCTCTGGGAACGTAATTGTGGGGGTTTACTCTATATATAGGTATAATCTGTGTGTATTACACTTGTTTGTTAGAGCACTTCTGCAGAATAAATGTTTGGGTGTGAGAAAGCCAGAGAGAAGTACAACTAGATAAGGAGGAAAACAGCCTTGGTGGGAAGAACATTCTGCCCTAGTAGGCTGTGTTAAAATCTGAGAAAGTTAAGCCTGAGACTGACCAACAGAGCAGTGTTTCATTCTCCTAGCACTGAGCAAAAGTTACCTGACTATACTTTCTGAGATCCTGTTATATAATTTTATAATCAGAATTAAAAAATTTTCCCAACAATAAGCAACATACATACATGGTCATGTTTTGACCTCCAGAAACCACTGACAGATGAACCGAATAACATTGATTGTCTTGTCACAGTGGCACCAGAAGTAGGGTAATCAAAAAATGAACAGTCTTTTTTGAAGTTGAAGCAAAAGGACCTTATGGACTTTGACAAGGACCACATTGTGATGACAAGATTACTGTGTCTGAGCATCAGCAGGTTTTGTGGGGAGTTCCCAGTAAGCAGTGGTTAGAACCTACCAAAAGTGATCCAACCAGTGAACCAGGATCTATTCTATTCTGCATCCTGCATATTTACCAATATGTTCCAGATGTCTATGTGAGGTAACTCGGACCACACAAGCACGCTACACATTAACAGATGCTAAAACATGTATTCGTTGGAATAGCCACTCACACAAAACGTATCTATTCCAGACATAGCCGCTTGAAATGCCCACTCACAAGGTAGGAATACTCAGAGCTTTTTTGTGCTTTGTAAGATTGATCTCTTCAGGAGATTAAGAGGAGCTCCAGGAGAAAGAGGAGAGCCTTTGTTGAGAAGTTGGTGAGTGAGGCAATCTGTGGAGGTAAGTGCTGTCTACAAGATCAGTAAGCAACTCAGTCCCTGTCAATGACAGAGACGGCAACAACCTCTCCACAGAGCCACAGCAAGGGCGTGATAGTCAAACTCTGCGAAAAAGGCTGCCTTCAGAACCACGACAACTGAAATGGTATTGCATTCCTTTCAAATCCAGCCAAAGTTTTCTGCAGGATTCTTGGCAGAATTGATAGCGATTGACCTGATGCTAAGACAAGCACAGGCACAGTTTAGAATAGAAAGGGGATGCATCAATCACATCTTCGCTCCAAGGAATATCGTCTTATATATCAATTTAAGTGACTTCTGGAAAGCCTTCAAGAGCCTGCACTGTGACACCCTATGGAAGATCTTACAATCACAGATTTAATGCAGCATCATAGTTGACAGAACCCTGTAGGAGTGGTTTCTGCACAACACCAACCTTATTGTACCAATCATAGTAAATGAGGCCCCATTCACATCTTGGCAGTCTTGTTAGTAAGGAAAATGCTGCTCAAAAGGATGTGTGGAAAGCATACAGTGCATTCGCTAGACTTTAGCCTATCTAGGAGTGCAATGCAGTCTGAGAACTACAGGTAATACAACAACAATGTCAATAGCAATCTATGGCTATGAAATCTGGCACATTTTAAAGAGGAACATGAACAAGATCAATGCCTTCCACTATGTTTGTATAAAGAAGATATGTTATATTTCCTGACCCAGGAAGATCTCGAATGAAGACATTTACAAGAAAACTAAGAGCCAGGTGCTGGAGATTATGCACCTGTCCGGGCCACATCCTCAGAATGGATCAGAACTGTATAGCAACAGCCCTGAGAGGGACACCACCAGAGAAGTGCAAACAAGGCCGGCCCAAAACATCCTGGTGGCAAACTGTGATAAATGAGCTGAAGTAGACAGACCTAACATAGGGTGGAGCAGATCGCCAGTGCCTTTTGTGACTCCAAGCACAAAGAGGAATAGTAGTAGGAGTACCATTTATCTCATAACAATGTAACCATGACATATGGACTAGCTTAGTAGTCAAGGTATAGATTTTTCATTTGTAAAGGGGATAAGAATCACAAAATGACCATCTCAGACTTTCTTGTGTTAAACAACATGTGTTAATGTTAACGTTTAAAGCGCTTTACAATGGATGTTGAAATACATTGATGTTAAGAAATATCTACATTAAAAAGCTGCAGTGGACTCAATGTTAGAGTTAGGATTATTGATATAATGTTGAAATTTTAAGTGCTTTTCGGTGTTAAAAAGCTATTAACATTGTTATTAGAGGTATGTTTTACCACTGAAAAGCTGATTCAACCTTGTTATCTGGTTTCAGTATTGACAGAAAATGAGTTTTTCATTTTTTTAAATGCTCCAACTTGCCTCTTCATGGAATCAAACATTAATAGCGATAACATTTAATAACATTTAATAGAGAGGAACAGGATAGAATTTGCACTTAATGACACAAGGTCTTGTAGCTGTGAAATGAGAAGGCTATAAAAGGTGGGTAAGGCAATTGCCCTTGGGTATGAACAGTCTCCAACCCTGCACTCACCTACCACTGAAAGCGGCTCTGCCTAAATTGAGATGTAATATATTTTGTAAATACTAAACATAATATTTTATGCCTTCAATGGATCTGCAACAAAGCGCTTATCATTAAACATCAGGACATCAGGACTGACATTCAACCATCAGTGAGGGCTGTTAATTCACCATGATCGATTTTCCAGACTAAAATCAATGGCTAATACAATGAGCAAGATCAATGCAAATCCAATGTCAGAAATCTATGCAGATTCAATTTACATTTTTGATTATGGGATGTTTCAATACGTTTGGGGGCACAGTAGCATAGGTGCACAAAATACAAATAAGTACAACAACAATGCTTGGTCAAATGAGTCACAGGGTGATTCATTTGTACGAGTAGAATCAAAGGGTAAAAGCGTGCTTGTGAAACATCATAACATTAACAGGACCATGAACAATGACTATGATTCAACACCATGATGAAAAAAAATCATTTCATGGACATTAGGCCTAGATTGAGTTTGAAAGTAGCTTTCCAACCTATTTTCTTCCTGGCCTCTATAAATCTATGAGTTGGAAGAATAGAGTGAAACCCGTGTTTTGATTTGTTTAGCTATGATGCAGAAGGAGACAAGCATGAAGGACTGGATGGATCAATTAAACACATCTGAAGCTTACAGTACATGGCGAGAGCCAGAAATAGGACTGTGCACAGTCTAAGTGAAAGTGACATGGTGGGGAGGGGCGCGTGGTTAGTGAGGCATGCAGGCCCACAGAGACTGCAGCTCTGGAAATCTCTGGGACTGCGAGGACGGGCTTCTGGCTGCGAGCTGCTGTTCCGAGGAAGAGGCATAAATATTGAACAGGTGGCTCCTGTAGCGTAACAAAAGGCTCAGGAGATGATGATGGATTTAGCGGCCAGCAGTGGCGACTCCTCTTCCTCGCCGCGCAGGCTAATTCCCTTCCTGAACCTGTCACTCACACCTAATGGATGCTAATATAAGCTAATAGAAACCCTTTCTTTTCCAGATACTCACTCACTCACTCACTCTCTCTCTCTCTCTCTCTCTCTCTCTCTCTCTCTCTACACAAGCCTAACATATACAGTCATAAGTAAACTAACAGCTAATAAGCAATATATATGAAGGCACAGATTTAATGAAAGTTAATATAAGCCAATAAATACACTTTTTTCACTAGATTATCTCTCTTCTTTCAGTCTCTCTTTTTCTTGCTTACTCACTCTCATATTCCCCATGAAATCCAATCATACACAGTCCTAGATAAGCTAACAGATAATATGCAATGTATTGTTGTGACTGACACACATTTAATAATCAGTAATGTCTGAACCTTTATTGAAGACTACATTTTAGTCAGATTACCTAAAAAAGAGAGAAAAACAACAGGCAAAGCTGATGTACCATGTTTGTGTGATCGCGTGTTTGCAAACAACAGCAACTTTTACTATAAAGAAATTACTGCAAATCTGCTACATACAAAGATAAGAATATGTTGATTACCATTTTAGGCTTCAAATAAAACATATGCAGAGATTTAGATTTGTGTATTTAATCTAGAACAGGTAAAATGTTCAGTGCACTAGTGCTAGCTTAGCGCTAACATATAATCCCTACAGGGGCACAAGCAGAAATTAGCATCCAGAAATTTAGTTTTAAGCCCCACTTTTGCTGCTGAAAAATGTACGTCAATACCTTAATGGACAAATCAGACAGACTACTGTGCCTTTAAATGTCTCTAAGGCAGGGTGGGTTATGAATGAGGCAGCTGAAGGGAGTTGATCAGTGTCATGCACTGCAGGTAGGCTGTGATAGGCAGTGACAGTGGAAGGTTAAAAAACTGTATCAGTTACATACTACCCTGCTGGGTCAGCCTCATTTGGCACTGCCTGCTTTCTCCTCTCATTTCAGACTCATGTATCTTTCATCACATCTCATGAGCCTCTCCGCTTTCTCGCTGACATCACTGATTTTGTCCTAAAGCAGGTCAGCCCAGTTGTTTTTTCAGCAGGTGGCGCTGGTCTCGTGCATTTATCAAAAGCCAATTTTCCAACATTTCAACCTAAAAATCTGCTGTGTTTGGTCATAAGCAGCTTTTCTGGTTTCATCAACGTTAAACTGAATCTTTGATGAAAGGAAAGCAAAGCAAAATGACAGTTTCAGTGAACAAAAGCACTATTTCTCACCAAATCTAAAACTAATCCAGATCTTTCACTGTCTAGCCTCGATTTTATGAACTCAGACGATTTTTATGATTTTGCTTGCATGTCATGTCTTTGAGTTACACTTTGGATGTTGTAAAAATAAGAAAATACAGTTAAATATAAATTCTGCAGCACGCTTGCACAAATGATAAACAGTACTGAAGCATGTTCACTGTCAATAAACTGATATTGACCTCTTTTTGCTAAGTGTTTCTGGGAAACACTAGCATATATATTGATTTCCATTGTCTAATTTACCCTTGCTATGTAAAGGCTCTTCAGATTGAGGGGGTGAGTCTTTCTTGGCATGAAAGATGGTGTCATAAAGCCTCCTTGCTCTTGGCCCCGCTGGGTGACCCTCCTCACCCTCTAATTTAGGGCCGTAAATACGTGTGAAATGGGTCTTAATCTCATTCTTCTAATGGGTGCTAGAGAGGAAAAGACCTTTGTGTGGAAAAAAAGCCTTGAGGCAATGCTGGAATGCTGTTGATTCATTGCGAAAGACAGAGTTTATGTCTGCTCAAGTGACCATAACTCGAAATGGTGTGTGTGTGTGTGTGTGTGTGTGTGTGTGTGTGTGTGTGTGTATGTGTGTGTTTCAGCAAGAAATATTCTTCCCAACCCACTGAAAGAAGAACTGAGCTGTCAAATCATTTAAAATGATTTTCATTACTAATACACAGCCAGTTTAGCCCAGAATTGATTTTTGTACGTCTCTTCAAATACTTTTTCCATGCATTTCATGATAGATGTACAGAATATATACAAAGGTTATTTCTGGGTAGCAAAATGTACCTGAAGACTTATTACATTGTAAATATCCTATCAGGACTGAAGCAACATGGAACGGATGTGAGGAGAGAAAGAGAGAGAGAGAGAGAGGGAGGGAGGGAGGGAGGGAGGGAGGGAATGGGAGAGGAAGAAAGTAAGAAAGGAAGAAGTAAACTGCCCTCTTGAAGTAACATGAAGGAAGGAAACAGTAAATCACAGGTTGAGACTTGTAGGTACAGGCTGCAGCTAAACTTTCTGTGGCCTCCTGGTGCGAGTAAAATGGCTGTTCTTGAGAGTGTCACTCGTCTATGAGGTTGAACAGCTATGCCCGGCCATTTTATCTCTGTGCAGGAAAACATTAAATAAGGGAATTTGCTGTAGTTAATGCTGGGAGTTTAAAAAACAACCCATTTTAATTATTTGACCTTTGTGATGTCACAAGAACTGTCACAGGTACATGTGCAGTTTCAAGCAGTGTTACAGCACAGACTGTTGCTGCTGACTGGGACAGTTAGTTACAACAGAGGACATTGTCATCATTATGGAAAATGGTCAGTGAAATAAAGCTGTCATTGCAACATAATGTAACTGACTATATGGGACGTCTGACCATTACATCAACAGGGACTTAAATGACATTGCATTCAAATACATAGACTTTAATATGGAGTTGCTCCCCCTATTACAGCTTCCACTCTTCTTGGAAAGCTTCCCACAAGATTTTCTATGGGAATTTGTGCCCATTCATTCTGTAGAGTATTTATGAGGTCGGTCACTGATGTTGGATGTGAAGGTCTGGCTCTCAATCTTCGTTCCAGTGTATCCCAAAGGAATTGGATGGGGTTGAGGTCATGGCTCTATGTGGACCAGTCAAGTTCTTCCACACTGAACTCATCCAACCATGTCATCTAGCTGTCTATCTGTCTGTCCGTCTGTCCGTCTGCCCATCCGTCCGTCCTTCTGCCCATCCGTCCGTCCGCCTGCCCATCCGTCCGTCTGTCTGCCCATCCGTCCGTCCTTCTGCCCATTCGTCCATCCTTCTGCCCATTCGTCCATCCATCTGATTGATTGCTTGTTTGCTGCATGTTTGCATTTCAAGATAAATTTCAATATAAACCACCACTTTATAATACTATACCGTATTCATTAGAGTTACCAAAAAAAGATCCTGTTTAGTAAACTACTCTAATGATTAGTTCATAATGACTTACTGGTGAATGCTGTAGACAATGAGCAGGTAAACTAACCTTCTTAGTAGGTAATTTAGTACTACTCTGCATGAAGTAATTCTGCTAATTTCCTGCATAGTCACCTGCATAGTTACCTAGAAACTATATAACAGTGTTTCCAGCCTTGTGTGTTTGCTAATTTTTAATTTTCTCTCACAGTGCTCTCTCCATGCCCTCGCCCACAATCAATTTACACGCATTATGTATGAGATCAATAAACACATTTGTTATTGAAAATACCTGGATTGACTTTGTAGCTCTATGTGGAATAATATACTGTGATCAATAAGCCTTGATCAATGAATGGAACAATACCCCAATTACCGTTGTTTTTTTTTTCTATCTTGCTTGCTTTCCTGTTTTCTTGCTCTCTCTCTTTCTGTCTCTCTCTTGACCTCCTCACCTTACTTTTTTTCTCTCCTTCTTTCTCTTTTTTCATCCCTCATCCATTTTTATGCAGTACACAACCACTCACCATTGGAAATTTCCCACATTGCTCTGCGGTTTGCACTTTGCAGCAGGTGGCCTGCCTCAGCCACATATATCTTCATTTGATGGTGCAGCTCCTGCCCTTAACGACATACCTAGAAAAAAGATAAAAAAAAGAGCAATTTAGTCTCACCCAAGGCTTTGCTCCAGGCATGCGCCTGCAGCTCTGTGACTGTTTCTTTCCTTACTGCAGTACCGCCAGTCTGAGCCTGCTGAAATATGTTTGGAGGAACACTCCAACAATTGCCATCCTGATGTTTATTCTGCAGCATCCATTACATTCAACAAGTCGGAACAGACAACAAGCTCTATGTGTTTCTCTGTATTTAGTAAAAGTACCAAAAAACTCAAAACTCTCATACAAGAGAGTTCACTGCATGCTACAGATGTGGCTTATAAAGACTGGCAACCGATTTTCTTTTACCAAAAAAAGTCAGTACACCTTCACTCTGCGTGTTTATGACTGGGACAGAAAGGACTCTGCAGCCATTCATCAAGTCAGCACCCCATATATCCGAAATAATGAGCTAAGCCATATGTGCCCATGCCGATAACCACAAGTGTTTAAAACGACAGCTGTGAGAGCCGCCAGTATTTATACATACTGTTCTTTAGTTCAGCTTATCAGCACTCTCTCTGCTTCCTCCTCTTATCCCCTGCAACACCCCCCAGCCTCCCCCATCGGATCACTCACACTTCTCCCCATTCAGTGGTGTGATATAGGAAACTCTGCAGATAAGCAGCACTAACACTGTTACAGGAAGACAGGCGCTCCAGTAAGTCAAAACTTGCCTGTGTTTTTCCACTGTTTAGTACTCTGTGCAGATTAGAATATATCTTTTTAATCTTGAACCGATACACTGGGTATAAGCAACAGTGTGTGCTATATTACAGTGTGGGCACTTTCACCCATGAAGCAACACTGCCATCTCCTGGAAACTGGAGCTCTCATGTGTTCACACAATGCATGTTGCTGGAACTCAACACTGCGTATTATTAAGGCTATTAATCAACATTCAAAACGTTAAAGTATATAGTCCTGCGTGAACACCACAGCACACAGTGTGAACATTGTGAAACTCTTTCTATGCATTTAACCCATTCACCAAGTGAAACAGGGGGCAGTCAGGAACACAGCATCTGGGGAGAAATGTGTGGGGACAGTACCTCACTCAAGGGTACATCAGTGGTGCCCAGTGATGGGAATAACGGCGTTAAAGTAACGGCGTTACTGAAAAAAATGTAATTTTTCAGTAACGGGTAATCTAACCAGGTACTGTTTCCATCGTTACAACGCCGTTACCGTTACTTTCAATAACATGCGGCGCGTTACTGTAATTAAGCTGTTTTCATCTGACCAGGCTTTCAGCCACAGGAGATGCAAAGCTTTGGTGAGGGCGAGACAACCGTATAAGGGATGATGATTGGCTAAGGTGGAGAAAAAAATTCCTGGTAAGCCAACCAGAGGCAGAGGTGGGCGGGTGTTTACACAAACACACACACGCAGAGGAGAGACAGCAATGGCGA
>JBBPDE010000031.1:3888271-3898642 GCA_037974605.1 Nannopetersius ansorgii | reverse complement strand
GTGTGTGTGTGTGTGTGTGTGTGTGTGTGTGTGTGTGCGTGCGTGCGTGTGTGTTCTCCTCCAGCGTGTTTCCCAGGTAGCACAGTCCAGTTCTTTGCCATGCATGACTAATTGCACTTGCATTTGGGCTGCATGCGCGAGCTCCGGTTCACTGTGTTTGTCCTGCTGTTTTTGATGCAGGTGTGAGAGATCAGAGATGAGGGGAAGACTCTTAACGTGCCACTCTTTGTGCGTCTGCATCTGCTTAACGTTGTTTTGGTGCGCGAGGTAAGAATTCCAATCAGCTGATTTCTTTCCAGTGTTCAGCCACAGAACACGTTTCTCAGTCAGGAAGGCTTTTGTAATCCTGTGGTCTGTGGAGACGCTCCTCTCCACCTCGCCCCGCGCGTAAAAACGCGCGTAAGTCGGGTCTGAAAGGGGGTTCCCTCAAAAACGAATACACATTAGGAATGTAATATACGAAGGGAGTTTGTTCCCGGTAGGGGTGTGAAAAGGTGAGAGGTCAGTGCGTTTTTGTTATGAGGAGAATAAGTGAGGCGCGATACGGAGCGCATGGTAATGGAGAGCTCGGTGTAGGGGGGGGGGGGGGGTGTACGGGGCTTACCATCCCAGCTGCTTCAGGCACAAGCAGAATCTGAGTGGAGCCCCCTGAGTGGAACCGTAGTCAAGTCAAGTAGGTTTACTGTCATTTCAACCATATGCACAGTACATAGTGGAACAATACAACGTTCTTTCAGGACCAGTGAGCAACACAAGAACAGAAACAGAAGCACCACAGCACCCCAAGTGCAGCCAAGACGAAAAAGAGTGCAAGAAAAAACACAAGAACATCAAAACAAGACAACATTTAGCTCATTCGACAATAGCTACAGTACTAGTCTGAGTGAGTACAGTTTCATGACAGATAGTACTCTAGCAGAGGAGTTAATAAAACATGATTGTACAAATATAGCATGACAGAGAATGGGCAGTATAATAAATAGAAGGGTATTTACTGAGGGAATTCATGCCTGGGTTGCTTCAGTTCTTTAAGACAGAAAAAGATGCATGTACATGTAGTCATTAAACATTTAAACATTTCAGATATAACCGAAAGTTCCTCAGGTCTTGCTCTACTTAGGATTGTCTTTAGTTCCTGATATGGATGAATGGCTCTTTATTGTCTTTAACTGTATTCAGGCTCATGTCATCTCATGGACAAAGATTGTTCTTTAGACAGCTGTCAGTGGTGGATGGGTTGTTTAGATGACTATCAGTGGTTCAGTGGTTTTCCAACGTTATCGCTCCAAAGAACCTTTGATAGAGCCTTTATATAATCTGCTGGAGAGTGTTATCATTAGCTAATTGTATCAGCAGAACTAATGGGCTGTTAAACTATGAGAAATGCTTTTGTCTTAGGAGTTAAATTAGGCGTTCTCTCAGGCCATGGCATCAGGGGTTCATTGGTGTAATGCCCAACCAACCAAGCATCATGCCCCACTAAACCCACTATGTTTTATGTATGCGTCTGTAGTAAAAAATGAAACTGAGCACAGTGCTTGCCACATGTGTGCTGTCTAGAGAGGAAGATAAAACAGAAGAAACATTTCTAAAATAGCTAGACCTTTAAGGATGTGCTGTAAAGATGGGTATCCAGCTGATTCTCTCCTTTGGACAAATCTACTGTATGTTTTACAGCCCCACTCCATCCACCACTCCAGCCACAAGAAATACATAACTGTTCAATACATCATTAACCCAAAAGTCTAATTAGCCACACTTTGAGTCAGTGTTTGCATCGTATTACTTAAACTTCATTTATAAAACATGCTGTGCACACGCTGCATGACGTCTAAGTTGTTCCTACATCATCGCCTACACGAGCGCCCCCAGTTGGGATTTGACTCAAGCATCAGACGCGTGCACATGCTTCTCTCCTATGTGGGTTGTGTTGTGCATGATGAGCAGAAGAGAGGGTGGGTTTTCATTTGAAGAGAAAAATTGAGAGAGTGAGGTAGATGGAACCAACCCTAAGGAAGACGTTTCGCTAGACAGGAGTTTCTTGTCTATTCTAGGTCTCCTTAGACACGTCTTCTATTAATTTTATTCCAGTTTCCACAGCATAACATTTTCTATGCCATTTTTGTAGCCAAGATTCACGTAGGAACCTTTATAGGTGCCGCTCCTGACTGCATGGGTGCCGGTTTCTTTGGGAATTTGCTAGGGACAGTGGATGCAATTATTGACACAATGATTTTCTTCACAGGGGGTGTTGCGAGAGTGGTAGAGATGTAATGAATTTGTTGAGCAGGGGGTGATAGAGAGAAAGAGACATCATCATTTTATTGGAGGGAAGCTGGCAGTGGGTTCGGGGGTCGATTCAGATTTACCGGTCAGTAATCGCCCGAATGACTGGAATGTCATGACACATGAATAGACCCAGGGATATCCATAAAATATTCTGGCTTTGGCCTTGGGTGCCCGGGCCTAACGCCACAGCTGCGGCCCACCTGCTGCTACATAATTTATCAGACACCTTAATCGATCCATCAGTGGAAAGGACTACCGAAGACCACCACTGACCAGATATTATTTCAGAGGTGGACCAGTCTCAGCATAGTGACACCAACATGGATGCTAGTTACTTGTTAGTGAGTGTTCTGCTGGGGTGTCTGTAATTACTACAGTTAGTAATTGTAAAATTCCAAAGTACAATGTAGTTGTTTATAATAAACTGGCAAATTAATATAATACGAAATAACAGACCATAGAAGAGAAGAAGAAAAATAACAAACTGTCAGATTTAGTCTGCAAAGTGTATGCATCAGGCATTATGTACAATATAGTTAGTGTGGTTACTTCACCTCACATACCGTACAAAGACGATCTCTACTATTAAAAATTATAGCAATGCTGTGCTATAAAACTCAGTTCCTCTAGTGTTGCCTTAGAGCAGTCTGCATCTCTGGCTAAAAGAAAAGTACAAGAAATGACAATAAGAGTGTTGTAGGTATGGTGTAGAAATGGTTTTGTAATTGTCCTTTTACAGATTTAAGTGAATATACAATAAAAGTTGCACCTGGCACATTTTTAAAAAAATAGATGATGTCTAGAAGCCCACCAAGAGCCTTTTAAGAATTTAAATGCTGGTGGTTTGTCAGCTTCACCTGCTGAAAGCTATTTTTATAATAAAAAAAAATAACAGAGAGCCAAGAGGAACGTGGGAAGTTACCAATAGCAACCACCACTTAAGAAAGCTCTCTACGTTCCTTAAATATCTTGTCAATATGGTGAAAAGCTGACTGTTCAAAAATGAAAAGACATGAGCGGTCACTGAGCAAGAGGCTCAAACCAGCTTTCCAAATGTTTGGATGAACGTTTATGCTAATGATGTTCTCAGGCCACATGTCACATGGACTCTATTGTGTAGAGAGGAACACTCTGTGCAGAACAGGGTGTGGACATTTTGTCTCTCATTCTGTGTGAACATTGTGGTGTGTTTCTGCTTTAAGTGCATGAGTCAGGCTGTTTCAGGCTGTTTTTATGCCTTTTTCATTTGCCATGCAGGTCAGTAAATGCAGATAGTACAACAGATGCCTTCAAAAACAACATCACCCTCTTCACACGCATCCTGGACCGACTGCTGGATGGATATGATAACCGGCTCAGGCCTGGGCTGGGAGGTAAGATTTTTAATGTGTGTCTTTTTAAGACATATACTGCACATTATTATTATTATTATTATTATTATTATTATTATTATTATTATTATTATTATTATTATTATTATTATTGTTATTACATTGTAATAAATTAAGTTCAATAGATTATGACTATCAGTGAGTGCCACTTGGTTCCCCTCTGGGTCCTCTTTTGTTTGTTGTTCAAGAACATCGGGCAAATGATACTAGGTCCAGCCAACAGAGCTTTATAATTGATGAAATTAGCTGGAGATTCATGGTTCATTGTTTCTTTTTTGGTCTTGAGTAGGATGCATAGCAACTAGCATCATAGCAACAATGCAAACTCATCTGTCTGTTCACTTCAAATGTGGATTTGTGAAGTACCTTTTCATTCTCCTTTTCATTAAACCCACTGAACTACAACAATGCTAGGAGCATAATGAGACCTAATCCGTTGCTTAGGTTTGGAGTAATTGTTCTCATCATGGCCTCATTTTATCGCACAGCATGTAAGGTGTAACATTTTATCGATCTATTTACTTGAACAAAATACATTCCCTACAATACCAATTTGGCCTTCTGTGCAGGGAAAATAAAACACTCAAGCCAAGCAAAGACGGGGTTAAAGTAGAAGTAGAACAAACAGGATGCATGGACATCACAAGCATCACGTTTTGAATCGAAAGTCGTTTTTGAATTGAGAATCGGTTTTGAATCGAATGATGAGCTCAAGAATCGAAATTGAATTGAATCGTGAGGTTTTCTGAATCATATACCCCTAATATTTAGTTCTTCCAATAAATCACATCAGCATTTCAGGTACATATGCTGGTCTATGTAATATAAAGGGATGTGCCTTTAGTAATACATCCATCTGCTCAGCATCTACTGTAAGAGAGGTTGGTGAGATCAGGAAGGTTTAATGCAACACAACAGTTGTAACCATTCACAACCATAGCATTAAGTGAATACTGTTGCCTTAATTTACCTTAATAATGATCTCGAAGGCACAATCGAATGTGCACTTGATTATTTTTTTTCTTGTGTGTGGGCCATACTGCTCCAGACTAGCATCATTCTCATTCAGTATGTTTCGTTAATGTCTTCAACAAAGTTGGAGCTAATGAGCAGCAGTCATTAAATGTGAATAGATTAGCATATTCAATGGGGACCCAATCACAGTTAGCAGCATCGGACTCAATTCTATAGCTACGAATAGATAAAATAAAATAATTCTGTCAGAATGGACGCCATTTACACAACAGCAGCTGGAGTTATCATCATTTTTTGTTATACGTCTGTAAAATCGTCAAGCATATGAAATCAGAAGGGTGCGGTCCTGGGAGGCAGTCCAAACCACCCTTCTGTGCTGTTGAAGCCAGAAAAAAAATAAGCTCCTCAGGGTTTGGATTTAGGGGAAACACATGTCCACTACTGCCAAAATCAGCAAAGTGATAAGCTTATAATATACCGTTTCATCAATATTCAGGGGACTGACTCTGGACTGTACTTTGGATTAATAGAAGTGTAAGTATAATAGAGATGGGCATAGATTAATTTTTTTAACGCCGTTAATCTTGTTGGAATCCCCCCCCCAGGACAAGTCACTGAAATATCAAGGTGAAATACATTATAGCTTGCGTAGTGTGGACCCAGCTCACTCTGTCCGGGAGGGGGGGCCTTAATATGGCGATATTTTTTTATCGCGCGATACAAATGCCGTCAACGGCCCAGCACTAAATTATAACAAATAATTTTTGCAAAGCTACCAGAACCTTTGGTACCAGAAAACTAGAAATGTGGTTTGTTGTCCACTGGCAATCTGTCCTGTTCCAAAGAGTTCCAGTTTTTTGGGGATACCAAGGCCTTAATGGTTCTCAAAGGTGTTTTCTGTGCTACTGATAATACTTTCATACAAACCTGGTAACACTTTCACATAACTGTCAACACTCTCTCACAAATATCTACGATTACACACATGTAGAATCAAACAAAACTTATAGTTTCTCTGACAATTGTGGAAAAATGAGCAAAACAGAGGCTAGCTAAAAAAAAAGCTATCATAAGTAGCATACTTTGGGCACCCTTTCCAAAGAAATATAAAAATGCACTATATGCACAAAATAATTGTGACACACCTGTTTTTCAGGGTTTAGGCTAGGCCCCTTACTTCCAGTGATGGGTGGTCTGCTTGCTTTAGCATGCCACAACAATTTGGACGACGTCATGCTTCCAACTTTGTGGAAGACCCTTTTTTATTGCAGCATGACTGCCCCAGTGCACAAAGCAAGGTCCATAAAGACATGGTTGGATGAGTTTGGTGTGAAAGAACTTGTCTGGCCGCACAGAGCCCTGACCTCAACCCCATCCTACACCTTTGGGATGAACTGGAATAGAGAATGCGAGCCAGACCATCTCGTCCAACATCAGTGCCTGACCTCATAAATGCTTTACAGAATGAATTTGTATAAATTCCCACAGAAATTTAATGGAAACAATTCCTAGAAGAGTGGTAACTGCACAGGAACCAACTCTATATTAAAGTCTACATATTTGAATGCAATGGCATTAAAGTCCCTGTAGGTGTTATGGTCAGGCATCTCAGTACTTTTGTCCATATGGTGTATCAGCATGCTGTTTATGTTTGGATCCACTTAGTGGTCATGTGCTAGTGGTGTATCTTCACCTGGAAGTCTAAATAAATGACTAAGGTCTGCTATTTAGAAAGCTAAAACATTATTAGCATTTAGATATCCACAGTGAGTGTTTTAGTCAAAGAGAAAGATTTTTAAAAAATTCTACACATAATTGTATATATGTATGTGCAATAGTCCAGAAGAGTTTATTTTCAGTCAGATTGCTAATTAGCCAAATTAATTGCTTTGTAGTGGGGCATGGTTCCAATTGTCTGGAAAATAAACTAGAACAGCAGGTCCCATCGTATCCTTTTTGGGACAGTTCTTGTTTTTGATGGAACAGTGGAAACCCCCCCTGGATATAATTAATTTCCGGTTGGCTAATGGATTATGCCAGTAGTTATTGGTCCAGGGGTCAAACCTGGCTGTGCCACCTGGCAAAAATAGAGCACATAAGCACACATGAACAGATGACAAACATATGTCTGCATTATGTTGAAGAGAAATGAGCATTATAGCCTATGTTCAATAGCCTGAGCTACATCAACTCTTATTAATAACTTTGTTGTCATGAAGAGAGCAACCTCGTATCTGCCCCCAGTTAAGTTTCTTTCCATCATAATCACATTCATTTTTTCTTTTGATCCTACTCTTTTACTATACACTCTTAGTAGCCGTTACTCTTGGCTTGCTCATCAGGGGTACACACACACACACACACACACACATTCATTCACACACACTCACACACACACATATTTACTTCACATTTGTTTCATTTTGTAAAGCTGCTTTGTGACAATGACCATTGTTAAAAGCGCTATATAAATAAAATTGAATTGAATTGAATTGAATAGTATAGAACCATGATCTTCGCCTGGCCAGGTCATTAATGAAGGTCAGGGGTGTTTGTTTTTGTGACCTGAATCATTTTCTGTCCTGAATCATGGTTTGATCACTAAGAGATGATTTCTTTGTAGTTACCCTTTCATGATCTTACAATATGGGTCACTGTGTGAAGTGTCAAGAATCTATTTGCTCACTTCACCTTGTAAAGAATACAAATGTTTGATCTAAATTCGTGCCTTCAACACAAGGCATATAATGTAAGTGGACCCAGCTGTGTGCTGCTTATGCATGGGCTTGAATTAAAACAAAATAAAATCATATATGGTTGAAAAGATCGTTGCTAAAATGGTACTTGTAATAACAGGTAATGGCGAAAGCCTGCTTAGGCATGCACATAGGACTTTGGTTAAATTAAAATGGCTTTGTTTAATTATTCATCTACTTGACGTTTTACTGTGAATTGAAAAAAACACGCAGAAGCGAGTATTTGAAATCTTTGGCCTGTATGGCATACTGTATCTACCCACCATGTCTCCAAAGAGAAATCCCCCCAGGCTATAGGAGAGGAAAGGGGAGGTTTGTTGGGTGAATCCAAAAGCTTAAAATTCCTGAGAGAATATTGCAGAAAAAAAATCAGTCTCAAAGCACAGGAAAGCAGAGGAGTTGATGGATTTGGGCTGTGTTAACTAAGAGCTTATTTATTAAACAGTAGCCATTGATTTATGCTAGGGCCGCAACGATTGCTCAATTAAAGTCAATTACTTCATGAATAAAACAAATAAATGAATTAATAATCTCTAAGTAGAATATATCTGCAGATACCCTGTTAATGTATGTTTCAGTTCTTAGAGTCTTTCATGATTTACCAGCTAAACTGACACAAATTTCTATGCATTTCATCACGTAGTGTTTCAAAGACATTTCTTATATTTCAGTACAGTATTCTGTAGTTATTCTGGAAAAGGCTTGTTAGTTTGTTATTGTGAAGTTAAGGCCATTTTTATAGTTTGGCGTTTAAAAAGGGTTGATCGATTAATTATCCAAATAATTACTAAATTACTTGACCAATAATATAATCAGCAGTAACTGCCCTCATTTTTCCCATATATGATCAAAACAGAGACATTTATATCATCCATATTTTTTAATAATTATAGTCCAAATTCTAGATGCCTTTGCACCAAAATGATGTTTTCTGCAACACTTAGAGAAATGAACTGCTAAAGTTATTGATCATAGGGTCATGATGAATAGAGCCCAAAAGCACAATGGAATCAGTTATCGATTCTTGCTAAACTGAAATCAATACAGCGCTTCCATAGCAAAGCTCAATGTATGCAGCAAAGTTTAATGTTTTAGAATGTTAATGCAGTGTTAATTACCGTCATTCATGTTCCGTCTCACTTTGTGTGGAAAATTATGATCCAAGTTCATTTGTAATATCTTAAATATCTTTACACTAGGCCTTGTTTACATTGTCAATTAAATGTGTTTTTTTGCTCATATGTGACACAGATTGAATCTGTTCCATGACAGTCTAAACAGGAAAAAAACACATGCATTCGGATATTTTGAGATCTGTTTCAGGCCTCGATCATATGTGGAAATAAATCAGAGATAAATCAGATATGTGCCGATGGGACTGTCATGTAAACAGTCAGATCGGATTTTCCTAGGCATTGCGTTCTGTACGTCATTAACTGCAACAATTTAGTACTTCATCGCGGTTTAATGACGTTGTGTGGGAAGTACGTGTGGAAGCGTGCAAACGTCAAACAACAACAAACACAAGAAACATGCGGACGAACGTTAACACAGCAAATTTCAGACCCGCTGCTCCTGGCTAAAGTCCGCCACTATAACCTCCCACTATTCCTGAGATCTCTCACGCACCCAGACGTTCCTCTGAATGGTCGAGGCCAAAATAACTGAAGCGTTTGCACAGGCTGCAATAATTGGCCTTTTCCTTCTTCTCCGCCTCAAAATCATGGTGTTATTTGGCGGATTTTGCAAATATGCCGCAGAGCCAGCATTAAGCATATTTCACGTTCGTCCATCTTGGCTAATGTGTTGTGAAACAACACCCCTTTGCTATAGCAACTGTAAACAAGTGAATCGGATATGGGTCACAATTAAAAAACGTGTAAACAGAAGGTCAAAAAAATCGGATATAGGCAACAAATCAGAATTGAGCATCAATATTTGCAGTGTAAACGAGGTCTAAAAGTCCAGACATACTTTGAGGATGCCTTGGTGTAGTGCAATTTTGGGAACTTCAGGGTAACCCTTTACTGTAGTGCAGTGATCATAGGGCTAGTCTACATCTTCATAACTGTTCATGACAACTGACATGCACATATTCAAATGTTTATAAAGACTTATTAGGCAAGCATCAGTTGATGTCGCATTTCTGAGATGAAACGAACTGAGGCAGCCTTTATGACAACTGACACTTGAAATAAACCTTTATAAATAACTTATGCAGCTGTCGTAGCCTCGCAAATATTGCCCTTCAGTGAAGCGTTACCAGAGTTCCTATCAGTCTGTTCCTAGTATAAAAATGTTTACGCCGCATGTTTACGGTTGCTTCATGTTCCATCTTTGTAATTTAATGTTTTACAACAGTTATTTCAGTATATTTTGGATTAGTATTAGTATTAGTATTTTGTGCCCTCTCTAAGTTGAGAGAGTTACCTGTGCATTTCTGCTGTTTACAACTCTTTGTTTGGCCTGCCTGCACGCTGCTAAAGCTAACGCCGCTAGTGGCAGCAACCAGCTCTTTGTTTACACCCGAGACCAGCTGATGTTGCGGATGATCTAAGAGTCTGCAGTGCCATTTTCGATACTGAGATGGTAGAATGAAAGTTATAAGACACCAAGACAACTTATCAAGAAAGCATGATCAGTGGTGGGTGAGGATGACAACATGGCTGAAAGGAGAACATTGTCTAGACCTCAGTCAGTCATGGACAATGCTGATCACCTATTACGCATGTGTGTTGGCTGAACTGAGAAGTATGTTTAGCCACAGACTCCCCAGTGCACCACAGAAAATCCTTCCTTTTCCACCACCATCAGACTCTTTAACTCCTCCCTCTAAAACACATCCATACAAAAATCTGAAGTTGAAGTTGAAGTTGAGGTTTATTGTACAAAGTACAGTGTACAGAGCACAATGAAATTCTTACTTGAACACCCTCTTCACAGATAGAACATAAAGACAT
>JBBPDE010000031.1:3861108-3871319 GCA_037974605.1 Nannopetersius ansorgii | reverse complement strand
TTAGGATAGATATTAGGGACTAGAAAAACCAGCAGCGCTCCAAACAGTGTTTCTTTTTAGGTCTGATGCTTTTTAATACTGACCTGTTCACCACTGATTTTGCAGAAGCCTGCAGGATGTAAATGAGCATGCACAATTATTGTTATTTCTTATTTTTTCACTGTGTACTGTGAGCAGTTTGACTATTAAATTCCTGATGCGTGCTTCTGTGGGTGTTTTGATGAACTGAAGCTAATAAAAGATCATTATTTTGGTCAAAACAAAGCAGACTGATCTTTAGCCATTTAAAATTTACTTTACTACACTGCAGTCACAATATGGAGCACTATCATCACAGTGCTAGCATGTGCCAATCAACCTATTCGTAGATAAAATAGCTATAATATGTATATGCCATTAAGGAAGTACTACATGCAAATGTTAGATTTTTTACCATTTGTGTGTGAATGGCTACAATGTGACTGGCATTTTCACATGACAGCATTCCACTGAGTCTCCTAATGGGAGAGACACAGCGCAGCCTATTCATCCCAACTGGGATAGACGCTGGTAGGCATTCTCCATCACTCCAATCTGTTTTTCTCGCTTTGTTTTTGTTTGGTTTTCAAAATCGTTGTGGCTCTGTGTGCCACTACTGAATTCTCACCTGGGGCACGAATGCTTCTTGCTGTTAAATCAATGAGAGCGTGATTTAGTGGTGAAGTACATGTAGGAGAGAAGGCGGGATGGATCGGAAGGGGAGAGAAAAAAAGAGAGATATGGGGTCTTTCAGTCCAAGAAGAAGTACTAATTGTCTGTGGCCCATGTGTGTTTGATGCATGTACTCGTATGTATGTGTCACAGGTTAACAGTACATGCAGAATGTCCAATGCATCTTGAGGATTTCCCCATGGATTTCCACTCCTGCCCTCTCAAATTTGGCAGCTGTGAGTAACCTAGAAATAATTGTGATTGATGACTATATACATGCTATATAGACTGTACAGTGTATACTGTAATATCAAATGGATGTATTATCATCATATTAATCCATTACATTTTAGACCGGTTGAAAACATAAGCTGCCTTGTGCACTGTTTGTTGTGTGTGTGTGGACCAAAAAAAACATAATTTGATTCTATTATCGTATACTACAGTCAAAACATGTCCTGCTCATTTAAAGACACAAATATTTGTGAGACATTTAGAATAAAATGATGTCCTCTCCACAGACGCGTACACAACGACAGAGGTGACGTACACCTGGACAAAGAACGCCTCAAACTCAGTGGTGGTAGAGGAGGAGAGCTCCCGATTAAACCAGTATGACTTACTGGGACAGACTGTAGGCAATGAGACCATCAAATCCAGCACTGGTAAGCCACCATTCCTCATAACCAGCTCCAAGTATTTAAATCCCTTTGGTTTTACTGTGGTTGAGTTTTTTTTATTATGAGCAGCTCGGACAGTTCTGATTTCTACAATCAGAAATCAGTGTGTGTGTGTGTGTGTGTGTGTGTGTGTGTGTGTGTGTATGCGTGTGTGGGTGTGTGTGTGAAAAGAGCTGTGAGCAGAATAGATGTGCTTTGTTTCTGTCTGGACATGGTTTGTTTAACAGATGACCTGTATGTCATTTTCTCATTTGCAATATTTTTGACAGTAACTCTGGACACAGCACACGTTTATTTTATTCCTCCTCCCAAGCCCCCCACCCCCATGCCTTACCCTGTGCTCAGTGTGTTCATACTGTGGGCCGTGGCCACATTTCTCGCCTGTAGCCACTTTAGTGGTTCAGTAAAGCGAACACAAATTGCACGAGGCGAAAAACCTTTAACAAGACATTCCACTTTTGCTGAGCGTAGAAAAGCCCCAACACACCACCTCACCGGCTTCACAGACAGGCATGGCTGGCATTCCACAGGGAAAGAGCACTCTGTCTTTATCTTTCTCCTTCTTGTAGTTTCCCTCTCTCTCTGTTCTCTCTCTTGCTCTGTTTCCCCATTCTCTTCAACACTTTGTCCTGTCTCACCCTCCTTTCCTGCCTCTCTCTTATTTTTTGAATGGGACTGGGTGTGTGGATGGAGCGGTAATGCACAGTAGTGAAGAAAACGCCTACACATGTCTATTACTCTCTGCCTCATACGGGGTTTGTGGACTGAAAAACAACAGTGAGAGTGTGACGGAGGGCGGGTTTGGAGTCATGCAGAAAATTTCAATCTGCTTTACCATTTAGACATGCTCACAACCAAATATTTTCAAGGAAGAAACAAAGGACATTCTGTGTTATTTTACTTAAATAACCATGGAACCCAACCACATGGAACATAATAATCATCGCAATATCAATGATTTCACAGTGGCCATGTTATTATTCCTATAAGAATGAAAATTAATTGTAAAGGTAAGTTACTCCCTGGTGATGAATATGCAGGAATTTCAATCTTAATTCAAGGCAGCATTTTAATCTTAATTTAAGCTTTATTATTGTGGCTGACTGAGACAATATAAGCATTCTTTCCCAAGATGCCACATTTTAGACATAAATTTATGTACATCCCTAAATCCCTTGCAGCTCCCAGGCAATCCCTCCCAGTTCCGGGATCTCCCGTTTATACATTGTTCAAAGGAGTCCCCTTAGCCTTCTGATACGTATCCTGTAATTGAAGTTTCAAGCAAAATATGCATTTTAAACAGGTTACAAATTAGACTCTATATTTTATTACTTTTGCGTGTAAGAGCACTTCAAGCACAACTCAGTTTCACATCATGTTTTGACACATTTAACCCTAGAATGCATAAGGCGGAGAGAAGTAAATTGACTTCTTACATTTTTTGTGTATTTTATTCATTTTCATACTCATTTCTCTAACTGCTGCGCCAAATTTGCTTCAGACGTCAGCTGTCATAGCAATGCAATCACTGCAAATAAATACCTATTATAGGGTTTGTCTGCAAAAAATCGATTTTTTATTTTTAATTCTAAATCAGCTATTTAACATACTTCTACAGCTAGAGAATGTAAGCTTGGGATGTTAGGCTTGTATGTTACGGTTGGACATATTATTAACCTATAAATGGATTAAACGAAACATTAATCAAAATTTGTCAATGCAATTATTTAAGTTGAAGATGAAATATGTGCCATTTCTATCCATTGTAAGCATTTGTCTGTGCATACATGTATGTGCGCACCCGTGTGTGTGTGTGTGTGCGTGCGTGCGTGTGTGTGTGTGTGAATATTCTGATGAAAGAAGAGGAACAGATGTGCTTTGTACCTGGTGGTTGACAGGCTGACAACAATGATAATAAATCATGAAGGATCATAAGAAATAATTTGTCTTATAATAAGACAGAAAGAAGCTGTAAGTGACATTGTCGATGGTCGATGGTCTGGCTGATTAAGCGGTACTTGGTAGCATCTTGGGAGCCACCTGGGACTCACAAGCACAAGCTCAATACTTACCTCTTTAGAAATGCAACACATATTCACGTGTCAGTTGGCTGTCTGAGGTTATGTAAAGGTCACCCTAATTTTACATTTCTTGCGACCTCTGCTCTTTGTTATCATGTGGTTGTCAGGGCAACAGGGTGGAAATGAGTTGACAGTTGCCGGGGGTCTGAATTCTGTTTGTCAGTCTGCGGGGCTGAAGATAAGTGAGGCTCTTTCACGTCCCCCGGGGAAGAAATTCCCAGGCTGGTAATTGGAGGGTCCGGAGGGTATCAGGCTTTAATGCCTTCTTTACGGACATGCGTAGACTTCATGTGTGTATGCAAGACTCCATAAAGGCACGCTTACTCACCACACACACTATTTTAGCCCCAGGCCTGCTCTCTAGGGAGGATGGTAAATCTCCAGATTGTGAGATGTTAGATTAATCATTCATTATGACAGGCTCAGTGTGTAGTCTAGCGTAGGGTGAAACTGGGTCTTCCGGTACACTTGAACGTGTACACTTAATCTGAATTGCTGTCTAAGACGCCACCGGCTCTATAAGCACTTAAAGAATCTTCTACGTTTACAGAGTGATTTGACGAGTGAAGAGATAAATCTAAGTCCATCACAAATGCAAACATGAATCTGGCTCTAAAACGTAGTTGAAGGGTTTGCTCACAAAGTACCCAGATGCATGTTAGATACACAATGCACACAAAACTACAGGCAACGCATGCAGACCAAGGCAATTACTGTCTGTGAAGCGTTAGAGTAAACTGAACTAATCAGGTTTTATGGTTTATAGTAAGTGTGCCAGATGATGCTTTATTTATAGTGCCCTCCACTCGGATAATTGCATGGAAAGATGATTACTGGATCCATAATAAATGCATGACTGCTCTGAGTCACATGTTCTGTGTGAGTTCCTGCCTTCCTTGCTCTCTGAGTCTTGTTCCTTCATGTCTAGCTTTGAGAGAATTTTGGCGTAATTGGTAGGAGACACGTGTTTGACTCATACTTTTATCAAAGAAACAGTGTGACAGTGTGCCACGTTCCCACAGTGCCACCCTGCTCAACGATGACACATCTGCATTTCAAACAACGATCACCATGGTAATGGTCCTGTGGTTGGTGGAAGAGGAGAGCTACTCATGATCGCTCGTAGCAGAACACTAAATCTCGTCCTCGTTTGGAGCACTGGGAAAGAGAAAGATAGAGAGAGACAAGGACTGTATCAGCCATGTACTTTCTGCCTTGTTTTGTTACATAAAGTTGTTTGAGTCCGTAATGTCCTTGGTATAAGTGTTTGTTGCTGGTCATACAGTCTGATGCAATTTGGCGCAGAACCATCACACATTCACAAATGTAATAAGCATCATCTCCCACATTTTTGACAGACAGAAAATGAATGAAATATTTACATTATTCACCCGCATTCACAAGATTAATAATGAAATGCAGTTGCATTTTTTTTGCACAAACTCTCCACCCGACCCTTATCATAATATCATCATCAGTATAATCACGTAGCTTTTATTCTGTTGTTTTAGTTCTCTTTGTTCTGTCCACTTTCTGCCATAGCAGTGCAAATTTCCCTTGTCTTATCTTAATCATGATTTTTAAACTCACTTTCCTATGAAATGTATGGTAAACTCATAGGTCAGTATTTTCCAATGTGACTAACAATATATATATAATCTGACCCCTAATCCCAGCAGTGCAAGTTTTGCACATTATCTCAGAATTAGGGAGCATATTGCCCTGGGTTGCAAGTTACACTTTGTCAGATCTAGCTACAATATTTTATCCATCATTAATAGAAAGGGACCAGTATATGGTGACAACTGACTGGATATTTTTTGGATGTTGAATCTTTCAGAGTAATGACACCAGCATGGTAGTGCCATGTTACGGTGTGCTTTACTGTGGGATTTTAAATACCTCAGTGTCACAGCAGGGTTGAGAATAGTCCCCCACCCTATTTATTCAACAGCGGTCCTGTGTCTGACCATTAATAAATAGAGGACGACTAACACAAAATTGTGTATAGCCAAATATGATCTGTAATCTTTACAGTTACTAAAGGTATACTTCCAAGAGTACATGCACAGTCTGTAAAAACCCTATTAATGTTGCTGTGCCTGATTTATCCTTCGTGGTCTGAGTCCAGTGACCTCGTCCTGTTCTGATATTATCTTGCTGCCCAGCCCCTTCACACATACTGTTGTCATCAATGGAGACGAGACTCATAACTAATTTCATTTTCATACTCTAAGTGCCATCTTCACGCTACACAGTCAGTGGCCTTAAGCTGCTCTAGATCCCCCCCCCCCACACACACACACACACAAACTCTATCTCTCCTTTCTTCTCTCACCATCTCTCTTCTGTGTCACTCTTTTCTTCTCTCTTGCTCTCACTCACTCACTCACTCAGTCACACTTCATCCTCCTCCTTATCCGTAGCACACACAGGCATGGAGAAAGGCATGGCAAATTGAATTAAGGAGATAGAGAGCACCACGGGGCACTGAGAGTACACGACTTCATTTGAGTTAAATTCTTCTGCGCTGGAGCTATGCGCCAGTCTGGCCCTGCACACTTCTGCAAGGGGCAAACTGAGGCAGTCGGAGTGTGGAGTGTGGAATGTATGCTCAGACACAAGAAGAGAGATCGTGTCTTAGAGGACTGGAGCAGGGAAAAATCCCTTTCTGCGTCCTGGATCCATAGCAAGAGGAAAGGAGTTTCCCCCTCTGCCAAGTGACAGCATCAAGGCATCCTCCACAGAGCACAAAGAATCCAGATACATTTCTCTCTTCTGTTGCTACGGGCAACGCACATCTTGCTCACTCTCTCTCTCTCTCTCTTCCGCTCCTTCTGTCTCGTGGACAGTTTTCTGTGAGAGAGCCTTTCTTCCAAGCCAGGCAGAGTGCCATGTTGCTGTAGCTCTGAGAGCTATTGAGACGTGCAAATTACACCGGTCTAATGTGTTAACCACTTCACGCCATTGTCACGCTGATTCTCCAACTTTGCCCCATTGTCTCCTCTTAGACTGATGAATAAATGGTGCACTCAATCCACCATGTTTTTATTTTAATTGGTTTAATGGAGAGTATTATTTTTTTTTTACAAAACACAATGCGTAACCCACAGTGGATTAACAAAAGAACAAAAGACCTTCTTTTTATGAGCCATGATACTTTGAGTGACTTCCGGGCTTCATGCGAAGCACAATCAACCAGTGAATTAAATGCATGCACTCATAATTGGAATGGGCTTCTATCTCTGTAATCTCTATTGTGGGGAAGTTTGAATGTACCATTGTTTGTAATCAGTCTTTCAACAGAACGATAATTTTAATAAAAAACAAAAAATGGGATTGTTCCAGAAATGCAAAGCAAGATGGTGGATTTGTATTGTGGTTTTGACTTTGGTTTGAGAACCATTACACTGTTTATAGTAACTCCTTCTGTAACGTTTAGGAATGGAGGTCAGTGTTTTATCAGATTATTAGCCTGTTAGTTTTCTCATAGCTGACTTACTCTGTCTGCACTATTGAGGACAGGATATACTACAGAGAATATAAATGTGTAAACCTGAGTCTGCTACTAGTGATGCTTAACCAGCAGTTCTTCAACTGGTTGCATTTTATGAGCATAGATTTCAACCTCTAGCTACAATTGAGCATTTTCAAGCAATGATTATGAAGCCCTACTCACAGGAACTTCTGAAGCTACGCTTTCGTCAGAGGTTTTATACCCATAAAGCTGTTCTTGCTTTCAACTTCAATTTAAAGACCAATACATACTGCACATAAACAGCATGAACTTTGTTTCTAGAAATAGTGTGAGCAATCAAGTGAATAGATTTCACCTTGAAGCACCACTTCTGGACAAAATGTTTACTTAAACCTGAGCTTTTGTGTTCTGTCCCCGATAAAGTGGAATTTTTTGGAATCTTTATCTGATTTTACACTGTTTACACAAACGGTAATACATGAGCGTACTTGACTCATGTAAAATTCAATCACGCACTCTAAACTCAAAATGCCTTTGAATCAACCCTGTTTGATCATTCAAGGGTTTATAAGGCAGAGATCCTTTCTTATCAAACCAAGGCAAAATATCAAACCTGACTGTGAATCCTTTTCTCTAACCCTTGCTTTGTCACAGTGGTGTGTAAATGGGGCCAGTCAGAATATTCTTTGTCCTAATTTATCTAATACTGTTGTGTGTTGCATGCTTGCTGTATAAGACTCCTCTCCCTCCCTTTCCAGGCGAGTACACAGTGATGACGGCTCACTTTCATCTGAAGAGGAAGATTGGTTATTTCGTGATTCAGACTTACCTGCCATGCATCATGACAGTTATCCTATCCCAGGTGTCCTTTTGGCTCAACCGAGAGTCCGTGCCTGCCAGGACTGTGTTCGGTGAGTTCTGTTTTTTATTTCTAAAAGTAATTTTTGTAGTTTACACTTTACTTTTTTTTTTTCTTATATACAACAATACTTAACTCACAATGTCATGTACATTGTTATGCACATGTTTCACAAAGGAAATACTTATCTCATGCATTCCCATTGGTCTATATATGTTTTCTTAAAAGTATTTTCTTAAACTTCCTTGTATGTACTCAGCATGTATAGTTCATTGGGTTCAATTTTTGCCACAACAAAAGCAATGAGTGTGTGTGCATTGTGTGCATGAGTACATAAATGAGGAGATAGGACCCGCACCTGAACAACCTCTATTTTCTGAAAAGTAGCTTGCACTGCTGAGTTTCTTACTGCCTTTTCTATTTGTCATGTTGTGATTTCTTAGCCTACTCAGATTGCACGTACAACAAGACCGCATGATTCTTTGCTGTGTTCTCCTGTTCATGCAGAATGCACATTCTTCTCAATAAATAGGTTGTATGGAAATGAGCCCTATTTCATTTGCCTCAGTAAATCTGTCAGAAGATGGCATCTGTCAGCCTGAGTTTATGATTTATGATGGCTTTAATAGCTGAAGGTTACATAGTGGTGCTTCTTTATGATAAAAATCTTCTTCTGACAAAAATCAATGGCAATTCATCTTCTACGTCACTGGGAGGAATTGTAGATTTAGAGGCTTGACTCAGAAAGAACTGTACGACCGTGAATGTACAATCTTTTGGGTAGTAAGGGGTGTTACTACCATGCAGACAAAGCAGTTGCAGTGGGACCCAAAACATGCGTGGGGGAGGAAGATCCCTGGCTACCAAGCAACCTAATGTCTTTATTCCATATTGCTACCTAAACACTTTTAAACCAGTGACTTATAGACGTAATAGCTTATAAAATAACTTTATTCATAAACCTACATAAGAGTATTAGTTTGGTTGAGACACAGCACATATTATTTATTATTAAAGCTTTTCAGATTGGAAGTAATTTTTTTAATTCTACTCTTGTCTTTGTAGTGTTCTTTAACCCTATTATAGGTGAAACATGACAGTAGAGAGTAAAGAAACATTACAGTATCATTTAAGTTTTTTTTAGGTACTCAAAGTAGTTATTTTTCTTTTCGTAGTGGGTGATCCATGAGGTCCTTCTTACACCACCATGTACATAAAATCCAAATATTTAGCCAGCTTTCTTGACAAAGCATTTTCAAGTATTCCCAGGTTCCTTCCTCCCGGCTGAGACCTTTAACTGGCAAAATGAGGGAATTAATACAAGATTGAGAAGGAATTATGGGATTCAGAGGTTCAGGTGAAGAACTCTATCCGGTTACCGTGGAGATTCACTCTGCTCTGTGCCACTAAGCAGGCGAGGTCCAGGAGATGAGTCTCTCTCTGTCTCTCTCTATCTTTCTCTCTCCCTCTGTCTCTCTCTCTCTCCCTCTCTCTCTCTCTCTCTCTCTCACACTTTCTCACTCACACTTTTTCTCCCTTGCTTGCTCTTGTTCTCACTCCCACTCTGCCTCTCTCTCTCTCTCACTCTGTCTCTCTTGCTCTCTCTCGCTGTCACACACACACACACACACACACACACACAAACTGAGTCAAGCATCTGCTCCCTTTTATAGCCCAAAACCTTTCTATGCTCTGCTTACATTTACAGAGGTCACCAAAACACGAGCGGCCCAAAAGTATTCTCCTCTTAATGAGATTTCATCAGAATCAGAATATGTAGCAGCATGTGTGATCTCACAAATGTGTCAATATCCTTTCCTTACCTATGTATAATGGACTTTCCTCTCATCCATATAAATAAATAATCGTTTCAACCACAGCATGGACATCTAAAGCCAGCTTTGAGTCAGGAAGGTTAAAAGTGTGGCCCAATTCATTTAGGTATCAATGACCTCCAATCTACAATACTGTTCCGAGTACAGTCTGAGGAACACGGTGTGCTCTTTCTAACGGAAACCCTAACTACAGTTTTACTCATTATCATCCACTTCAAAAGAACCCATTATACGCGTAAAATATATTAAACACCAGCACCTCAGCATCAGCTAAACCTGAGAACAACCTCACACATAAGTCCCCTCCAAGCCAAATAGAGGTTAATGTTATAGCTGATCAATGTACATTTAGTGAATTCTTACACACTAAAATGCGCAACAGAGAAGAGGAAACTCTGAGAGCAGCGACTGTGCGTCCCTTCTGTCAGAAGGCCTGCCTATGGTGGTACTAAAGTCCATTTTATCCCTTCATTGAGGCAGAAGTGTGCCCATCAGAGTGTTGCAATCTGTAGAATTGCTTAATTGAAGTATTGAATCTAAGTTTCATACAAAAGCAAATAATTTTTGCTGGAGAACCTCGTAAATAAG
>JBBPDE010000031.1:3837224-3848191 GCA_037974605.1 Nannopetersius ansorgii | reverse complement strand
CCCGTAGTACTAACAGCAGTAGTACTAATAGTAGCGGTGACGGTAGTAGTAGTAGTAGTAGTAGTAGTAGTAGTAGTAGTAGTAGTAGTAGTAGTAGTAGTAGCAGTAGTGATAATAGTACTAGTAGTAATAATAGTAGCTATGGTAATAGTAGCAACAGTGATAATAATAGCAGTTATAGTAGTAGTAGTTGCAGTGGTCATAGTAGTGGTAGTAGCAACAGTGGTAATAGTATCAGTTATAGTAGTAGTAGCAGTAGTAGTAGTAGTGGGGATAGTAGTAATAGTGTTGATAGTATTGATTACTCTGGAGACATTGTCATTTATGTCACAACTACTAAATGATGAGTCAAACATCTCAGGCTGATGTATTTGCTGTAATTAAGTCCAGAGCTACCATGAATCCCATCCTACCTGATTTAATAAAAAGGCATTTGGTTTTCTGCCCTGGCCTCCATTTCCCAAAGTGCACCCTTTTGGCAAAGCTTGAACCATTTCTGCCAAGTTGTATGAGTTGTTGACAAATGTTTGCTGCCAGTAATTTTTGCAATGACAGCTGCAATTAAAAACTGGAGTCTTTTCCCCTTCTTCGTGATCTGTACAATGATACAGCACATGCAGTAAGAATCTCATGGACCAATCACAATAAGAAGCTTTCTGATGTGTATAAAATCAGTGAAAAAAAATCAGTGGAACTAGAAGTGCTTGTAGGTTTTTTCTAAATTATCTGGATGAGTCAGTCCTCGTCAAAGACTGTGCTCACTGATGATTCAGACTTGACTTTGAGCACAAGTGACTGGACATGGACTTCAGCCATGCCATCTCAGGACCAGCATTGGACAGCTTATTTAAGAAATATGATTCAGCTTACATGATTAAAAATGTAATTAGTAGGGGAATATTTCTCTACAAATCTAATCAACTTGGATTCCTTTAGGATTATTTTCTGATCTGAAGATGGTCTTAATCCCCATCATCTTCCGTCTTTCATCCCTCTTTCGTCTTCCCCTCACCACTTATAACTCTTGCGATTAGTCATAGAGCGACAGCTATTATGCGTTTCATGGGAACAGCCAATTAAGAATTAATAAACCTATCAATTATATTCAATCCAAGAAAATTAAAAGTTCATTTTTAAAAGTGTAGTTTATTACTACCAGACTCAAAACCATGTCTTTTGTTTTTGAGTTGCTTGTCAAACTTGCACTAGCTTATTTCTGCATTCTTTTTGACATGTTACTAACTGAGGTCCAGACCTGCCATGGTCTTTCGACGGAGGCCAGAGAGGACCAGATATGCTCCTGGTTTTGATGAGCCGACTCTTTTGTCAGATCGGACTGACATGTCTATGATGGAGTGGTCTGATTAAAGTGAAACCCCAAAAATGGAGTTCTATAAATGGTAGAGGTGGAAGAGGTCATTATCTGGAGCAAAGATGTCTTCATCAGTCAGCGATGGCAGATCTGGATGACATAGTACATGTCCACTTCAGACCCACTACACGCTTTCTCACCTCACTCCTGAAGCCGACATGGGGAAGACTGGAGAGACTGAAGAGAAATGAGCACTGGGTTTCAGTCATATATTTGAACTTAATTAGACTTATCAGGCTGATTTATACTCCGATAGGACCATTTCTATTGGTCCATTCATCATGGAACGGATTAAAGGTTAGCTTGTGTTTTTAAACAGTAAAACATTTAGAAACAGAAACAATATGCATTGTATTCCTGCAGTAAACAAACCAAACACATTTTTACAACCCATTTGTTATGCAGTCAGTTCTGTAAAATTCTGCAGTGACATTGTCTTAACACAAGATAACATGATGGAATTCATTGCAGCTGGGATTTGTCAAAACTCTTCAAAGATTAATGATGCAAACAAGCCTCCTTTTGTTTTTTTCTATAAATCTCACTACAAAAACAGCCCTTGCTAACATTCTTTTCTATGTAATCCTGGCTAAGCAAGCCCTGGATATTGAATCAGTAGTGGAAAGCTGATGGTAAAAGTCTCCTAAACTTGAAGAAACTGATAACAGACTGAGTTCTTCAGGGTCATACAGGTCACAGAAAGCAATTATTGCAGCTGAACTGGCTCTAAGGATGACCTGCTCACCGGAGACCGACAGGCTACATATGACTTTGGAAAGACTGTGGTTTCCAGTATAGAGATGACATTCACTGTCACCCTGCTATGAGAAATGATGGTTTCAAACGTGTTGTTTCAAACATGCATATTTACAGTACTGTGCAGAAGTCTTAGACACCTAGGAAAACGATATTCAAAACTTATTTCGCTGAGCAGTATATGCCTTTCAAAGCCAATATTAGAATATATACAAAGAATATGAATTTAGAAAAGACTGACGTTTTTGCTATTTATGTTGTCATTTAACTGCCGCTGAATCATTCCAAGACCTCTCCTTGTGGAAGCCCACTATTTCATTGTGGTTCTCATCAAATATCTCAAAAACAAGGCACAGCTTAATC
Source organism: Nannopetersius ansorgii (assembly GCA_037974605.1). Classification (NCBI taxonomy): domain Eukaryota; kingdom Metazoa; phylum Chordata; class Actinopteri; order Characiformes; family Alestidae; genus Nannopetersius; species Nannopetersius ansorgii. The sequence continues at coordinate 3,845,700 of JBBPDE010000031.1, read as the reverse complement.
AATATTTGATTCGATTACTTAAATACTGATGGAGTTTTATCAATCCTGGAGGCGTCGTGGTGAAATCTGGAACCGAACTTGTTCTTCTTGTTTGTTGGCATTTATTCTAATATATTTGAATTTGCTAGCAGAAGGTCCCTAAATGTACAGGTACATATATATACATATACATATAAATGTGTGTATGTGTGTGTGTGTGTGTGTGTGTGTGTGTGTGTGTGTGTGTGCGCGTACAAAATGAGCAAAATCATCCGTGCAGATTTTGTACAAGGAGTTTTCAAAAACTCTGATTCATCAGCTAATCACTTGCACCAGCTTACACAATCATTAAAAAAAATCCTGCTTATCTCCAGTCTCAAGTTCATTAAATATTGCAAAGAATGGACATGTGGCAGTTACAGTTACTTATTCCCCAAATGGAGAAGCTCAATTTTTAATCAGGCATCCAATTACAAGAACATCATCATAAGCATCAGACTGAGCCGGGTTGGTTGAGCCTATTAGCATGCTAAGTGAACTGTTCTTTCTCTGCGTAAATGTCAGGAACACACAGCTGGCTGCTTCAGGTGGACTATTTTTAACACTTTTTCTCTGACAAAGCAAAGACTGCCGTCCTCAGAATATGTGAAACTCTCCCTCATTATGCCAATGAGTAGGCACAGCAGAGGCTCGGTACAGGCCTAGCGTTGCCCCTCTTAGGGCTGCAATAAACAGATTGTTGTTCGGAGCATCAGCTGGTGTCTGGAAAAGGGGGTGTTTATTTCCATGCGTTTGATGGATGCCAAGCTCTTAAGATGTCAGCAGTATAACAGATCTCCCTGTCTGGCTTCAAAAGTGACTCAAACTTTGCTGTCAGCTGGTTGTCTCTATCTACAGTTCAAAGGGAAGAGCTTGGCATTTGCAGCAGAGATGCAAGCTCCAAGTAAATGATTGTTTATGGTCGTTTTTTGTTCTCCATGAGTTTAGATTTGTCACCAAGTGTTTTTGCGAAAAGCTATTTTCGGAACGCATGACAAATACTGTTCCGATATAAAGTTTCCAGGCCTTCAGTAGCAGCGTATAAACACTATTACCCTAGTACATGTTGAAATTAACACATTAAAATCACATTCCATTTACCACTATGCTACCTACCTCACAGCCACATATCCATTTTAATTTGTTGGTTTAATGTAAAACTAAATGAAATGGAAAGTGCGGTACTTGCGCCACTGGCCGCTGGTCTATCGAGCATGATAATTAAATGTAGCTAGATTAATGTGGGGCAGTTTCCTTGGCTTAAACTCCATGAGAATGAAAGTATGATTGGAGTTGGGCTTTTCTCGGTGGCACCGCTAAGCTGACAAGCTTCAGCGGCTGATGTTAATTGCTCCAGTCAGTCGATTATTTATTTTTGGTAGCTTTAGGAAATCTGATGAAAGACACATGATCATCAAACAAGCAAAGGATGTACAGTACCAACCATTCATGCTTGAATGTCAAAGCTGAAGCCGTTCAGTTTCCTGTGATAAGGTCGACTAGAAATTAGGATTAATGTATCTGCCGATATTATAAACACCATTTCCCATAACATTAAGTGAACATCAATCAATGCCAACTTGTCCCAGACAGACATGTTAATGACTGTCGAGAGGCTTAGACGGATCCAGGCAACTGCCACACTAATTGATTGAATATAAGTATTCAAATATAATTAAGAAAAAGTTTATTTACAGCTGACGTACTTGGAACCATAGGCTGCCATCACCAAATTAGACCCACTCTCATTCCGAAGCCAGCTCTCTGGCACAAACCTCTGACTGCAGTGTGTTTAGTTTGATTAAATTCTGTACTGTTAGGTCCCGTTTCATTGTTACGCATATACATCACTGTACAGTTCTGCACTGAATAGCCTATCTCACCCTTCCCAAGAGCAGCATAATTGATATAGATCTATATTTTGGTGGTATCAGTACTCCAATTGCATAGTGATGTCATCATGTGGTAATATATGTAAATCCTTTTATTAAACAATATAAAGCAATATTTATAATATTTAATGTCTTCTTAGTCCTGCTCAGTTTTGAATGTGGTAACATTTGGAGCAATTATTCCCACCATTTCAGAGGTATTGTATAGCTTGCAATATTATAAAGAGTTCTAATTAAAGGAAATGCATTTTTGCATTTACTTACACTTTGCTGTTTCATTCAGTATCTTAAAGACCAGTCGGGAATATCAGGTTATATCAGGGAATATCAAACAACCGAGTAAGTCCGGTGAAGACTATGGCACACTTGACAATTCCCGGTGTAATAAATGTACTATTTGACCTGGACAGCATAGTGGTGAAGTTGGTAGAACTCACAGCTAGGTCCTGTGCTTGGTTCTTTCTGTCTGTCCTGTCTGGGTGCTCCAGTTTCCTCCCAAAGACAGGCACGTCAGGTGAAGTGAAAATTGCCCCTGGGTGTGACTGTAGTAAGGGTGGTAGAAGCCTAGTGCATAAAACACTCGCCTGTAAACTTGCTGACAACAAAGTCACAGGTTCAACCCACGCCCCACACCTTTCTACCCTTGTGTCCTTGAGCGAGACACTTAACCCTCAGTTGTTCCAGGAGGACTGTCCCTGTAACTAATGATTGTAAGTTGCTTTGGACAAGAGTGTCAGCCAAATGCTCCCTTTACCCTTTATCATGGTCCGACTGACCATCTGGCATTTTCCCTGTGGGCAGACGTGCTTTTTGGGCCGACACCATAAATTAATTTATTTATCGGTCTGTCTGGTCCATAAGACCCATAGATCGGCAGCCCGACTGACACTGGACTGGCTCAATCAAAATGTTAAACACCTCCCTCTTTCTCTTTGGCCCATGTGCCTGTGTAATGCATTCAACAAAAGAAGTCAGCAAAGAGGTTTATTACCTGACCACCGGCCCATGAAACATTCTTCTGCGGCCCATTGGTTCTTTTCTTTACTGATACGGGGCCGGCCCAATCCTGTCTTTAAACTCCCCCTCTTTTGGCTCTGTGCCAGTGAATGAGATGGAGAGAGAAAACGTAAAGGGGGTGCAGAGAAACTGTGAGAGAAAAACTTCAGGCAGACGCTGCCAAATGTGCCAAAATAACAGACATTCTCACTCTTGGCAAATCTGTGCAATACAAGACAGTAAGTGGTGGTTAATAAACTAGCTGTTTGCAAAGTTGTGGTGATAACACACCAATAAAACAATTGTTATACGACCGCGATAGTTTGTCTTGTTACATTTATGAACGCAGGTGAAATAATCTAATAATATCATTAGTGTTACCACTAGGAGAAGAACTATTTATAATACATTGTGTATACTTACTAAAAGTTAAACTAAATTATCTTTTTGAAAATGACATTATTTTTAACCACCGTTCATCAGCGTTAACTGTGAGACAGCAGTTAATTATTCATTATTGGTTGTGGGATGAGTAGAAGGCAGAGATGGGGACTTACTTAGTGTGATTTACTTAGTCACACTTAAGTCACACAAACAAAGACTTGTGACTTGATTTTAGATTTGCCCTCAACGACTTGAGACTTGACTCAAACTCGGGTGCTGTGACTCGTGAGTCATAACTCGTAAACAACGTTAATTTCACAGAATTGTTTATTTACATATCGCACTCTTTCCAACAACCCAAAAACCGTTCATCTCACCCCAGTGAATGCTTTTTAACTAATAGCGGTTTTCGAGTGGTCGTTGGAAAGGGGTCACGAGCCCCATCTAACTGTGGAGTTTCACATTTAGAGTGAGAGATATATTTTTCATATTTAACATTTACATTTAAGATCGTTAATGCAAATCCTCTACGTTGGTGAAGGCATGTCACAGCATGCAGTCCCGCCCTCTGCTAAGTAACAGCCAATAGTAATCGTGGGGCGTGGCTAATTAGCATATCTTCTAAACATAGCATATCTTCTGACATCGCCACTCAAAGACTTGAGACTTGACTTGGACTCGAGCACGAAGAATTGAGACTTTACTTGGACTTGGCAAAAATGACTTGTGAACGTTTCTAGTAGAAGGCAACTTTTAGGGCTTGGTGTTAGAGGCAGCTTTTCTGTAGGTATTTATGTTTTTTTTCCCAAATATTCATTAAATGGTTCGGGTGCACCATTTTTGAATTGGTAAGTTCACAATTTATTGATTACTACTTTACACATTCATGGGAGAACGAAAATGGGTGGTGTGCATACTTGTATGTGGTGGGCCATTCTACCCCAAAACTCCAGGGATGTTTTTTTGTCCTTTTCCGCCCCAGTCTTTTACCCTGTGTTTATTTGAGCATATGTGTGTCTGCCCTGTGATGAACTGGCGGCCAGCATGTCCAGGGTATTTCATCGCCTTACACCCTGTAGCTACTGGATTAGGGAGTCCAGTGCCTGGACAATGGATGAATGTATAGATGTTAACTGACATATTCTATTCTAACCATCGAAACTGTGCACATTCAAACGACTGCAATCTGATTTACTTTTTATTCAGAATACGTAATTGTGGACATGGCAACAATTCTTTGGCAACAAGAGAACTTTTCTTAAATCTTCAAATTAAGGAACTTAACTCTGAAACAGCAAAACCAGAAAAGTTTGGATCAAAGGGTTTTAAATATAATAAGAGAGTAATTATTGTACACATTACTCTTCCTGCCCCCTCCACCACCCCTATTCCCAAAAGGCAGAATCGTTATTCTTGTTTCAGCTCTCCAAATTATTTTCCCCACATTGAGATTTTAATAAAGGCCTGCCATTTTACAGGCAAGAAATAAATATTCAAAATGACAGATAATTTGCATGCAGATTGTCCAAATGAGTCACTTGAAATCTGGTTCGTGATTCAGGGAGGGGTGAAAAGTGGCAGAACCTAATCACACAGTTCATGAAAAGTGAAAGTCAGCCAGCTCTTCATTTATGACTGGCAGAGTAGAAAAGATCAGAGCTGAAACGTTGGCAGCACGGGAAGACACCACAAAACCCTAAATCTGCTCTACGTCAGCCGCTAATGCATTTTCATGTTTTAATGAGTGTTTCTCAGAATTCTTTTCTGAGTGGTTTGGTTGATGATGAAAAGCTTTTGCTAAGTTGTTCCATTTCTTTTGTACTGGAGGCATTATGTTAAAAGCACAGCATGACAGGCTTTTAACTGTATGACAAGCTAAAGATAATGGCCTAAACAAACAAAAAGTACAGATACAGAATACAGAAATAATTCCTGAACAAAGACAAACTTGAGAACAGGGAAATTCAGCAGTGTACACATAGAAAGGGTAAAGATTTACAAACTTTGCAGCTCGAATGTATAAAAATGTGTGACTTATTAAAGGTTAACAAGCCAGTTTGGTTCATGTGGTGTGGAGGGGGATAATGGGGGCACACCACCAGTCAAAAGTTTTAGAACACCCAAAATTTTTTTGTTTTGAAATTCAAACGTCTCATTGTTCATTCTGCAGAAAGTTCTTCCCAACTCTGCTGCCGAAGTTCCCATAAGTATGCAGGACTTACAGGCTGCTCTGCTTTCACTCCTCTGTCCAGTTCATTCTAAAGCAGCAAATGGGGTTTAAGTCTGGAGACTTCTGACCATCTTGTTCTTTGTTCTAAGGCAGTTCTGGCAGAGCTTGAGTTGGCCAACTAGGCACATACCAGAGGAACTGCATGGCGCTACAGAATTATTTCCCACTTCTGGGTAACCTTACCTCTCACAGTTCAGCTCTGTCCTCTGTACCATTTCATGCTTTTCATTGGACTTGAACTGTTTGAAATTCAATAAAAAAGCTTGAAACACTGGGGTGTTGTCAAACTTTTGACCGGTTGTGTATTATGCTACATGGCCATTACACATGACTATTAGGGGAATCTGGAAAATATTTTGCTCTTCATAAGCAGTGATTTAAAAAAAACTAAAACCAAACCCACCTTGAGATTCCTGGAATGAAAAACTTTAAATGGAACATTAAATGGAATTCTCCCTAAAAATAAATATCAACGCCAGACCAGTTAGTAGAATAGTGAAAGTCCAATGCCTGAAATGAACCATGCTGGGTTCCTGCTAAAATAATGTTAACAAACACTTGATATAATGTTTCAAGTGTTTTTATGGGGTTGCAGGTCCATTTTTCAGGTACATAATTTTTGAATGTGTAAGTTTGCAATTTATTGATTATTACTTCGTTTAATATTACTTTACACATTCATGGGAGCCCGAAGATGGGCCTATCTAACCCAAAATGCCAGGGATGTTTTTTTGTCCCACTCCACACCTACCCGTCACGGTTCGGCTTTTCAGTTGGTTTTGCTCTTTTTTTCTGTTCATGTTCTGGTTCTTTTATTTTGACAGTTCTCCTGTTTCGTTCATGTGTCACGTGTCTTCTGTTGTCAGCTGTTTCTGTTAATGCACCCCTCAGTTCCCAGCTGCCTTGTGTTTACACCCCGATTATGTTTTGTACTTAAGCCTGTCTCAGTTGTTCAGTCCTCATGTGTCCATCACCTCATTTGCACCTCCTGTATGCCTTGTCTGGTTCCCGTTTCTCATTCTAGTTTTTCTAGTGGCCCACGTGCCTGTCTCAGTTCTTGTTCTGTTTTTTTGTAAATAAACATATCACAAGCATGGATCCTCGCCTGAATGTCGTGTCTGTGCTCCGAGGGACTCTGACACTACCCTTTAACCTGTGTGGAACATTACAGTGAATTCTCCCTAAAAACATATAGTAACGCCAGAACAGTTCCTACTTAAATAATTTTAACAAACACTCGATATAATGTTCAACACAAAAACCTTTTTATCTTATGGGAAAAAGTTTGGGTTTTTTTTCATAATAGGAAATCTATGAAATTATTAAAAGTGAAAACATAAAATGCATAATAAGTTATTTTCTTCCATAATAAGTGGTTAAATGAGAAACAATGTCTTAAACTGGTTCTCAGGCAAAGTGTGAATTATCCCTCCATAGTTAGGGGTTACTGCCTTCTTAACACTGGTCCACAAACATTTGTCCACAATCCCACCACAGGAAGAAATAAAAATAGCCTTGTACCTCCAGTGGTAAATTTTAGAAGCTACATTTGGACATCAAACACATCTTCAGTTCTCCATTTTTGAAAAAAGATGTGCGGAGCCTTGAGTCCTTTACTAGCCATCTGAGAAGGATTTCGTTTACAGTGACAAGCAGAAAGATGGTTCTAACTGGAGTTGTTTTCCTTTTAATAGATTATGGGCGCCATGACTCCATCACCTTTTTTCCGACGTTACAAACATCCATCTGACCCTATCTGATACCTTATAGGAGGTTAATGGACATATTACTCTGTTCTGCTGGCAGTAAGTGATATAATCGTTCGGAATTGTGCACTGTGTATCAATCTCCAGCTCTGCTATGCTGGGTGCAGTGCATTGCTATGCTGCAGAGACTGACACCTTCACATGGACGTAGATTGAGTGGCTGTGTTTACCCATGTGGTTTAATGAAACAGAATTGTGGCAGCGAGCAAGAGTTCCAAAATGGGACTGAAATCACCAGCCACGGTGAGCTGACAGCTCTCAAGTGTAACCTCCTCTAAATTCAGTACCGTTCAAGACTGAATCTGTCCACAGAGCTGTCAACCACTGAAAGAACTCCCTGAGGATGTTTACCACGTCCTGGCCCACAGTCCGCCTCAAGAGTATATACACTAGAAAGATAAAAAAGCAGCCAGGCTGGGAAAGGATACGAGGGCAAGAGGCATCTCATGTCCCTTGCATTTGTGCATTTCTTTTCACTTATTTTCCAGCGAGACAGCACATGCCCACACAGTGGCTGCCATGGCAGGACTCCCTGAGAGACAACGAGATTAAAGCTCTTTGTCTTCGATCGAAACCATCTTCTTACGAACATGACGTAACAGTTCTGCTGGGAGTGCCTCATGTCAAAGCGTACCCATTACCATAATTGTATCAAACTAGCTTTTCCAACAAAATGAATCATGCAGTCACAGAAAAAAGATAATCCCTCACTCTGACTGCTGAGGATAGGCCTCAAAGTCTATTGTTTGGCTCTGGCAGAAATGCGGTTTTTTGTTTTAAGTGATTCAGTTGAAGACTATAGCAACATGTCTCAATGAGAAATGCTCGGCTGGCTGAGCTTTGAGATTTGGCCAGTGTGATGCTGCGATACAAGTCGTCCTATTCTCACAATTTGCCTACAGTGTTAGGGAAGTCTTCTAGAGGAGAAGGTGTCAAAGACTATTTTACAGGCTCTCAGGCGTGTAATCCATCAGATTCAGCTCTGAGGAGATCCTTCTCTTGCCCCAGCTACGACAGGAAATTGACTTTTTTTTGGCATCGACCCCTTTCCCCTCTTTGTTTCTTTATCTCTTTGAATGCATTTGCTGTTCTCGTCTCACTCCTTTTCTCTTTCTCTATTACCTATATATATATATATATATATATATATATATGTGTGTGTGTGTGTGTGTGTGTGTGTGTGTGTGTGT
>JBBPDE010000031.1:3812226-3827177 GCA_037974605.1 Nannopetersius ansorgii | reverse complement strand
CAGCATCCTCCTCCCAACACACTCAGTCTCTCCTCAGCATCCTCCTCCCAACACACTCAGTCTCTCCTCAGCATCCTTCTGCCAACACACTTCACTAAAAGTGAAAAATTTACATGCATGCATTTGGCAGAGACAAAGCTTAAAATTTTAAATCAGGTTACTTTCAATTTGAATTCATAGACATTTGTATTGTGTGATGTGCCACCCCAGGCTAGGAGTCTAATACCAGTCTGCTGTGTAGAGGGGCAGGAGTGTTACCAGCTGCCTTAATGAGTACAGAGTAGTAGTAGAGACATCCTAGGTTTGGACATGATTGTGTAACACCGCATTTTTTTAAACCTTAATTATTAAATTGTGAAATTAAACACAATATGTAATATTGGAATTACATTATAAATTGTGGCTTTGAAAAGTGTTTTGTGTTTGTGTTGTATCTTTAATGATTATAGGGAATCCAAGCACAAACAGTGGCCAACTTCTACTTGGCTTTTGAAGCTCAGCTAGCCATCATACCAGTAATCAATAAGGTAAGTGCATAAGCATTAAGATCATTTGACCTGAAATAGGCAGTGTGTGTCTGTGTAAATAGATTTCTTGCTTTTGCTGTCAGATTGACCTGAAAAACGCAGATCCTGACAGAGTGGAGAAACAAATTGAAAAGATCTTTGATATTCCGAGGAGTGAGTGTATCAGGGTGAGTTGATCAAATTAAAATGTGTTTCATTTACAGGTGCAATTAATAAGTTAATAACATATATATATTAGGGGTGGGCATAGATTATTTTTTTATCTAGATTAATCTAATTGTAATCTTGGAATTAATCTAGATTAATCTAAATTAGAATTGCTCATTTGAATTCTGCCGAAGGTCTGAAGCACACACCCCCCCACCCCACCCCCCCAAAAAATGATCCCAATGACTATTTTTATATTGTAAACCATAAATATGCCTCCAAATGTTCTGCCAGAGCAGTTTAATTTCATTTTGAACTCAGTTTAATACATTACCCTTAAAGAAAATTTAAATATACACCCGAGGTTTAAATACGGAAAAGTCAGGAACGAGAGAGACAGAGAGTAAGAGAGACAGAGAGAAAGAGTAGGGGAGAGCGAGAGAGGGTAAAAGAAAGAGAGAGAGCGCGATCACGAGAGAGACAAAGAGAAACAGAGCGCGATAGAGAGAGAGAATGAGAGGCACAGAGAGAGCGCGCCAGAGAGAGAAGGAGAGAGAGAGAAACAGAGGGAGCGAGACAGGTTTAAAACAGGCGCGATCCGGAAAAGAGAGAGAGACAGAGAGAAAGAGAGTAAATCTGCGCTGAAATATCACGGCGAAAGTCATCATAGCTTGCGTAGTACAGACCCAGTTCCCAACCCAACTTTGTGAATAGATTAACAGCACTATTTTTTTTATTGCCCGATAAGAGTCTCACATTAATGCAGCACATTAACGCCGATAACGGCCCACCACTAATATATATATGTATTAGGATAGATAGATACATACATACATAGAGAGAGAGAGAGAGAGATCCGTAATATACTAATCAGACCCGTTTAATTACTGTTGCTCATGGCTTTTGCCTTTAGATTTCTGCAAAACTTGGCACAAATGTAGATCAAGTTCTTCATGAGGTGGTGGAGAGAATACCTCCGTGAGTTTACGTTTTTAAATTAAATTGCTGTATATAGTCTCAGTTTTCTCCTTCCTTGAAACTGACTTGTCTTTCTACTTCTAGTCCCATGGCTAAGGTTGAAGACACATTCCGAGCTCTGGTCTTTGACTCCACTTTTGACCACTACAGAGGAGTTATAGCCAATATCGCTGTGTTTGGAGGACAGGTCTCTAAGGGCGACAGAATCGCCTCAGCACACTTGGGAAAGACTTACGAGATCAATGAACTGGGAATTCTGAGACCAGAGGAACACCCTACAGCGAAACTGTAAGAAGCCCTGTTACGTCTACAGAAATGTGGCATAGTTTCCCTGTTGTGTTTTTTTTGGACATTATATACAAAATTAGTAATTACCATTTAATGTTTGAACCTTCCTGGCACCCTAACTCCTGGTGGGTCTGACCTCAGCTATGCGGGACAGGTGGGCTATGTGGTTGCAGGGATGAAAGAAGTGAAGGAGGCCCAGATTGGAGACACTCTGCATCTCCATAAGCAGCCAGTGGAGGCACTGCCAGGCTTCAAACCTGCTAAATCGATGGTGTTTGCAGGTACTTACCTTGCATGTAATACAGACTAGTGGCTTACTTGAACATAATGTCATATGTAATTGACTCACGGGGCATTTTCTCATACATTATTCCAGCTAATATCAAATCTTATGTATCCTTTCTCTTATGAGGCATGAGGAAGCAGTGACATTCAAAACAAGTAATAGAGGATCAAGCCACTGTTCCAAGTTAATGATAGTAAATGTGTGATGTCAGGTATCTATCCTATGGACCAATCGGAGTACACGACACTGCGGAGTGCAGTGGAGAAGCTGACTCTGAATGATTCCAGTGTGACCGTAAAGAGAGATAGCAGCCTGGCTCTGGGGGCTGGGTGGAGGTCAGAGTCACATTCGCCTGTTCTAGCCAAGCAGTTACATTATTAATCTGTGACAGAACGACAATCACATGAATGCTTTTTTTTTTTTCTTATTATTGTAGACTGGGATTTCTGGGTTTATTACATATGGAGGTGTTTAACCAGCGTTTGGAACAGGAGTATAATGCCTCTGTTATAGTAACGGCTCCAACAGTGCCTTACAAAGCTGTCCTGTCCTCAGCCAAACTCATAAAGGTATATTGGTGTACACATACTGTTTAAATGTAATTCTGTTATTTTGAATGCAGTTGTTAAAACTATAATTACAGTAAGATCCTGACATTTTCTTTCCGTTTAAATGCTGTATTTACAGGTTCTGTCAAATTGTGAAAGAAGTGCAGGAAAGATGACTATATTTCAAAGAAATAAGATTTGGAACATACATAACTTCCATCAAATTCACGTTTTAATAAAATCCATCTTTTTACTTTTTTTTTACAAACGTGATAGTAATAATTACTGAATTGCACCATAATTTATTACCAGAAATAACTTCCGTGAGTTTACGACTTAAGTGACGTACATAACAGCAAAAACAGTTTTTAGATTTGTTATATTGCAGTAAGACATTAGAGTATAATGCGATGTGTAGTTGAATAAGGAGACAGAAGATACATGCTCTCAGAGATGTAATGTCTGACTTTAGTCAGTTACCATGTTTCTATGTTGAGCAGGAATATGGGAAGGAGCTGGTGACCATCGTAAATCCGGCCCAATTCCCAGACAAGTCTCAGGTGGTGGAATACCTGGAACCCATGGTTATGGGAACCATCATCAGCCCTGATGACTTCACTGGCAAGATCATAAACCTCTGTCTGGTAAGGTTTGCATTTTTAATAATATTAAACTAAGTTCCTCAATCATACTGAAAGCTTTTTTTAATGTTAAACTGTCTGTCACCATTAATTTAGCTGAGTGAAGTATGTACGTGCTCCCAGTTTTCACTTGCAGAATCTTGCAACATTGAAGTAGAAGCCATACGAATAGAACAAAAGACTGGGGACTAATGGGTTATTTTTCTTATTTGCACTCTGTTTGCTTTCGAGACCGTGCTAAATGAAAGGAGAAACTCGCGAGGCACTTCCCCAGTCAGCACTGCCCTGCTGATGTAATGCTGCTCCATGACCAAACATAGTTAAGCAGCAAAAAACAATTTCCCTTGTAAGATGAATAATGTATATTAATCATTTCAACCACACAAAATGATTTGCACTGTAAATCGCTGAGTCTTGTGAACATACTGTTTGATGGGAAACAGCTCTAATTTTTTATTGATATAAAGAATAATTTTAATCACTAATATTTCCTCAGAAATTTAAAAAAACAGATGTGCCCAGATGTGTTCAGTTTTTTATACTATGCTTTTAATGCTAACATGCTGCGCTAAAAGGTCCCCAGCACATTTGTTTTGCCTTAAGGTGCTTAATATGTGTTCTGTTGAAATGGATACTCACTCAGTTACAGGAACATCCACTCTAGTGTCTCTTTTCTAATTGCTTTTTGTATTCTGAACTATTTTCATCTGACCATGGGTAGTAATCGTTGAGCTACCGTAACACGTTTCACTGTTTCTACTCAGGGCCGCAGAGGCGTTCAGAAGAACATGCTTTACATCGATGACAATCGAGTGATGATGAAGTATCTGTTCCCACTCAACGAGATTGTGGTGGATTTTTACGACCAGCTTAAGTCCATGTCCTCAGGATACGCAAGGTAATACTGCTGATATGCTTTGTAATGGATATGAACATTATTAAAGTTGAGAATGGAGCTGTCACTCGAGTCTGATTCAGCATTTCGATACAGTAATGAGGTTTTCTTCCACAGCTTTGACTACGAAGACGCTGGCTATGAACCAGCTGAACTGATTAAGATTGATTTCCTGCTCAATGGGAGACCAGTGGAAGAGCTCACCACTATTGTTCACAAGTAAGTTTAGTAAGTGTAAGTGGTTGGCAGTGTGATGAAACAAATGCCAGTAGATTTTCCTAGATGTCCAGAGTCTGCAGAACATTTTAATTGTTTTGAAAGCTTTGAAGAATCTGAAGAATGCATTAGCAGATTAGATGCGTTTTTTTTTTGTTTTTTTTTGTCGTGTCGCCGTTTCTAGAGACCGAGCGTATAGCATGGGAAAAGCCATGTGTGAAAGACTGAAGGAGTCCATCCCTAGACAGATGTTTGAAATCGCTGTGCAAGCAGCCCTTGGAAGCAAAATCATCGCCAGAGAAACGTAAGTGTTGGGGCCTACTTCTTCACATAGAGGTTTGGTGAAACCTTCATACTTTTCTGTGTATTTCTGTTTATTTCATCAGGATCAAAGCATATAGAAAGGACGTTCTAGCAAAATGTGTAAGTATCTTTCCGTTGCTCATCATACTCTTACCTTTTCCAGCTTTATTGATATTTTTTAACTCATGTGGTTGTATGTTCTGCTGTGAACAGTATGGAGGAGATATTACACGAAAAATGAAGCTGTTGAAGAGGCAAGCCGAGGGCAAGAAGAAAATGAGACGGATCGGGAACATAGAAGTCCCAAAAGACGCTTTCATTAACGTGTTGAAAAGAAAGTAAATGTTACATTGGAACGATTTCGCACGTGAAAAAAAAAGTATACATCCCCTATAGAAAACTATTTTTTTGCTGATTTGCTTTGCAGGTTTCATAGTTTATCATGATAGATGAAAAATAAGTGTATAAGTGCGTTCTCTGTACAGGGTGTGTACTTCTTTTTACTTAGAAAATGAAGAATCTCTTAGATGTGGAGTACTGGATACCTTGGAAGTGTGAATCCCACACTTGTTGCTGCTGGAACTCTAGAGACTTGAATATTTAATAATACAAAATAAATTATGTAAAGGCGGTTTGAGGAGTACTTAAGTGGTTGCCAGCCTTGTTCCTAGAGTACTCCTTCCCTGCATATTTTACTGCTCTCCCTGCTCCCATCTCACATGATCCAAGCAATCAGTTCACTAACAAGCCCTTATTGAATTGAAGTGGATGTGTTAGAAAAGGAAAACACTAAACTGTGCAGGGAAGGATTTCAGGTTGCCCAATACCTGGCCTGGGATGTATTAAAGAATTGCCACTGGACAGTGGTAGAGCCATACTTAAACATAAAAGGCATTAAAATAACGTCACTCATTTCATCCCAAGAAACGTATATTAACCAGAGTGCTTTATTTATTCCTACAGCCATGTAAAATAATATTTGGCAGAAGTGCCCATCTGATTACATCTTGTTTTATGTAGTTAAGGTGAATGGAATTTTTTTTATAAAAAATTGTTGATACCCATATTCACAGGCATGGCACAGTTTCATCAGATTAGTCAAAATACTCACATACAGAGATGTCCAAATGAAACACAGTCAGACTCTATCAGAAGTAACAATGATTAAGCTAACATTCCGAGCATTAACATGTTTAACCACTAGAGGGCAAAAGAGTACAATTAAAACATGCTGGCGCCGTGACTAACAATAAAGCAGCGACCAACACTGGAAGAATAACCATATGCAAAGTTAGGAAGGTGTTCAAAACATGCTTGTGCTAAATTCTCATTAGCAAATGGCACTAAAGTTTGAAGTGCTCGTAGTTTCTGGAACAAAAATCTAGTGTCGCCCAGTAACTGTCACAAACTCTTCCACCAAACCCAAGAAAGTGTCCGCAAGTGAAAAGTCAGTCACCTTTAAGTACATTCAGAATTTAAGAGGAAGCGGGAAAGAAAGAAAAAAAAAACAGGCAATATTGGTCCCAAACAGACATAAGTCACTGAAGTTTTTTTTTTGGATAGACCGGTCTCTAGCACCGCACACCAACTTCATTCAAGGTCACAATCAAGGGCAGTGAAAAAACTATGCTTCCCGATCCCTGGGTTAATACAGGGAATACAGATACTTCAGACACCATAATAGACCTGCAAATGCTAACAAGCCCTCAACACATTTCAGGAAGGCCAATATCTATCGGAGTATTGTGGCACATGGATGAAACATGGATAGCAGTTTCCCTCTTCTAATAAACCTGATTTTACATATGAAGGGGTCATTCATTAACAGTTGAATTGAACCAGGTATGGTAGGGCAGTATAATGTGGGAATACTGCAGTGGTGAGATGTGTAAAATTTTTCTTAAAAAAAACCCCACACACCTAAAGGATTTGAGACGATTCACAGAAATGTACAGAATGTAACAGAAACCAAATAAGTGTCTGAGATGGAGATTGGAGATAAAATCCAAAACAAAATCTGAAAAGTATTGCACTGATTTTCTGCTTTAAAAGACAAAGTCAACTGAGTAAAATACCTCCTGTAACTAAATGAAATGATATGCTAGACTTCTTTACCCATCATTACGCTCAAATGAATGACGGAGTGTAACAAACGTGGTGATCATCGTTTCGTAAGTAACACTTTACAAATGACAGTACAAAGCAGAATGAAAATTGTGTTATAACTGACCTTAAGGCAGTGATCAGGGTGGAGTATAAATTTGAAACCTTGCCTCGACCATAAACCGATTTCCCTTACACTGAATTTGCCGCTACAACTCATACATCATAGCGTTCTTTGTAACATTGACCAACTAGTAGTTTCAAGTTGAATTTGCATTTTCTGAGTGTGCATTTCTGGAGTGTACTAAGAAACCGCTGCAGCCTATTCATACAAATCGACAGTCAAGAAATGATCAGTTGGACGTACTATTCTCATTTGGTTTTTCAGCCAACTTTGTGACCTTCAGAGGTTGCTGTGGTCTTGGAAACCATTTTCTTCTACTGTAAACTGGTGCAAACCTATCTGTTTCGCTCACTTAAGACATTACATGGCCATCCTTAATCCTTATAGTTCTTCATGCTGTGCGTCGGCTCGACCAGTTGATTGTGAACATGCATTAGCCCTGTAATAAAAAAGACAAGCACAAATGAGAGAGATATTTGTGGTAGTAGCAAGGAATGATTTGCATTGTATGTTAAGGGAGGACAACATTACTTGCACTGCAGTGCTTATTCTGAGCATTTAGTTACGTGTAAATAAGTGTTTATGCCAATTTTGACCCAAAACCTGCTGTTAACAAATAAATGCATTAAGTTACAGGGCTGCAGTAACTTAACACATGATTAAGTGGCAAGAAATGCTGCAGAATTAGAAAAGAGTAAACAAATAATGCACTGTGTTTCCTGAGCGAGAAAATGAAGTGTTCCGTTACATTGTTGACAGCAGAAATGCTGGTTTTAGTCATATGAGCTCACAGGGCATGGGCAAACTGCTAAACAAAGCGGTCTTTGAGAAAGCAGACAATAACAAACTTTATTTAAACAGGCTGTTAGGTAGATTTCAGCCTCAGTCTGGGCGGCTTCTAATGCAAAAGTGCTTGCATACCTTTAAAGTACTTGACAGTCTTGACCCTGAGCTCAAGTGTTGCGTCTTCATCACACACGAAGATGGTGCGAGGATGCTGCTGGAAGGCAGATACTGTCCACATGTGATTCACTCCTTCCTCAATGGCCTTGTACAGGGCAAAGGCTTTGTGTGCACCAGTGATCAGGATCATAACCTGGATGAAATGCCATCATGATCATATAAAACAGTAGGTGACACTCAGGACTATGTTATATAGTGCAAGCAATGAGTTATTGCAATGTTATTGCAGAATGAAGAAAACATTCATAGTCAATATAGTGTACAGCTAGAGATTCTGCAGTGTATGTCGAGTATCAACTCGCCAGGCAAAGTGGCCCTGCAAGATATATGATGCAATGATCAACAACAACAATGCTATCCCACCCCCCATTCTGCAAAAACAGCTTTGATCCACTGAGGACTTCAAAGGTCTGCTGTAGTACCTGGCACCAAAACACCAGCAGCAGATGCTTAAAGCCCTGTAAGCTGCAAGGCAGGACCTCCTTGTTCGTCCCACACATTCCACAGATGCTTGGATTGAGCTCTGTAGAATTCGTAGGTGAACTTTTTGTCATGTTCTAATCACTCTTCAATGGGAATAATGTCATGAAGGGGTGTGCTTAGTCTGCAACTCTGTAAGTAGATGGCACGAGTCAAGTCCCATGATTTTCAAGCAGAACTTTGCCCAGCGCATCACCACATATGCCGGCTTGCCTTCCTCCCATAATGCACCCTGGTGCAGTCTCAAGTCAGCAAGGCCCAAGCACCTGCTGTCCACTGTTTACTAATGTATCCTGAAATAATGCCACTGTAATAAGATAATCGTGTTATTCACTTTACCTGTTTTAATACTGTGGCTGTTCAGTGTACATTTACGACCACAATAGGACTACTGTGACAAACAATAGTTATTTTATATCTACTTAATAATATCCTGATTGAATTATTAATTTGAAATATGCTGACTTTAGGTGTGTCTAGGCATCCTGGTCTGTGAATGAACACTACTTCTTTAGTATGTCCTCCATGTAAGTTTACATGCCCCTAATAAGTGACCTTTACCTCTCTTGCATCCATAACTGTCCCTACACCAACAGTTAGAGTCATGGTGGGGACTTTATTCAGATCATTCCCAAAGAAGCGAGCATTGGCCACTATAGTGTCCTTAGCCAGAGTCTTCACTCGTGTCCTCGACACCAGACTGGAGCCAGGTTCATTAAAGGCAATGTGGCCGTCTGGCCCAATACCTGCAATGATGAAAAAAAAACAAACAAAAAAAAAAAAAACATACATTCCAGTTATTAGTATTCATTCAAACGAAGTCCTCTTCAACTTGACATAAACATGGCACTGTCTGTTAACCACAATAGGTGAAATAATTACTTATGTACAAATTAAACATTAAACATTTCTTTTAAACTACATATGCACTAATCTGTGTATTAGTGTTTTAAAAGCTCATGCACTAAGCCAAAATCCTCACCGCACCTCCTACGAACAGCTCAATGCCCCCCGCAGCTGTTATCTTCTGTTCAAAGGCATTGCATTCTTTCTGCAAGTCAGCTGCATTGCCATCCAGAATGTGGGTGTTCTGAGGCTCGATGTCGATGTGCTTGAAGAAGTTGTTCCACATGTAGGAATGGTAACTTTCAGGGTGGTCTCTGGGCAGACCTAGAAAGACATGATTGTTTTTTTTTTGTTTTTTAGATGAAAACAACTGTAAACAAATACATTTCTTCATTTAAGCCTGTTGTTCTTACATTAGCATACTGCGAGTGGCCCGCCATTCAAGTGTTTTGAACAAGTAGCAATTTGTGCTACGATACCTCTTCTGCGGGATTAGATCAGGCGGGCTAGCCTTCATTCCCCTCATGCTTCAGTGAGCCTTGTGTGCCCATGACCCTGTCACCAGTTCACCGGTTGTCGTGCTTTGGACCACTTTGGATTGGTAGTAACCACTACATACCCCTATAAGACCTGGCGTTTTGGGACCTCGTCCTCTAGCCACCACAGTTTGGAGCTTGTCAAAGCCACTTGGATCCATTTGTTTGTCCATTTTTTCCTGCTTCCAGCACATCAACTTCAAAAACTGACAATATACATTCTACCTAATATACTATTGACTGTTGCTTTAATGTTACAGCTGATAAGTGTGTACTAAGTAACCTTTAACTAATTCTTGTTTTTTTCCTTTTCATTTGAGAGTAACTTCAACCTATGAGGTGCTATAATACATGTGAAACTAACTGGAGTAACCATACCTTTAACCATGGGATATACTGAGGGATCCAGATTTGCTGCCGATACACTGAAATTAGTTCTATTGGTCCTGCCTTCTGAAAAATGCTATCACTGCATCTCTGTTAAATCCTATTTTTATGCCATGTAGATTTGCTGACATGCAGTGGCTCCTGTTATTCCGCAAGGCCAGAAGAGAATTACATCAGCTATGCGCTCAGCACGCTGTGTGAATAACAATTCGTATTAATAAGACTCACCGACTCACCAACATACTCATCCATGTTAAAGGTCTTCACATATTTAAAGGAGAGGTCTCCACTCTTGTGATACTCAATCAACTTCCTGTAACAGCCAAGTGGAGTGCTTCCTAAAACACAACATTGAAAACAATCAGACATCAGTAAAATGGTGAAAATTTTAAATAGTTTACTAAAAAGCATTAGATATAGCAAAAAGGACTGCTAAACAGTCTCCTCAGTGTATGTGGACTGAAAAGATACTTCTCTCTCCACTTAAAGACAATTAATTAAACCAAATATGTAATTGCAAAGAATTATTGAGTCAAACTTTCTTTCATCAGTTGCATTTTTTGCTTACCAGTAGGCAGGCCCAAAGAGAAGTATCTGTCTGCGGTGGGCTTGAACTGGATAATTCTGTTGCGAATGTATTTGGCAGCCCATTCACTGGCCAGGTCATAGTCATCAAGAATCACAAGTCTCATGATTGCCTTCAAAAAGAGTTAAGATTAGCATAATCGATGAATCAATACCTACTGATAGGTCAATGTGATTAAATCCTCAACATTGTTTGCTTGAATTTACAGTAATTAAAAGGTCCTTCAGTGTAATCCAGCATGTTTGGGACAACCTTTTGGTTTTAAGAGTAGAAGGTGTTTAGTTCTGAACATTCTGGCTACAATACTTTTCTGCTGGTTCATGTTGGGGTGGGGGTGTAGGTTACTGTACCAAAATATTCTTATATTAACTTTCTGAGAACAAACAAAATGATGTGATCTACTTTGAAACATACAGTATAGTGTCAATATATAGTACATCACAGACATAAGGGTGACAGACATATAATGTCTTATGGCTATTTTTATAAATTATGTCAGAACATGCTACCCTGTTTACATTGCTAATGTTCCTAAAACACTCAAAATCTATCATAAAAAATTTAGTTAATGTTTTTTTAATGTAGCTTAGCATTTTGTGTTCTAACTTAAACTAAAACACATACATACAGTAATACATACAATTCATACAGTGTATTATGAAAATGTCTTCAAGTATTATGATGTAATATTGCTGTCATATCATCCCCCTTTACATAGACATGCACCATAACGCTTGAATAAGTTCTACTGGAAACCAATATTTTGTACGTTTTGTTGTTGTTGTTGTTTAGTGATTAAAAGAACTGCCTGAGTTTTTTCCCAGTTGTACTGTAATTAGTACTGCACTGTTTCGAAAATATGACTTTAGTTGTGTAAGGGAGTGTAAGTGTTAACACTCCACAGCACACAGTGTGATCAGACTAAAATTCTTTCTCTCCATTGAAGCAGTGGGCAAACAGAAACACAGCACCTGGAGAGCCATATGTGGGGACAAAACCTTGCTCAAGTAAACCTCAGTGGTGCCACTAGCCATTGAGGGATTCAAACCCACAACCTTCTGATCGCAGGGAAACTCTCTGACTACTAAGGTAGTTTTCATTTCCAGCCATCTTGATTATTCCTGCATACAGGTAGCTTGCACTACAGGATATTCCTGTAAGTAATTACTTCAAAACTCACCACTAGTTTATGTACTTCGCCTGGATAAAAGATACTTTGCAAAGCCCAATGTTTATATTGCTTCAAGCCTTATACTGATTTGAACGTGCAAGTGCTTAATACGTTGTTCAGAACGTTATACATCCTAACAGGGTCTCTTCAACAGCAAATAAGGGTTTGTTAGGTATATTTTACTTTTAAAAAAACAAGTACGATTTCCTGTCCTAAGCCCAAAAGACAGATAGTGTGCTGAAACAGTTGAGTTTCCTCTTCTACAGTTTAGATTTCCAGAGCTATGGTTACTGCATTCAGTTTTATCACCAGAAGGACGTATTGCACAAGGACATTCAGCACAATAAAGCTCATGAGCGTGTAAAAATCCCATTTCTTACCCTGAAAAACTGCAGGATCTTCGCGTGCACGAGACTGAATGGATCCCCTGTTTTTGGAGTCACAGATCATGTGATCTATGATCACACCGGTCATGTGCTCTGACGTTTCGAGCCTCGATCTGTCATCGTATGGTGGTCGAAGGGGTCCAAACAGGCCCCAAACATCTCTGCTAGTAGATGTTTTATAAAATGATGTTCATTACAGTCTGTGATTGTGGTCGTGATTGTGCAAATGTGAGCACTTTTATCAACAGTCCAGTCTCCCCAGTGACCTGCGGGATGTCAGGTTTATTTATTTTGTTATTATTTCTCTTTTTCGTTTTTGAATGAAAAATGCTGCGATCTTTCTCACGCCATTTTATCCTCAGTATGTTCATTGCATGCTACCCAGGCTGACCTTGCAACACGAACCCTGGGGCCAGACGGGGGGGAGGAGAGACAGAGAGAGAGCGAGCGAGCGAGCGAGAGAGATACCCTCACACATACAGAGAGAGAGGGTGAGAGAGAGACCCTCACATACAGAGAGAGAGAGCGCGCGAGTGAGAGGGAGAGACACAGAGAAAGAGAGAGAGAGAGAGAGAGAGAGAGAGAGAGAGAGAGAGAGAGATACCCTCACACATACAGCGAGAGAGGGTGAGAGAGAGACCCTCACATACAGAGAGAGAGCGCGAGTGAGAGGGGGAGAGAGAGAGAGAACAATGATGCGTGATGGAGAGAGAGAAGGCAGGCAGGAGGGGAGGGGGTGGGGTGTCCGAGCCAGACCTCGCAGGATTAAGTCCTTCTGCTGACAGCATCCAGCCCAATCCCTAACACATACACACGCACCGTACTGCATCCCGGTTTTACAAACGGATTCAAACCTGACACCTCGATCCACCTGGACATCTCTTATCCCTCCTCCCCACCGCACTTCCACACACCCCCACTTCCCGCGCCGGTGGTCCCACCTACATCCACGAGGTAAGTGGTCTCTCTTCTGTGACTGTGTATGGTGCTTTCTTTTGTAAATAACAGCGAGGCCCGTGCAGGACGACGCACCATGCACACGTACGCAAAGCCAGGACATTTCCCTGCGTTTGGTGGTCCTGCCGTGTAGCCCCCCAGCCTTCCGCAGCACGCGTGTCCTCTTTTAACGTTACCCCGCGAGGACGATCCCAATCGGATTAAGATTACTGGTGAAAATAAAAAGGCTGACCTTTTAGTCTTCATTTTTGTGCCTAATTTATATAGAGATACATGTTTTGTAGTTGCTTTCTGTGACGATGCTGTGATTTTGTTAATTATTTTCAAAACGGGAACGCATTTCTGACCAACAACAGAGAATGCGGACCATCTGAAAAGGGATCTGACTGAAGTTATGTGTGCTTTGTGGATGAATGGACTGATTTTAAAGGGTCTCCGGTCGAGATGATGTGTCTGTGAGAGATGGGCTCATTGTTTGGATGGTAAATTGTGCTCGCGTGGAGAAGCCCCTCACCCTCATGCCGGTGGGAAAACTACACACACTGGGGCTTTTGTGTAAGGGGGAGCGTGCACGGAATGGAAAAGACACCTTGTACTGGGAGAGAATAACGAAATTAGTGGGAAGTGAAGTGAATCTTGCAACCATGAGAGAATGTCTACTGGATGATGGGTAGAGAAAGAGAGAAGGGTGTTGTACAGAGCTGCCGAGGCGTGGCTCAGCACACCCAATAGACCCTCGCTCACTTTCTCTGAGGGGCCTGAGCTGCATGCCTAATGCTTGGACTGCTGTGTTCTGGCCTGAAGCTCAGTCGGGATGTAGCAGTGTGCTCAGAAAAGGCATAATGATACACACTTTCACCAGGCCAAAACTGAGGTCCTTTCTTTGACATTTTAGTATCTTGTTCTGTAGATCTCAATCTCCAAACCACAGAGGCTGGTTTGGCCCATAAACATTAAAAATCAATTTAAATACTCAATAGACCACCCTGATACCAACATAAGTCCCCAATATGACAGATTCTAAGAATTACATGGTTTTGGAGATCAACACGAGACATAAGACGGGCAATATGGCAAAGCAGATGTAATTATGATGTGCTGTTTCAAACTTTTTTGACTACGGTATTGAGGTTGTATATCATCCCCGGCTGATACAATTAAACGTTTGTAGAGATTTAGATTTTATTATTTGGCAATCAGCTAAGAAGAAAGGAAGTGTTTTGTGATGCAAATGGAAATAACTCAGCAAGAGGCTCAGCATTGTTGGGTTATGGGGTGTGTTTATTTCATGTATTTGCATGTGAAAGTGCTGTGTAACGTGTGCAGCGTTATTGCTGCTCTGTGTGTGTGTGTGTGTGTGTGTGTGTGTGTGTGTGTGTGTTGCCCCAGGGTCTGTGTCATGACTCAGTGATGAATGAGGAACATGTGATGTGCGATGTGTGGAAACGTCCAGGCAATAACTTGTGCATCAGGAAATACTGGCAGTTAGAATCTTTCTATCTCTCTCTCACCCTCTCCTTTCCTCTTTCTCTCTCTCTCATTCTCTCTCTCTCTCTCTCTCTCTCTCTCTCTCTCTCTCTCTC
>JBBPDE010000031.1:3776174-3801095 GCA_037974605.1 Nannopetersius ansorgii | reverse complement strand
ATGAACATTCCAATAATGCCAATAAATTTGACATAGTTCAAATATATATTCTGAGCTGCATTCAACTTAATTCTTTTTTACATTCCTACTGTGAGATGCTAATAAACCATAAAGACATTAATTTTTCAGCCCCCCAATCCCCACACCCCTTCTTACCAAGGGCAATAATTATGAAGCTGACTGTACTGTGGTGATTATGAGTAGCTCTTTATTTTGTGTTCTGTCAGGTCTCTCTTGTTTTTTTGTTTTGTTTTCTCATGTCTTTTGTTAATCTCTTTCAGAAAAGAACAGACATGTAAGTACCAAAGAATATGGTCTAAGAATGAATGATATGAGGATCAGCTTGGAGGAGACAGCAACACACGAAGCCATGAGGAGCAGAGACGACATGCAACTCACTTCTGTACCCACCAATAAAAACAACCTAAACAGGAAACCATCCCTCCTTAACCATCTCACTCCTGAAGCACCTGCTCTGGATAACCAAGAGTTGGAGGTTCATCAGCCCTCACTGTCCCTGCTTCCTCAGCGAACCCTGCTTGAACCCAAGCCTGTCATGGATAATCACATTTCTGAAAAGGACCAACAGTGTAATGGGGATATTCCTGGCCGCAATGCACACCTATCCTCTGAGCTTTTAGAGATGGAGCCAGACACTATGGAGTTCAAGCCTGTTAGTACAACTGGTGCACCACTATCTTCCCCCTTAATCAAGGCTGTGCGGCAATCCCAGCCTCCAACCTCAGTGCATTCTGCACTTTTGAATGGATCCAAGCAGCCAAACCAACCCAATGATGCTCCAGTCTATTTTGAACATAATATTGCCAACCATGAACATACGAAAACCTCTGATAGCCAAAATGTCCCAAAGCCAACAGAAACTTCAGAGGATATTAAAGATGAAGATAAATCTTCAGAGAAACACGAATCACTGCCTTTTCCCCAACCTATGAAAGAAGTGAGTAAGATAAAACCTCCAGTACCGCCAAAACCATCGGTTTCAAATATTGCCTCTGTTTTAAAAACTGAAGGCAAAAATCATGTACCGCCAAATGGGCTTACACTGCATCCCTGGTCTCAGCGTAATGGGGCCACCCCAGCCTCTGCTCTAAGTAAAGGTGTCTCTCTGAGCCATGAGAATCTTAAAAGTGAACTAAAGACTGAAAACACTATTGTTAAGGGTACCAGTGCATCAACTACTCCAACCCCCACTGCTACCCCAGCTCTCTCCCCCTCTGTGTCTATCAGAGGGTCCATAAGCTTGGAACCCAAAGATTCATTTGGGATTGGGAGTTTCACTAGAAGAACTTCTTCTGGACGTCTGTCTGCTTCAGCCCTGCGAGGAAAGATCCAAGATATGCCTTGGTATCTTACCCGATCCCAGGAAATTTTGGGTACAGTAGTACTCGGTGGAGATAAATCAGCAGATGCTAAAGAATCAAAGGACGCAGTTGAATCTAAGAAGGAATCGCCAAAAGCTACTTCAGTACCTTCACTGAATGACTGGAAAGAGAAAGATGCCGAGGTTGTTGTTGTAAAACTCAAAGATGGGCCACAAGAAGCGACTTCCCTGCTAAAAGATACCAGCGAGGAAACTTCATTGTCTGGTCCTCCAGACCTGAACGGGATGCATTCCTCTGCTGAGTTCTTGTCACTCTTAGGAACGTGCAAGTCTGAGCAACCTCAGTCTCAAATAAACAATGGTAAACAGGATGGTCTAGAAAGACCCTCTCCTCCATCAAGCACCAGCACGCCTCACCGTGAAACATGCGGCTGCCATACTGTGTATGCCAACTGTTTTAGCGGGGATGCCGAAGACGCATGTGGCTTCGACGATGACCTGACGGTGTATGAGTTCTCCCGCCAAAAACGGATCAACAATCCACCCCAAACCTCCATTGCACCTGCCTCCCTCTGTGCCCCATCTTCTAACATCCTGTCCCTGCTCAGAGACTCGCCTCATCCCCTGTCCGCCTCCTCTGAGCTCAGTCCCCTCCTCACCCCGCCCCGTCCACTTGAGCCTCGACCCCTGGGGCGCAGCCCACAAGAGGATCCACTGCGTGACCTGCAGGGTAGACGGTACCTAACGGGTGCAAAGGGTACAGGGCTTAAAGGGGGCTACGCTGCCCTGCACAGAGACATAGATGAGCTTCTGTTGGTGCTTAAGAATGGAGAGACTGCAATAAATCCTCCATGCCACAAGGGACAGTGTGAAAAGGACATGAATGGACACTCCTTTTCAGAAACAGAGCGCTGCCTGGTGCAGGCTGAGGCACGAAGGCTGGCATCAGGATGCCAGCGTGCCACCCGTGTCGGCTGGGCACCTGATGACGCCCTCCTCTCTCTAGGCAACAGTTTTGGAGCTCTGGTGCATCTATCAGCGGCTTGCCTACGCATTTCCTGCTCAGACTGTGGAGGTTGCCATGGTGATATTGATGGAGCTGAGGCCCTACGGAAGCTTCAGGAGATTGTTTGTCTGTATAAGCAGTTTGTGACGGCTGTGGAAACAGCCCAGGAGGCGGAGGGTGTCAGGTTATTGGCCAAGCAGTGCACGGTTTTAATCTCCACAGTCTTTGCCCTAACACAGCTCTTCAGAACGCATACTCCCGAAACAGACAATAGACACTTGCCCCTGAGCTTCTGAACTCTGATGTTCCTCATGAAACCGAGGACTCGAAAAGAGAACGGCTTTCCTTCTCTTTGCATTTAAAAACTATGAATGTGTGCTGGCACACATGCAGTGAACGTAAGTGCCGTATACACATACATACAAAATCTCATACACACTAACAAGCAAATAAGTCTACTCAAAAGTAGGACTTTTATCTTCTGAAATCGTTGGTCTTGCCAAGTCTCCTGATGAACTTACATGGGTTATGCATTTATTGATATATACAGTAGCTATTTTCTAACAATTCCTTATTTCGTCAAGTATGTACAGTATGTATTCAAGGACTTATTTATTTTTACATACCATGTGTGTGCACCGTGCTTCTAACCTATAATCTGTTTTGTTTTTGTTGTCGTTTTGGTGTATGTAAATTCCTACCTCTCGGTCTAACAACCATGAAACCTGAAAGAAATGAACAGTATTAGGATGTCCCGTTTGTTTTTGTTTTGTTGTGCTGCTTCGGTGGTTTGGGCATGGTGCTTGATTTGAAGGACAAAGCAGATGCCAACCCTCTCATTGCCCTAACGTCTTATAATATCTACATGGAACAGATGCTGGGAAAGCCCTACAACACTCAGTAACCCAAGACTCATGTGCAGTAATTCACCAGTTCATCATCCAAAGGATTTTTTTGTGTGTTTGGCCGAAAGATGGATTGTAGTGATGCACGGGTCAGGGTTTTTTACGACTCACATCCGTCCGCTCCATTATTAGAGGCAGCCTGCCTGGCTCTACCTGCAAAAATATTCGACCCGACCCACAATGTTTCTGTGAGTTATTTCTAACTTGGTTGGAATGCTGCTTTGTCACAAATTTCTAATAAGCTAACCCATAACCCATGAGTTATGGGTTGACCCGTTCATCACTAGTGGATAGGAATGGGGTGTGACAGCAGATGGCTGCCAATGGAAAATGGTATTGTTTTATATCTGTATGTCAGTGTAAACATTTGATGTTAGTTTTTATATTAGCCAGTTAGTTGACTGTTAATGGTGGCCATCTGTTATATCCAAAGACGACGTAGGACAAAAGAGGTGCTTTTTTTCACAACGAAGTCATCACCATTCACATGAACACTAATTCATTAACACTAATTTAACTACGGTATTGTCACTTGTCTTTATTTTATTACTATGCAAGTGTTACCGATTCGTAGCTGAGGTTTTCTGCATATCATCGTTTCTCATTTTGAGCATTTTATATATCCGATAAGAACTGTTTAAAGCTGTTCTTTATCACTAATAATTTCACGTTGACAAGAGGGCTTCCCTAAGAAACCTAGGCCTTATTCTTGATCTGGAAGGATTCTTAGGAAAATATCCTGGACCAAGGTTAAATTGAAGTAATTATGCAATTGCAGCACAGATCCCAGTTTGCCTTCTGCTTATTAGGAGAAATATTGCCAAGGATGTTCTCTTTTTTCTGCTGCCATTTCAGTAGTGCTAGGCAGCTCCAAATTCAGCCAGTGCTGTACATTTGGTTGTATGAAGTTGAAATTCATGTATTAGGATTAATATTAGTCTTGATTCTAGATACCTGAAGTTCAGATGATTATGATTCAAATCTGAAAATGTTAAATCATGTTGGAGGAAAATACGTTGGTTGTTTACTAGATGGAAGTGGAAAAGAAACTGGACGTACTTTTTGAAATATTGTCTTCTTACTGAAGTACCTGCATCATATTTTACGCTGCCCAACCCTAGTCAAGGGTAGCATTCAGCATTACATGTTGATATTGGACCTATATTTGGTAATGCCTATGATGGGGCCGGGGGTGGCGCACCAGTTCTAGATTAGTGGAAGGAGGCAATTCAGCACTCTGTATTATGATGAGCAAATAACATTAAGGCTCATTGATCTAGTATGACATTAACCATTTTCAGCACTTATTTGAGTTCATTACATTAGAGAAGAACGTCCACATGGTAACAGTACTGTTTCTCTCCCTCCCGCACATACATACACACACAAACAGGCCAGACAGCATATCTAATAATCAAGTCAGATGTTGCAGCATTGTGCTCTAAGCAACAGGCCATGAGGACAGAGGAGATGGAGAGATGGTCAAGAAGGAGGTTTTTTTTTATACAAACTCAATACTGAATTTGTGGTGAAGTGATCTGTTCTTGTTTTACAATTTTGTAGCACGTCAGCACAAGTTATGACACGAATCTCTACACTGTCAGAGAGGTCTCTTATCAAACTACCTGAATGAGGACAAGCTTAAATGTCCTAGAAGTTGTCAGCAGCTCTTTGGGATGAAATGCGTTGTCTTAATCAGAGCAAAGGAAAAAGAAATGTGACTGAGTACGCTTTTTCGGAGTGCACATAAACAAAACCAGATTAGATTTGAAGGGCGAGAAACTGTTTCAAGTGTAAAGTACGAAATAAAAATGAAGGGACAATCCTGTCATTTTGCATTCCTTCTACAGTATCAGAAATTAAAGAATGAATTTGAATGGAACTTCCTGCTGAATTGTTTCTTTCTCTGCGACTCTTCAGTACTGCGGTGTTTGTTCAGCCCTTGATCATGACTTGCGTGCAGATCATGCCAACACAGTGAATCACTCCCTACGTTGCTCCCACATTCACACACTTTTTATTTGCAGGGATAGCCACAGCAGGAGATTACAGACTGGGATTAAATACTATTGAATTCCTTCACAATTCAGAGAACTGAGTGATTAGATTAAGGTGGATCTGTCTGCCTTCTAGCCATCATAGCCTGTTTAATCTGCTGTAGTTGAGCAGTAGAAGGAGGGGTAAACTTCCAAGGGTTTCTAACGTGAGCTTGTTTCTATTGAATTATTGATGTTTTTATAGTAAGACCTTTCCCTACAAACCTTCCACTGCTGTCAGGACCAAACCTGGTATCCCCAAAATGGTACCTTTACAAAAATCTTCATTCCCGGAGCCTATCTGGGATCAACGGGCACGAGGCAAGGACTCAGTCTGGGCAGGGCACCAGCCTACCGCAAGGTGCAAAAAAAAAACCTTAAAGTTAATGTACAAGTATTTGAGGTATTACTGACCGTATCTTGCATTTCTTGTTCAAAATAGGGGTGCCAGAATAGGTTCATCGTGGAATGCCAGAGAAGAACCCTTTTTGGTACCCTAAAGCAGCAGCTCTCAAACCTTTTCATCAGGGTCCCCTGGACAATCCAGATGTTTATCCACACAATCCTGGCCTGTTTGAGGAAAAAAAATGGCCCTGAGGAATGCTTTGGGAAACACCACCCTGAACATCCTTTCAGTGGATGATCCTAAAAAGGACAATTTGTATAAATGTGATGAGATAAACATTTAAAGTAGCTCAACATAATGTAAAAGTACTTAAGAAAACCTTTAAATTGATTGAAATTTGACATTAGCAGTTTGTTACACATCTCATGTACAAAAGTGGAATTGTTTAGACTAAAATAAATGGAAAGATTCTGTGAACTATTTAAATACAGTCTGTAATTAAGATCACTGGGTCCATAAAGCCCAGAATGGCAGCATGGCACAGCCACAGAGACCATGAAGCTAGGGTAAATATTTGAGCAGCATGGTATTTAGCAATACAAACTCAGTGCTCATGATGCCACTCAATATCTCAAAAAAGGAAAAGCCTAGATCTTTGTAAAGATCTGCTTCCTCGAGCGATCATTACAAAATTGGGTTAAGCTTTGTCTGTCTTCGATGCTTTTGTACAAACATGTAAGTCATTAACAAAGAAATCCTTTTAGCTATAAACTAATAGAGCGAATAATCCGTTTCTCTTAAATCTGTGCTGAAAAATGAACTGCTAACAGCAGTGTGAGTAACCCGACCTCCAGGTGTGCATGAACACCGCATAGAGGTGAACCAAAACAGGAGAAGAAATAAGGCAAAAGTCAAAATCCTGCCTGCACACTTTACATCTCTCTGAGGCTGCTTTTGTCTCCATCCGCTGGCTACTGTACACACACTGGCAAAGCTGGCAAAGCTGGCGGACTCCACAGAGGCATGACGTCAACCTCGTAAGGCACTCAAGCTCAATAATTGAGCCCATTATGTCAGCTGAGGTTATGTAGAGGGAGTCTAAAAAGTGTGTCACTACAAGCCAATGTGTGTGAGTGTAGTAAGGAGCAGGAATAGACCATTTCTGAGGGTCTAGCTGTTGATGTGGAAGTAGCTATTGATAATCAAAAGTGGACAACCAAACAGCCTATTAGAATCAAGTGGTATGGCTGAACATACACAAACACACACCAGACTACGCTTTTGGACTTGCTTGGCATTTTGAAAAAATGCGACATTTGATCTCGGCCAATCCAAACCGTAGTATGTAAATAGAAACCTCCGGAATGAAAACACATAAAATAGCATAATTCATTTACGGGGCCTCTCCCATAGAAACAAGTACACTGTAGTATTTGATACTACTACTACTATTTTAGAAACTAAAAAAGGAGAAAAAACATCAGACAAAAATGAATGTGTAATCATAATTCATTTACTCTTCACTTACAATAACAGGAAAGTGTCAAACACTTCACAAGACCCACACCAAAAAGGCAAAAGTAAAAGAACACACAAATCATGAAGAAATTTGCAAACTTGCACCTGTATTCAATTGACAAGCAATGACTGAAAAGCCTTTTACATCTGATGGTCCACCAGTATGCCTTCACTTTGTAACACCATAGTAAACTAAAGGCACATGTACAATTTTCATATTCCACTTGCAAGTTCCACAATACTTATTTTCTGCTTGATCCAAGTGCTCTTCCACATCCAAGTGCTCTAAGAAAAGGTCAAGTTCCTGACTGTAATGTGACTTTGCAGATTCCAGACTGACTGGTATATTGATAGAGTACAAGGAAGCGGAGATGCTCGTCCTTCCCTTCTCAAGGAGAATGCTGATGTCCACATACTCTGGTTGGGCTGAATGTGAGTCCCAAATGCATTCACTCCTCTCCATAAATTAATCAAGCTGTAATGGAAAATTCAATTCATTGTGCCTTCAACAGCGACAAAATGTGAAATGTTGTCTAGGATGGACTTAATAGCGGTCTGGTATGGTCCAGGCACCACTTTGTGCAATTTATTAAAAAACTGATACAAATAACACAAAGTGGACTACCAGTTCACAGTTCACTGGGATATAAACTGTACTCCAATCTTCACAGACCATTTCCAATAGCAGTGAAGACAAAAAATAAAGCCAATTTAAACTGAACATTTAGGCAAAACATCATGAATGGTTTTCACCAGCACGTACAGATCTTATGAAGCAAAGTTAAACCTGTTTCGTGAATACAAAAGGAAATGGCAGTGTCCTAGATATCCAACAAAGACTGTGCTGTATCAAAGGAGAGTATTCTGAGCTTTGGGGGTGTTCCAGAAAGCAGGATTTGTCAGTGAACCAGACATACACCCAAAAGATCAATTAGAAGACAGGTAATTCCTACTGGATAATCCTCACTTTTGGTTCCATTATCCACTTTACTGACAAGCCCTGGAGGGGATTCCAAAAAGCAGGATTTCCCTTGAAAGCTGGATAGCTTAAGACCAAATTACGTATTGCCCAAATCATAATGTACCAAAGCACTTCTTCCATTACACAGGATTGTAGGTTTCCTAAGTGAAGAAACCCCGTTTTTTGAAATACCTGCCCAGATCCATCCTCAGAACACTTTGAGTAGGAGTTCATAAGTGGCGTTTATGATTCCCCATGAGAGCAGAGAGCGGTGATAGTTGAGCGTAGCTCCACGGAACAGTAAGACCACACTCCCGCCCCTTTCCTTCCACACAGTGGACAGCACCCGCAAACAGGGCACAAACTCACCGCCCACCTGCGCCTGCGCTCGCGACTTCACCACATTTAGTGGGTAGAACATGATGCCCAGTGCAGCGCCCAGCAGCCCCCCACACACAAAGTCATTAAGCATGTGGCCCGTCCTGGTGTGGGCATCAGGCAGACACTGTTTGATGGGCCCACGCAGACCGAAGAAGAGCACATTGCTGGGTCCATTGCGCAGCAGCACAGGTACCAGACCGCGGTAACACTCCTTCACTCCGTAGTCGCGCAGCAGAGTTCGGAAGGCATGGGCTGTGTTGTGGAAGCGCCCGTTGTGACGGTGGTCCTGCAGCAGTGTCTGCACCCGCTCAAAAGGTGTTAGAGCAGCCTCAGCCGTGCCAGCCAGAGCAGCGGCCACACTACGGGTCAGCAGCTCGGGTGACCCACTGGCACGGGCATGCTTCAGGAGCAGGCGAGAAAAGTCCTCATAGAGGCCAAACATGATGGCCACAGTGGTGGTCTTCTGTAACAGTGGTGGCAGGAGGCCGCGATACAAGTTACGCAAGCCCTCGCGCTGGAGCTGCCGCACAGACTCTGTTGCCCGTATGCCATGCAGCTGTTGCCTGAACAGCACCTTCTGGATGGGGAACGTGATGATGATGTTGGTGAAGGCAGCCACAGATCCACAGACATAGTGCTTCCCACGAGGCCTGAGCCCAGTCCCTTGGCCAGTCGAAAAAACAGGCCCACTTTTATTCAACTTGCCCTGCGGTGGGGATGGGGCCTGGGGTTGCCGGGCTGACTCAGGGTCCATGGTGGTGATCGACCCCATGGGAAATCAGGTGCGCAGCTTGTTGGTGCAGTGGAAACCCACATCCATATAAATGCACTTCAACTGTATTTCAAACTATAAAAGGAGGAAGAAAAGAAAACAAACCAAATTATCTACAGGTCTTAAAATCTTCATGAAAATGAACAAAAATACAAGGCTACAGACAATCATGATTAGTTTAGAAATAAATTAATGGATTACTCAATCGCAAAGTAATTAAAAGTTGCACTCTAAATTAATGTTCTGTGACAAAATCACACGAATGATTAGCATGGTGTCTCCTGCTCATTGTAAACCATGATGCTTTTGCAAGCTTCACTTAAAAAGGTGAAACCCACACATTCCCATGAAGGTTTCGAACAACAAATCATAAAAATTGTCATGATACATTGTGCATACATAATTACTTGATCATTCAGCAAAACAAGAGAATCAAATTTTATAGTGATGGCCCTACATGTGACCATCCTGGCATAAATAAAAAGATAAATAAATACATTAAAACCTCAATCTTCAGTTCACATTTTCAGTTTCTGTATAGGAATGCATGCAAGTACTTGTTCCAATACTTGTTCCAACTTGTTACACAACCACAGGGCCAGTGCACAGTCCAAAACTTGGAGGGCAGGTCCCACTTTCACTTGGTATCACAAGACCATGAATAAAACTGCACAAGCAGGCAAGTATCAGTGCAGTTAGGAGCACTACAATAAACTACAGTGAATCAAAATCTACACGAGATCTGGTAAAGTGGCAGATGTGAAACAAGATTGCCTTGCAAAAACTAAGCACTTAAATAGAACAACTTCATTCAACATCATTTATAGCATACAGCCAAGTCACAATCTGGCTGAGTCTAACTAGGATTAAAGGTCATAAATAGGACAGTAGCTCTTTTTACTCTCGCTTGGAATATATCCGAAAGCGATGTTAAAAGCAAAATGTCAGCAAGGAGACGTCTGGGCTGCACTTCTAGTTACCAGACTAGTTAAGGCTGTCTTTTTAATAACAGCATAAGAATCTCAGCCCTGGTTGATTTAGCCTGCAGCAGATTCCAGAATGCCATCATGAAAACAGGAATAATGCACCAGAAAAATTGCACATTACAGAGTCTTTGCCTGGCAACAGTCTGCCCTGTCCTAAAAGAAAAGTGACAGTTAAGGAATCCTGTATTCTAAATAACTGCAAACCTGCAAGTCACATAAAGCTAGGCAGCTGATAAACTGCTGTAATGTATATCCTTTACTTATATCAGACTTTCAAATTCCCGTTTAGCTAAATTACTTCACGTGGTCCGAGGTCAGAGGTGCATTAACTAGCTAAAAGCCCAAAACGCATACAGACATGCTAACTAGCCTAGCAGCCCTGACATTGGTTCAGGCCAGGGACGTGTCAGGACTTGACTTGTATCTTTTTCCTATAATAAGAGGCCATTTATAGGGTATACATTATCATAAAACATGTGGAGATAGAGAATTCACAATAAACACCAATCTAGTTACCTGGACTGTCACGCTGAGGGGCTGTTAGGCGGTGGTCCGAGAAAAGTCGTCTCTCTGACAGGTCGTGCAGTTCTTCTTTATACCCTGAGAAGGCTCCACACGGACGGGCTCTTCACTGCCTCCAGCGGACAGACAGGAGGCTATAAAGTCATGTATTAAATACGTTATCAGCATACTGTGATGTTTCAAAAACAAACCCATTTGAAAATTCAGTATATGGATAAATGTATTGGGACACCAATCAACTACACCAATATAAAGCTGCGAGTACACATTGGATTTACGTTGATTATTATATTTTAAAGATACCTCATTATTATATTTTTGAGATATCCCCATTTTTATGCGTCTCATTTATTTGTATAAATACATATACGTATGTTTATTTGTCACTCCTTAAAGGCCGGCGAAAATAGTTTCTGATATTAAACCGGTCCGTGACGAAATAAAGGTGGGGGACCACTGAGATGTATCTGAGCAGGGAAATCACCAAAACGCGCTGGACCACGGCCTCTAGGACTGTTTGAGTTTGACACCCCTGCACTAAACATACCTTCCCATCGCGTATTTGCACTCTGCGGCTATCTAGAATTTACCTCAGTAAATTGGATTTTCTTCTTTTTAAAATGTACTTATTTTCTATAGTGTCTGCACAGCCAAAAGGAGTGGATTTCACGACCTGTATGACTATGCATGTGACAAATAAAGCATCTTGAAAGAATCTTGTATGGCCAGTATATATCTGCTGCTTATTCTTTTTTTATTTGTTTGTCCTTCTAAATGTTTGTTGCACTGTTTCCTGTTACACTGTCTTGTTTTGCATTTTGTTTTGATTTACTTCATGCCATATGTTGTGTGTTTTTTGTGCTGTCTGTGCACCTGGGACTGTAAGAGACGCAGTTTTGTTCAGTCATATACTGTGTATGTGGATGGATAACAATAAAGGCCAACTTGACTTCCAGGTATAACGGCTTTTTACACTACTTTCTACAAGATATTGTAGTGTTTCTGTGGAATTTTGAGGGCAGGCATTGATGCTGAACAAGGCTTCCAGTTCATCCCAAAAGTGTTGGATGGGGTTGAGGTCAGGCCTCTCTGAGGGCCAGTCAAGTTCTTCACCACAGAAATAATCCAACCACGTCTTTGTACATTGGGGCACAGACATGCTGGAATAGGGGAGACTGCCCTCTGTAGTTAGGGAAGCGTCTGCTAAATGCCGTAAACGTAAATGTAAATAGAAAAGGTCATTCAACCGTGTCCACAAAGTTGGAAGCATGGCGTTGTCCAAAATGTGTTGGTATGCTGAAGCATTAAGGAAAAGGAAAAAGTGCACAGATTAAGACTGATTAAGGGGTAAAATTACCGAATTTTCCCCTTACTTTTTAAATTTTACCCCTTAAGTAATAGAACCTCCTGAATGAATCGTTTATTTTTAAGATTAAGGGGTTTCACACTCATGCCTTAAATCCACTATTCACGAATTAATGGCCCTTTAATTCAAATTAAGGTGAATTCTCAGGGGTAGAGGTGAATTTTCAGGGGTAAATTAAGGTAGAGTTACGCATATTTTAAGTACCAAGTGTTTCGTAATGTTAGAAATGATGCACCATCCGGGTACAGCAGGGGGCAACACTGTCGAATAGATGCTTCACTGTGAGAAGAAGGAACAAATATGAGTCCGTCGATTATTTTGAAGAGGAGGGGGGTTATGAAACGTTTGTTCTGTCACATCAGGGCCTTAATTGCGATTTTGTTGTAATTAAAATATATTTAGGATACTTGAATATGTTTCTTAAAAAATGGGCTCGATTTTAACTGTTTATTTAAAAAAAAAAAAACGTTTTTTTCTCTGATGCCTCACCCATAGTGGTGGTATAACCCGAAAAGTCCAAACAATCCGCGGGAAACTGTGGAACAGCTGGTAATGGGAGTCGGGTTAGATTAATAACATTAAAAATTGTTGATATTGGTGAATATTGTGAAGATGAGTCGCATGACAAGGGTGATCAAAAGTCTTCAAAAGGAACTCAAGGTTGTGTTCATGTGATTCAATTGTTTCGAGTCTATTTTAGTATGTGATTATTGTGACGCGAGAGAATATTCTACCTCTTTTAGGAACAGTGGCACAGATTTGAGTTTAGTTTAGTATCATTTCATGTCACTTAGGGTCGGTTTGACGGACAGGGATTAAGCATTGTCCTGGATTATGTAGTGCTGTGAATAGAGATTTTCCATTGAAAAGGAAAGGGTAGTCCAAGACTAGCCTTAATCACTGTCTGGGAAACCGGCCCTTAATGTCCTACGGGTGTCGTGCTTGAAGAAGATACATTATTTTATATTTTATACAGAACAAAAGTCAGAAACCTGTTGAGGATTTGTTCAAGTCTCAAAGTCTGGATGTGTCTTCAATAGAGAAGACTAGTTTTCTTCAAGGAGAACAGTATTCCTCTCATGGCAAGTCGAGCCTTTTTTTTATCAACCTGTAGTAATTTTTTTAAGCCTACAGTTTTCCGTTGATACACTAAATGGACAAAAGTATTGGGACACTTTTTCAGGGTTTGGGCTAAGCCCCTTCCAATGAAGGGCAATCTTGATGCTTCAGCATACCAAGACCACGCCATGCTTCCAACTTTGTGAACCCAGTGTTTGGGGATGCCACTTTTCTAATCCGACATGGCTGTGTTCCAGTGCACAAAGCAATCTCCATAAAGACATGGTTGGAGGAGTTCGATGTAGAAGAACTTGACTGGCCTGCACACAGCCCTGACCTCAACCCCATCCAACATCTTCTGGATGAACTGGAGCAGAGATTGTGATCCGTGTGGAAACTGTTATAGCTGCAACTTCATATTAAATTCTGTGTATTTGAATGTAAGGTCATGAACGTCCTTGTTTGTGTAAAGGTCAGGTGTCCCAATACTTTTGTCCATATATTGTGTATTACTATAGTAGTTAATATAACATGGTGCAAATTTTTTTTTTCTTTAATCTGTTTGTCATTGGCTTCTTCAGGTAATCCTCTGCACAGCACTGCTCTAGAAAATGATTTTAGTCCAGAACCAGAAACAAGAAAGGCAGGTGAAGACAGAGTGCAAGACAAAGGCCAGGACACAGATGGGACACCAAGAAGACCTGACCACATTGTGAAAGATAAGGCTGAAACAAATAAGAAGAGTGGTGTCCAAAATCAGAAGAATTTGAAATCCAAAAAGAGTCGAAAGCTGACACCGACGACACAGCAAGGACCAACATCCCGAACACGGTAATGTTTTTTAAACAGATTTGTTTTGCATGCTTGATAAATCAAAATGCCACAGTGCCATTGCTTTAGTTACTGACGAATAGCCCTCTTGTTGTTTAGACTTTATTGAATAATAATACTGATGATTGTGGTGATAAAAGTGATTTACTCTAATGCTTGCACTATGTGGATGTGTGCCTATGTGTCATCCACAGACGTCTGCGGACTGTCACAAAGAGCAGAGAAGATGTCAACATAAAGGCCCTGCCTATAGTCCCTGAAGCAGCTGTTACAGAGGTTTTTTTCTGTATTTCCATTAAGTATTTGTATACATCTTAAAGTATGAAATTGTCATTCTTTCGTTCTTTGTGAACAATACGTGAATATGACATTATGCAACTATTATATATACCTGCTGCCTTGCTGGGTGCCCACTGATTCACTTGGTGAATGGGTTAATTGCAGAGAAAGTTTCACATTGTTCACACTGTGTGCTGTGGTGTGTTCATTCGTGACTAAAATGACCACTTTACTTACTTACTTTACTGGTTTTCAGGATGAGAATTCACCAGTTAACAAGTCATCTGATGCGACACCTGCCAAAAGCCAGCCACAGCCGTCATTGTCATCAGAGGAAATAACGGATGAAGATGAGAGTTTTGTGAGTCAGCAGTAACTTAAGAGTAAATTGCCATTTTTACTGTAGAACCATCCATGTAGCAAGAGCAGAAATGTACATATATAATGATTAATAAGCTCTTATTTTTAACAGTCTGGCTTGATGACCGGACTTTTCTGGGCCAGTTCCTTATTAACTACTGATGTTTAATCATGTAGCCAGAATGGTTTTGATGCAGTTACCTCTCTACAGCATCCAAGCAATTCAAAGCGCAATTCATCCAATGTGAGACTGCAGCGGAGATCAGCATCTTCCTCTGGTCACCACCAGCAAAAAGGTCAGAAACAGAAGAGGAAGTCTTCATCTACATCCTCAGGTAAAAAGACAACCCAAGGTCAATCCTCTGTTATGAGAACTCACAGGATATTGTTTTAAATAGAAGAATAATTGTTTATTAGTCACTAAATAAAACCAAGATAATATTTATTATTAACCTACAACATGCCCTTTACATTGTATTAAACATTTGTGATAACCAAACTAACAGAAATGGTGGGGTGGAGGTAGCTCAGTCAGTAGGATACTTGCCTCCAGACCAAGAGGTCCTGGGTTCAAATCCTACCTTCAGCACCACCACTGGGTCCCTGAGCAAGATCCTTAACCCCAAGTTGCTCCAGGGAGACTGTCCCCTGTAGTTAGGGAATGGAAGTCGCTTTTGGATAAAAGCGTCTGCTAAATGCCGTAAATGTAAATGCTCCAAATATGCTTATTAAAATGAATTACTTTAGACGTTTTCTTCTCTTTTTTTTTCTTCTCCTGTAAAGTCACGATTTTCAAAATCCTCTAATTTTTCTATTCGATCATTAAATAAGATCTTTTTATTTGTTGCTATTTAAGTATGTTTGATGGGTCATTGTTCTTGTTTGGACATAACCTTGTGGGTGTCCTGCATACATTTTAAGTGCTCTAATCTTGCTTTATATACTCTTATCTTACAGACAATAAACACCTCAGTAAGAAGCAAAAACAAGGAGCTGTGAGAAGTTCAACTGATCTTGATATTGTTCTTGAGGCATTTCAGGAATTTGTCACCCAGTATAAGTAAGCTTTTAATATCATTTGACATTTCTATGATATCAATCTGTGATCTGTATGTATTTATTTATTTTGATATTTAAATATTGATGTTTAATATTTATGTGTAGGGAGACAGTGAACTCTGATTCTGTTAAACAAGCCATTGATGCATTTTCTCACTCATTTGAGGAGCAACTCACTGAGATGGTGAGTTTGTCCAAATCCATTCCAAAAACAAGTACTGCATGAATAATGTTCTAGATGAAAACACATAGTAACAGACCTATTATCCACAGTCTTGGAGTACTTGGGAGAACCTTCTGTTATAAAACATTTACATGATGTTTGCTAGACCTCAAATTCATTCATATTCTGTTTTAGATCACAGCAACTACGGAGTTAAATCATGTCAAACGGAAAGCTGCAAAGGTAACGTGGCCAAATACCTTCCTGACAGTAGCTATTTTACACCATTAGAGGGGGCTGTTCACTCCACAGTCAAGGAATCCTTAATGTGACATAGTGGAGGGAACATTATAAGCACTCTAATTCTATTCTGAATTTTCTTAAGAAAATATTCAGATATTTATCAAGATATCAATTAAACATTTTCATTCGTTTATTCTTTTCTTCCTTTTCGGTTCAGATTAATCGTACCCTGAACCACAAAAAAACTAGACTTTTGGAGTCCAAGAATGAACTTATAAAGTAAGTAATGACACTTTTTTAATGTACAGATTTTAGTGGGGGTTTTTTTTAACTATTCTTTTTTTTAAATGTTGCTCTTATTTGGAGCAACCTCACATGGTGATCGACAGTTAATATTAAATACAGGAGTTTGTTTTATCAGGAGTAAGGCTGAGGCGAGGAAGCTTCAGAAGGATCACGATGAGCTGGAACAGAGGCACAAGGCCTTAAGACAAGGCACAGAATTCCTCATCAATCTGAAGGAGCTCAACCGGAAATACCTTGAGTACCGCATTGCTCACCCTGGTGAGCCAGAAACGGTGAGAATCTGTTAATGTAAATATTCTGCACAGTTTATTTTTCTTTCCAAAGCTTTCCTATACATCAAAGAACCCAAATATTGTTTTGGGTAATATAATAAAGTGTGGACCGGCTCAGTACCTTGAAAGACTTGGTCAGGCAATCCAACGTACAGTAGTTCACTCAGTTTCAGGCATTAATGTTTTCCATTGCTATGATGGATTCCGGTCATTTGGACCTCCTGTCACCATGCAATACTTCTTGTGTTCTGGCTTTTCAATAGCCCCTGCCCTCGAAAAAACAAAACATTCCCCCGGTGGACTCCAGAGAGGCCCTGTAGATCTGAAAGGAAGATAGCAAAAGAAGAGGGTGGCGGTAGCTCAGTGGGTAGGATACTTGCCTCCGGACCAAGAGGTCACAGGTTTGAATCCTACCTCCAGCATACCTGAGCATATCTGAGCAAGACCCTTAACCCCAAGTTGCTCCAGGGAGAGACTGACCCCTGTAGTTACACAATGGAAGTCGCTTTGGCTAAAACCGTCTGATAAATGCCGTAAATGTAAAGAGGGTGTTGCATTGCTTTAGCCTACTTATGAATTTTGCAGCACATGCTCCATTTTGCGTTCAGTAGTGTAGTACGTAAAGTATGAAAGATGCAACCTTAGCCTTCACTTAATCTGCTTAATAATGATACAAACTGAAAAGAATTTGTAGCACCCCAGTGTATTGAAATAGGCAAGTCAGTGAATCCGGTTTTGTCTGATGCACGCACTTTGTTTTAGTCTACACACAAGCCAAGGGTAAATTAACTACAAAATACATCTTTATATATGTTACAGGACACTTAAATCCCCTAAAAATAATAATTTTCAGTAATAATAAGTAGTTTAAATACAAGTAATAAAGCTTGTGAAAGTGTGACGAAGAAGCTCCAGAGGCCCCTGTTCAAAAAGAAGCAGCCGGGCAGAAAACAGTCCTTCAGTAACCACCTGCATCTTCCACGCAAGAAAAATCCTAAAGTGAAATTTATTCCAGCTGTTCCAAATAGGGACAATTTTTACACAAGTTTACACAATTTTTTTGTGTGTGATAGTTGCGCCAACTTGCGTGTCTCCTCTCTTTGCAGCCCCAGGCTCTTGGGCTCCTACTTAGCAATATTTTGATGCTTAGGGACAAACATGAACCACTGTCACGTCAGCAGAGGTGTGTGTATGGGGCAAGTTAACCACATGCCAGTTTTCCATGTTAAATGCACAGCCTTTTCCATAAAAAAAATAAAAGCATGCCAACGGATGCTCTGGATGTGGTTGGATCATGTTGGATGACAGTCTGAGGCTGTTTGAATGTTTGCGACCCAAACTCAGATATGTTGGCTAAGGGCGTGTACAGACTCTGCTTGTTTTTAGACAGAATGACAAGAGAAAAGACATCAGTTCAAAACTTTTATTTTTTAAAATGTACCTGCAAAATGTACGTAAAATTTAAAAGTGAAAAGTCTTTTGTTTTCTTTGGATAATTTTTCCACCCTTTCTGACAGTATGGTCCGGCCAGCATGCCAGCTATGTTACTGGAGGCCAGGAGCATAATGGGAGCCGGAAACCAGCTAAAGATGATCAATGACAAGCTGCAGCAGGCTTTGGAGGAAAATGGTCACAAATAGAATTGCTTATGCGTTGTTATAAATCATCTAAAAAAAAAAAAAAACCTTAAATGTTGTGTGACACTGAATATGAAGTCAAATGTACTGCTAAATACTGTAAAATCCTAATTGTTCATTGTTTTTATGTGTGGTATTTGTCTCTAAACCTGCTTCCAGCTGATGAATCAGCATTGTTTCTGCTGATTCACCATTATGCATGTAGTGACACTTGAACAGTTTAGCCTTTGACAGACAAAGACTCCAGTTCAGTCGCTACAGAAAGGAGAGCATAGTACTAGATTAAAACTCTTTGAGAATTGAGTGGTTTTTGCTGTCAAACCCCATTGTGAAAAGTGTTTATTATCCAAACACTGTGACACTCAAATGATTGAAATATGCATCCATTACAGTTTTATTGCCACACCTTGTAAAGCCAATGCCTTTCAGAAAAAAATAATTGGTATGTATGTAACCTAAGGGTTGGGCAGACATGAGCAAACATAGATTAGATTAGGGAATAATCAGTAATGTTCTTTGACTTGTGCTCTAAATTTCTTTCGATTTCTCAAAAGAACTTCCCACCTTGTTCACCTCTGAACCACTTATATCTAATCTCAACCTAAGAAATATCTTTTTTTTTTTATATAAATGTCCAGTTAATTTTTATTAATTCCTTCGAATGCTTGGAACAAATAACATTTCTTGTAAGGTTTTGATGCTTTAAAAACTGAAGAAGTAAAATACAGAATATGCTATGGCATTGGGAAAGGGCTGGTCAAGGGCTGTTTATTGAAATGCAGTGCTTTTTTGGTGCCTACTTTAGTACTTTTGAGCATAAAAATTTTAATATAATGCAAGACCAAGTTTCAGTTCCTATGTTGTTTGTGTTGCCTGTTCTCGTGAGCTGTTAAGCATGCTTGGCCCAAGATCTGTCTGGAGGTTCGGCTTTCCAGATCTGTCTGTATGCGTGTTGACATATAAAAAAGGATTTTAAAAGGATTCGCAAAGTACAATTGTAAAGATTTTGTAAAATTTTGAGCAATGTACAGGTCTAGAGAGGATGTTGAGACTGGGGTGGAGAGTCATATTCTTGCACAATTTGCCCATTTTTCTACTCAATTCATCAGTTAGGTAATAGGTTTATTACGTATGTCGGTGCAGGGATCTTCCCAGCTTCCCCCCTAGGTGTGGAATTGCATGAGAGACCAATGATACAAATGTGGAGCTTTATTAAAAACTAGAATGATGGATATTATTGGATATTATATGATTATTAGAATATTATATTATTATACACATAATATTCTGTTACTACTGGTAACTATTATTCGTTTTATTTCTCGTGGTTGCAGTAGGAATTTGTATACTGTTAACCATTATTGTGAAGGTTGACCTGCAGTATTGATATCTCAGATGTGGAAACAAAACACTCTTTACTGTGTGCTTTTGGCACTTTAACCTTTCTTAAATTGGTTCCATGTGATCCAAGAGACAAATCATTTTTGGTCAGGTCTTCAGTTATACAGCTTCAAGAAGCCAGAAATGTGTTATTGATCTAGTGTAAGACACTTTATCATTGCTGTGTGCCTTTGTGTTTCCATGTTGTGCAGCACTAGC
Organism: Nannopetersius ansorgii; assembly: GCA_037974605.1. NCBI lineage: Eukaryota > Metazoa > Chordata > Actinopteri > Characiformes > Alestidae > Nannopetersius > Nannopetersius ansorgii. Next base: position 3,781,146 of record JBBPDE010000031.1, on the reverse strand, counting down.
ATTAATATGGACCTCCTTCAAGCCCCTAAATTGTCTAGATCAGAGAAATCAAACTGCCAGGTTTGAGGACCACTGCACCACAGAATCATATGTTTTTCTCAGTTTGCACACCTGATGCCTGAAGGCCTTGGAAATCAGCAGATGGCTTGAATTACTAGCAGTTAAAAGATTCTGCCTTGTTAAAATGGGAAGAATTTATATCCTGCATTGCCATGGCCCTAAAGGAGTGGGGTTACACACATCTCAAACAGGGCATGTTTTTGAACAAAAAAGTACACACTTCTCTGACCTTAAATGGTTAAAAGGTCAATAAGATTGTAATTAAGTGCTTTAGTTGTATATTAACATTAGCATTCTTGTTGTAGATGACTTCATGGGTTATAATGACAGTAGTGTAAATTTCCCTGTTTAAAACTGTACCATAACCACACAAGGGTAGATAGTTAACACTACAAGAGACTAGCCCAAAGACAGAAATTGTGTGTGTGTGTGTGTGTGTGTGTGTGTGTGGAGCAGGATCCAAACCTGTGTTCTTCTAACCAGCTCACAAACTATTGACTACTTTTTACTGCTTGTTTGTTTGCAGTTATTCTAATAATTAGTTGTTTTTGCTGGCAGAAAGCAGACCACTGCTGATATAAATGAATTCAAACAATTTGCACAGGTGCCTAAGACTTTTGCCCAGTACTGTGTGTGTATAGTGTAACTGCCATTTATAACTACCATTTATACCATATATTCATTTCTGAAATGCTTGGGTTACAAAGCACACGATGGAACTTGCTTGCACTCTGTTAGGCAATTTAGGTATTTATTGAGTCTGGAAGACAACTTATCTCAAGCCAGTGATTCTTTAAAAGGTTAACCAATTATAAGTGTCTGCATTAGTATTATACATAGATCAGCAACAACAAACCACTGACAGATGAGTCATATGAGTAATATTGATTACAAAGACACCTGTCAAAGGGTGGGATACTTCAGGCACCATGTGAACAGTCAGAGCACACAGTGTATCACACCTTTCTTAGTATGGGGCTGCACAGGAAGGTGGAGCCTGGGCCTCTAAATTCCTGAGATCTCAATATAATTCAGCATCTGTGTGGTGGTCTGGACAAAATAGTCTGATCCATGGAGGCCCCACCTCATTATATAAGGCAGGTGGGTTAAATGATATTGCTGGTCTGTGTATTTTATTTGGAAAATTGTAGAAAAACACAAGAAAATGAACAGTGCAGCGTGGCCTGTAACCAACTTTGTGGGAACAGTGTACTCTTGTTCCACTAAGGGTTCTTTTTGATGCTGATGCTGATTCAGGCCAAACCACAAAGTCTCTCGCTGACGTCCCACAGCTTCCTGGCGATCTCGTCATCTCTGGCCTCTGGCTTTACTTCTCGCACCACAGAGTCGGAGAAGTAGCTGCCACTCAGGGGCTCTATGCCCTCCTGCAGGGCGCAGTACAGTGTGGTCTGTGAGCCTGACATAGCATCCGCGAAGAAGAGTGACTCCATGATGAACTTCATAATCGCCATGTACCAGGAATTCATGTCCCGACCAAGCTCTGACCTTATTGCTCCTGTTGCACAGATTCAAGACACATACAGTGAAAGTGAGCTGGGTTCTAGCATGATTTTATATTGGAGTTTATTGTCCTAAAAAGAGAAAAGCAAGAGTCTACCAAAATTATCATTTAATACAGCTAGCCTTTGTGTCACTAAATATGATAACATGTTATTTTAACACATTATGAATCACGTTGTGTTTAATATGTGTTATGAATTTGTTGTCCATAGCTTCCCAAATAGCAGGTGATCCCAAGCCAGTTACTGTTCATTTATCATATAGTGGGCCAAAACATCTATCATAGCATTTGCATGTTGTCCATAGGCTATTATGTAAAATATTTGTGTAGCATATGTATTTTGACCCAAGTCATAGTTGTCATGTGAGTCACAGAGCAGACTATTATAATAATTTTTGCCTTAAATTTCAAATTCAGGCTTAAGTCTATATGTTCCTTGATATTTCCTGAGCACAGATCGGAGACATTTTTCCGAATAAAAGAAGAAGGTAAGTGTCATTTTGTTAATGGGACCTGATTTTTATCAGAACAATAGAAAATGAAAGTCTAATATATGAGAACAGATCCAACACGTCTAAACTGAAGTATAATTAAATATATGTACAGTATTATCGGAACAGGCTCTTTGGCATTTTCCCTTATTGTAGTAAAGTCATGTGTTGGTAATGAATAGGTTAAATATCCCCACTGTAAAATGCTGTTGTACTTGCCTGGGTGGAGGCTGTAGCAGGTCACATGTGTTCCTTTCAGTCTCTTGGCCAGTTCGTGGGTGAATAGCACATTGCACAGCTTGCTATGGCAGTATGCATTGAATAAGTCCACGTCTGACGAGCCCAGCGAAAGTCTTTTGTGTGTGTTGATGCAGTTAAAATCAATGGTTCCCATGTTATGTCCATAAGAAGAAACGTTTACCACTCGACTTGGGGCGCATTCCTTCAAACGGTCCAAAAGCAAACTGGTCAGGAGGAATGGACCGATGTGATTGACACCAAATATTAGTCCAAGGCCATCCTCCGTGCGCCCTGGTGAAGCGAGTCCTGTACCCAAAGACACGAGGCATACCACACTTGTCAAACACTGTCAGAGAAATCTGTTCTAAGCTATTAATACCCTTGATTTCAGAAGAACCTTTGGACATATATGCTGCCATATGGTCTCTACTCTGGTGGGCATTCTTTACCTGCGTTGTTGATGAGCAGGTCCAGTCGACTCTCTGCCTTGAGAAAGGTCTCAGCAAAAGAGCGGATGGACTTCTGACTTGCCAGATCCAGGTGCATGAAGACTACCTCCTCATTTCCACTCTCCTGAGACATTAAATATGATTATGAACTACAGCAGATTTACACTCAGCAGTAAATCTTAAGGCTAAATGTGATTCACAGACCAAACAAGCCTGTTATAGATCAGAAGTGTTAATAAGTGAATGTATTGCTGATGTGTTTGCTCACCCTCCTGATGTCCCTTGCTGCATCTTCTCCTTTCTGTTTGCTTCTGCAGGCCATGATCACTCTTGCACCCCTTAGAGCGAAAGCCAATGCTGTAGCCTTGCCAATGCCAACATTACTGCCTGTCAGACAAAGCAGTTAGATGATAGTATGGTCACATCTCTAGACCCCCTTCCTGTTATGTGCTAAGGAAAGTAGTGTTTAACCTTCAGGCAACTTATAACATTACAGGCTACTCAAAACACACAAGCACACATATATATGAATTAATAGAAGAAAAGCTTTGCCATCCTTCCTAAAGTACCTAAGCAGCCGCCTAGTTCAACCCAAGGCTTAATTTAGTTCAATAAACTTTCTATGTATTTCATATGTTTACACATATGTATATTTCTATCTGGATACGCACATATTTGCATAAAATCTAACTTACTATTAATCTCAAATTTTTGGGGAAATCTAGTAGCTCCTTGTATTTTTATATTAATGCCTGAGAGTAATATTTCTGTCATCGTTTATCCTTTTATTATTTATTAACTGAAATGAAATATTATTAATTGAAATGTTATATTAAGCTTTAGCTGTGGAAGCAAAGTACTTCTGAAAAATAGACTTCCAAGCTACAATTTCATAATCACAATAATTTTATCTGAAGATATTTCATATAACGTCATGCTTTCAAGATATATGTAAAATGATAAATACCTGTAACTATCACCGTCTTCCCATAGAGCGTTGCTGTGCCCGTGAAGGTCTTCCTCTTCACGTAGATCCTGTAGAAGATCAGATATGCAACTACTAACGCTGCCAGTAGATACAGCAACATGTCTGCGTCCTCCGCACGCGACCAGATCAGGTTCAGGTTTGGAGCGTAAATATCAGAAGCTCAAACTGTGTGGACCTTAGCAATTTCTGAGATCTCCGCCCAGTCTCTCCCAGCCATAGACGAGAGATGTGACTAGAATATCATGTGTGGGTGGGCATTTGGCTTATCTGGGGTTCTTTAAATAACTTTATGGGGCAGAAAAATGTGGCAGAAGTCATGACCTGTTGTTCAATAAAATTAACAGAGGCATTTGCAGTTGTATTATTATTTTTGAACAAATACAGCACTGCATTTACAAGGTAAATATGAATAAAGTCAAATTTAAACAACATATGAGAGCAAGTCTGCGGTTACTCTTGGCCAATTCTGAAGAAAATTCATGCATGTCTAGCTGTTCTGTGGTGTGTTTGTCATGTGGCAGAATGACTAAACTTCTCTTCCTTGATTACTGTCATTCGCAGGTTTTCTCTTAGAACCGAACTAGTAATTGTCTGCTTTTTCCACAACAATATATAATTTTCCATGCATTTTAGTGCTAAATTATGAAGAAAAATATTAACGTAAAGTAAGGTAACAAATGTAACGTAAATTCAGCTAAATGTCCATATAAAATTTCACTGTAGCCTATACATTTTTTCACTGTATTTGTATTACTGTCAGTTCAATTCAATTATTACCATATTACAGTCTATTACTGTAAACTGTACAGTAAGAAAAAGGGTTTACCTTTACATTTTCTTTAAGAGTTGTTACGGGCGAGTCCCATCGAAGGTGAGAGGGAGCGCAAGCACCTACGCAGACGTCCATATTAGAAACAGTGAGGTTTTTTTTACAATGTTTGTTACAACAGAAAATAGGCACGGTGGCCAAACCTAAACATAAAAGGAGACAGGAACACGCAAATATAAGAAGAGGGGATGCGAGTGTATGCTGGCATACTGAACATAGGATAGAGAGAGGTTTATACAGAGAAGACTAAACTAAGAACCAATAAGGAGACAGACAATAATGAGGTGAGTAGTGCAGGTGAGGAGATGTGGAGGTGGCTCAGTGGGTAGGATACTTGCCTTTGGACCAAGAGGTCACAGGTTCGAATCCTACCTCCAGCACACCACCACTGGG
>JBBPDE010000031.1:3748224-3768103 GCA_037974605.1 Nannopetersius ansorgii | reverse complement strand
CACATTGGAGTGTCCTCAGTTGTTTGGTAGCAGCAGACATCGACATAAACAGTATGCACCAAAAGAATTGCACTTTGCACACAGTAATAAAGTAAGGTGTTAACGCATTTTCGTATGAATTAGGTTTCATTTCTTGCAGCCGCTCTCTTTAAGGGGCTATAAAGAACTACAGGGAAGTGAAAATGAAATCGAGCTCAGCGTGGCGTGTAACGAGGGTTATGTTTTTGTTTTCCACCTGTTTTCCTACAAACACCCGCCTCTTCTTCAGTTTGTGAATAAATTAGCCAATAGAAACGCAGAATTTATGACGATGTAGTCAATCCCAGAGCAGTATTTGAAAAACGGGTGGACAGAAGAACGCCCTCTATCTGCAAGCCGTTTGAAGTTAGATTGAAATCTTCGAACCGATTCTTTAGAAGTGACCGCTTAAACGTGTCGGAGGCTCGATTCAATGAGTCAATTCAAGGTCAAGTGAACTTGATCCTCATCTTTTCTCAATGAGTCCAATGATCTTTCTTTGTTCTCACTAGTGTGGCCAGACCCCAAATAAATATAGCACAAATGCAAAAACGAGCCTCTTAAAATCGGATTAATTAACTTAGAGTGAGGTTATTATTTTATTTTAGACGTTCTAAATTTAATTCTAAATTTCTATCACAGTCGGAAGCATAGATACTACGCACATATATGTTTAGATTCAAATATCTAATGTGTACATGCACATGTGTATATATATATATATATATATATATATATATATGTATTTTTTTATTATATGTATAGTGTACTTTTTATAACTTAATGCTAATGGTTATGCTGCTCTAACTTTTTCTTTTTTTCTGTCCTCTTGGTGGGTAACAATCCAAATTTCCCACCTGTGGGATTAATACAGGGTTGTTTCACCTTATACTCCAAATAGATTCGTTTGCCTGTAGGAATCGGTTGGATCGATTCTTTGAGAAGAATCAGTCGGTTCGTGATCCACTGGGGCTGCTCGGCTCAGGGCGCAGAGACGGGAGGGGATTTCCACCGAGTACGGTTTCCTTTACTTGTTTTGCTTTCGATCTGGATACCGAAGTCGGTTAAATTTTAAGTTTCCCCTTTTGTTATCGACCCTCACAAATTAAAAGACGGGTCGCTGGCACCCTCCACGACCATTTTTGTCCACAACCGAGGCTGGTTTTGTGCACATAAGGCAGGTAAAGACATTTCCGCATTTCTTATTTATGGCTGGATTATTCTGTAGCCCTGTGTGGGGCAGGAGGGCTGTGGATAAGCACTAAAACGAAAGTAGCAGTGTTTTCATCCAGTCGGGATCTGGGAATTTTTATTTTCACTTTTGAAATGACTTGACAACTGTGGACGGTAAAGCTGAAGTTTGGGAGTGTTTGACAGGTCGCGGCCAGAGAGGCTAGACTGGAGAGACTGTACTGTAAATCTGTCTGCCATTTACAGTGCAGAGAAAATGCTGGTAAATTACTACAGCGTATGTTCTTTGTTCAAAGAGCTTTTTTCACATCTGCAGAGACTAGTGACTGACAAAAACTGGCTAAAGTGGTACCGTGGAATTTTTTTTTTTACATTTCTCTCTCTCTCTCTCTCTCTCTCTCTCTCTCACTCTGCCTGTTTCTCTCTCTGTCACACATGTTACTGAGTTGGAGGTAAATCTTGTATTGTTCTTGTTTTTCCTTCTTAAAACCAATGGCTGTGCATTTTTAAGATACATTTGCTCTATTTTGTGATTTCACTGATACTGTAGTGACTGTAGCACTGTCCTGTTTTGAAAATGCAACTATGCTATTATGTCGGTACACCAGAACTTGTCAATTAGTAACTTAAAGTACAGTGCAAAAGTCTTAGGCACTTGTGCAAATAGTTTGAAGTCATTTATGGGTGTCTTTCTGCCAGCAAAAACACAGCTAGATATTAGAATAAATGCAAACAAACAAGATTTTTTTTTTCTAAAAAGTTGTCAAGATCCTGTGTGCTGGTTAGAAGAACACAGGTTTGGATTCAGGTTTCTGCTCGGTGCCTCCAGTCATTGGTTGAAAAAAAAAAGAAAAAAAAAAATCCATAATCAACACCTAATTTAATCTACTGATGTAAAAAAGCCAAACCAGGGATTTGATGGAGCTGCAAGTAAAATTGGGCTTCAATGAGAAAAGAGGTCTGGAAATGGTTAAGCAAACACTTTGCCACACATAAAACCACCATGTGTTGATGTTGTTTATATTTGTTGTAATGCAAGTGTTTTAACACTAACTTAACACTACTGCCCAATAGTAAGCATAGTTTTCTAAGGTGCCTAAGACTTTTGCACTGTATAAATTATCTCTAAGCTGCACTTGGCTGTTGGGGTAAACATGTAGATATACAGATGAGGAGCAAGTACTTTGGAAGGAGGAGCAGGGGTCAGGCCCAGGGGCTGGGGCGTTTGGGAGGGGGGCTGAGGCCCACATCCCATTTTAAATCATTCTAGTTGTCTCTGTGGCCACTTTACAGGGAAACTGTGTTAAAAATAATTTAGTTTAGAACTACTGAAAGGATATGTTCTCTAACTTAATTCTGTCTAAATGTAGCATTGAGACACCTTCATCCTAATGTGGCTTTCATTCTAGTTTAATTTTGGAATAATGTTCTGGGCTTCCACATGTAGTTTTAAATGCCACAGTTGCACACATTTTATTGATCCCTGTGTAATTTCACCATTTCTTTCTAATCAGTGAAATCTTTCACTGTTTTGTTGGATATATACACAGATTTTCTAAGGAGTTCTCAACCATAGTTTATACAACCGTAATATGTGTCAGTGTATTTTTGTTTACCATCCTACAAGTACCATCATGACCCTGAGTGGGTGGGAAAGAAAGGTCATGCAAGTTCAGCCTAACAGATCATAGGAAGAAATCTAATTAGTGCAACGGCTTAAAACATCCAACATACTCTTGCGATTAAAAGCATGCTTAAATGGCTATTTTCATGTTGCCTTTAAAATAGTTATGCATGTGATGCATGAAATATTTTTGTTTTACATGTACACAGTTCAGTTTTATGTGTGATTGACAGCTATGCTTGGGTTAGAGAAGTAAATCGATCTGTTTATATCAGCAGTAATAGGTAAAACGGCTGCAAGGTCCCTTCAGGAATGCTCGTGAGAAATGTTGTTGTTTTGTGGGACGTGGCTCAGTGCTTATTACCCAGTTTATTTTAGCCAGACGTTAGTTAAGATATTAACAGTGTGAAGCTGAACTGTTTACTCAGTTGGGAAGCAACTGTTGCCATATTTGTAAGCGTTTTGCTGTTTCTGTTGAATACAGGATGCAGGTACATTGTGCACATTTGGAAACTTAGAGTCAAAATAGTAGTGTTAGATGTTTATATGTGAATTCAGGGAGAAATGAGTGGAGGTGCAGGTGCTTGATGTCATCAAAGAGTCTTTTATGAAAAAGTCAAACACCCTGTGTGACTGGTACCTGAAGTAAGAACTAGAGAACAAAGAAAACATGCAAACCCAGAAAGCATAGAGCGGTAAACACAGAGAACATGGGAGAACACCAGAAACATGCTCAGAACAGTGCAGTGTAAACATAGGGGTTAACAGACAACTTCTGGGATGGGCTGGCAAACATATACATGATGAGACACAGGTGCAGGCACCACAGAAATAAATGGAATGAATGAAAATATGGCTCAGTAGTCCGGTAACTTGGAGTGTGTGAAAGTCTTGGGAGGGGGAGGGGAGACACAGGCGAGGGTGTGACAGTATGGGTGCAGTGATATGGTTTATGGTTGGAAATTTGCCAAAATATGAGCTATGTTCTATAAACTGCTTATTGTCATAATTTATGCAATCAAGTGCATGTGGAGCTTGTTTACTTGTTTCAGGCCTGTTTTCCAAATGAAGGATTATAAGGCTATTGTAGAACTGCTGCAGCAAACTGGCAACAGAAGCTACAGAACTACTGTAGCTATCTGAGGATGACACAGTCCAGATGACTCTCCCACTCTCTCTCTCACACTCGCTCTCCCTCCGTTTCTCCATCCATAGGCCACTATGCCCGTGGAGAGAATGCGTATGCGCCCATGGCTGGAGGAACAGATAAACTCATGTAAAATACCAGGCCTTAAGTGGGTCAACAGGGTAGGTACATTGCTGTTTGTCTCAAATGAGAACAATTCTCACTTTTAAAGACATGTTAAGCCAAATTACATTTTGTGCTGTAAATGTGCAATACTCTCCTGATTTGGCAAAAACAGCCTTATCAGAATGATAACCTGCATGTGCCTGCTCGTTCTGTATCATGCATACTTCCAGGAGAAGAGAATTTTCCAGATTCCATGGATGCACGCTGCACGGCATGGCTGGGATGTGGAGAAAGACGCACCTCTTTTCCGAAACTGGGCCATACACACAGGTACTTTAAACACAAATACATGTACACACAGATTTATTCAGACACGCTTTTACTTATATGCAACCTTATGCTCATATGCTAACTGACTGACTGACTTCATGACTGGTTGACTCACTCAATCACTCACTCTCTCACTCACTGTCTCTCACTCACTCACTCACTCACTCACTCACTCACTCACTCACTCACTCAGTAACTCACTCTCTCTCACTCAGTCATGCTCTCTCTCATTCACTCACTCAGTCACACTCACTCACTCAGTCACTCTCACTCACTCAGTCAGTCACTCACTCACTCTCTCATTCACTCACTCAGTCACTCTTTCTCACTCACTCAGTCACTCTCTCTTACTCACTCAGTCACTCTCACTCACACTCACTCACTCACTCAGTCACTCTCACTCACTCTCTCTCACTCACTCAGTCACTCTCACACACACACACTAATTCACTCAATCACTCACTCTCTCTAGCTCACTCACTCTCACTCACTCTCTCACTCACTCTCACTCAGTCACTCTCTCTCATTCACTCACTCAGTCACTCTTTCTCACTCACTCAGTCACTCTTTCTCACTCACTCAGTCACTCTTTCTCACTCACTCAGTCACTCTCTCTCACTCACTCAGTCACTCTCACTCACTCAGTCACTCTCACACACTCATACTAATTCACTCAATCACTCACTCTCTCGCTCACTCACTCTCTCAGTCACTCTCACTCACTCACACTCATTCACTCAATCACATCTCTCTCTCTCTCTCTCTCTCTCACTCACTCACTCACTCTTTCTCTCAGTCACTCACTTCCTTATCTAAAAACTGAATGCATCTGAATCATGGATCTGACACATTTGGTAACTCTTCTTTTCGTACAAATTTAAGGAAAATATCAGCCAGGGCTGGACAAGCCTGACCCCAAAACATGGAAGGCGAATTTTCGCTGTGCTATGAACTCCCTGCCTGACATTGAGGAGGTGAAAGACAAGAGCATCAAAAAAGGAACTAACGCCTTCAGAGTTTACAAAATGCTGTCAGCGTCTGAGAGACAGTCAAAGAGAGGTCAGTACCTGTTTTTCACACAGACGCAAGGCACATTCAGACAGGTGGGTCTGGCTGTACTTTGGAAATTCCAGTAAACACTTTGAAAAAATTACCATATGCTGTAGTAAAAATGATTTTGGTTGTAAAAGCATATAATAAAATGCTGTAATAATATAATAACACAATTTGTAAGGCACTTTTAGAACAGCTATCTCACAGTGCTTTCAGCTAGCAGGAAATGTTTCCAAACAAGAGGTAAATAAAATGAACTTGTGAACAAGAAGACAAAACAGGTTTAGTCTGGAGCAACATTAAATATTGTATATAGTGTTTTATACAGTGTACTGAGTGTGCAATGGATTCCTTTTTCCATAGGAAAGAAGAGATTAGATAAGGAAGCAAAGATAAAGGTAAGGCCCTGTGATTTGTCAAATGTCTCTGAACATCACCCCCACAGCCACACTTCATTTACACCTAAAGCCACCAAGTCGTTTCAGTTGAACACCCACTGCTGAGAATAAGCAGTGCTCACTCTGGAGGTCAAAAGCATGACTGTCTTGTTGTGCCTTGGTTATGATTGTGTGTGTGTGTCCTGCAGGAGGAGCTGCCATGCCCTGTGTCCTCCGCCTGGGAGAGCACAAACGGCTCTGCAGCAAACACAGAGCACAGGGACGCAGGAGCACTCTCAGTCAAACAGGAAGCAGACCAACTGCCAGTCACAGGTACAGCAAAACAGTGAACCATCAACGTACACTTGCGTGCATTTCCAGTCACATACACACCTCTGTCGACCGGAATCAGGGCCGCCAATTAAACTGTAATAGTCCGTGAAGCTGATCTGGTTTTTCACCAGGAACTTTTGTGTTCAGACTTGTCTGCTGTTTTCTTTTTTTCCGACTTGATGTAGCTCCGCCCTAGGCAGATACGCAAACCATTTCAGTTCAGTTCTATGGAATTTTGTTTGTGCAGGACTTTTTTTTTCACACAGCAGCTGATCAGAAATCTAGGCCCAGGTCCTTAATTAGCAAGCCAAGGGTGACAGAGGCCAGGAATAACTGGCATGAGGAAGAAACCCGTCCACCTCTGGGAAGCACCAGAATAGTGAAGTTATAGTCAGTCACATGTGCATTCCCGCTTCCATCATTGGTAGTGATTTACAGGTTTGATTGTGAGACAATGGACAATTCAGCTCTGCTCTCTGACGGATTGTTGTTCTAAATATGGAGCAAAACGACATGGCTGCTCAAGCCCATTATAAGTCTGCTCCAAACCATTATGCCGGTGTGGGTTATTTTAGGCTTGTTTTCAGCAGTGTGACTCACCCTCTGGTCAAAGATTCCCAGGCCGATAAAAACACAAAGACGTTATTCTTTCCTTTTTTTTCGTTTGATTTTTGTTGTTGTTCCACACCGACCTGTCCTTAATAGAGTGTATCCAGTTGTAACATTCTAATTACTTTCGACTTTTTTTCCTTTCAGTTTCCAGTGCATTCAAAAGCCTTAGGTGATATTTTTTAACCGTGGTCGGTTTCCCTTTTACCTTAAAGTCATCATGGACCTCACGGCTTACCAACTGCTGAATTTTATTCAGGATGTTTTCTAATCAGCTTTATGGTAGCCTTACACTTTAATGGCTGTTTTCCTAATTGCATCCTTGGCCTCCCTTCAGATAGGCCTGCAGGTTCATATCACGAGTAAGGAGAAGGCAGATTCAGAATCATTAGTGTCTGATTTATCAGCGCACACACACTCCATTCCTGTTTGTCCTACCCATATTATTTACCAGGAAATGCCAGTTTAATTATTTCCACCATTGTGTTTCCACCATTCATCTGCATAGAGTTAGCCCACTCCGACCTAAAGCGAGGAATTCTGTGTCAGCTACCACACACGTCTTTCAAGAACACCCTTCTGCACGTATGCAGACATGCATAGCTGTGTTATCGGTTCCCCCTTGTGTGTTCTTCATGTTCACTCTCTCTTCCCTGTTTCTCTTCCACAGAAGTGAGTGGCCGCAGCCATTCAGAAGACCACCTGATCATCCCGGAGGTGTGTCAGACCATTGAGGTGGTGACGGAGAATGAGGAGCAGGCAGTGAGCTCCAGCCACCCCTACCCTCTCCAAATCTCTCCAGTGTCATCATATGGAGGTCTGTCTCTCTCTTACTCTCTCTCTCTCTCTCTTACTCTCTCTCTCTCTCACACTCTCTCCCTCCCATTCTCTCTCTCTCTCTCTCTCTCTCTCTCTCTCTCCCTCTCTCACAGCCCATCAAAAATAGACCAGTCATATGTGCAAACCTCACAGTGAATGGAAGGTAGTAGGCATCAATTAGCATGATATCATTTGTAGAATGATACAGGGAGGCTGATAGCAGTTATTCATTTTTTACTTTTTGACTGATCCATTCCACAAAGTCCTATTTAGGGTCAGTTAAAGGAATTACTTGGAGGAAAAAACAAAGAATGTCCCACTTATTCCAGCTATTTTTAGTAATATGTGATACCCAAATGATGCCTCTTTTTTTTAAAACGAGCTACGAGGTTAATGCTGCAAGCAAATACATGAATATACCAACAGAAATATACCAACAGAAATCACAAATGATATATAGCATCCATAAACCTGTCTGACACGCGTGCATGCACGAGGTTTTTTATACGCATACGTCTTCACTTTAAATTTAAGGTTCACAGTTATTTCTAAATTGAATTAACAGAAATCCCAAGCATCACCTGTAGCATCCTCATGTTTGCATGTCTAAAATGGTCATTCAGCATTTTTTTTTTCTTTTCATTTTGTAGCTCATAGTAAGTCTTTGAAAGCGAGTAGCTGAGTGCAGTCCGGGCTGCATTTTGCACTCTAGTTGTTTTGCAGTAATGATTCCGGCGTTTCTTACTTCCTGTGGTTCTTTAAAAACCCGTAACTCACTAATAGTAGTCCTGTTCATATCCACATTATAGGAAGGCAATGAAAAAGCAGGTTACTGTTGTTGTCATGAATGAGGGTTCGTCCAGGCCATGGCATTTCAGTCCACTTTGATGCAGCCAGTCAGATTCCTTTCAAATTACATTACCGTTACTCTTCTGGTAAAGCTAATCCAACATGAATAGGGCTTTAGTTTCTCATTGCCTAATGCTTTGGCTACACAGGCCTGTATTGCCCCAAAAAGCTCTACACATCAGATGCCCAGAGACAATACATTCCTCCATTCATAATAGTTTTTTTTTTCAGTATGAGTACTTTCAGGACAACAAGACACTATTTAAGAATTTGTGGTCTTTCCGGAAAGTGCATTACATAGGAGGGTCACTTTTGGGAAAAAGTGTCTTGTGTATAAACAGTGCATCAACAAATGGTTTGCTGGAAACCAGGCATAGTTACAATAGAATTGTTGCATTCACGTCCCGTTCCATCATTCTTTCGAAACAATCAAGATCCCCCAAAGGCCCCGATTTTAAAATATGACTCAGGTTTTCAGTAACAGCATGTTGCTCCATGCATACAAGAGTTAACCTCTCTCTGGCTGTGCTCCAGCCAAAATCATCAGCTTTGTGTTTATTGCTGAGGCTGTACCTCTGTACCGAAGCCACATCAGACATGAGAGAGTTAATGTGTAATCCTCCTGCAGACTTTTCTGAAAGGCAGATTTTCAGAGCAATGGCTGCAGTGTGCAAATAGGTTTCAACTTATTTGTGAACTGACACCCATATGCATCATATTTTGCAACCTGTTGTTAACCACAGGCTACAATGAAAAGCCCCGGCAGGTGTGTGTGTGTGTGTGTGTGTGTGTGTGTGTGTTTTTAATGATCAACAGCCTCTCTCTTTTCTGAAGGTTTGAGGGAGGGTAGTGTGTGTTGAGTGCCTGTCCCGAGTGTGCCATGGCCAGGCCGTTCATGATTAATCCAAACAAGTTGTTTTTTTTCCATCCGTGCTCCGTGCCAGATTTGAGTGAATTATTTTGGCTACTGCACTCACCTTAGCTGACAGCCTATGATACCTCTATGCATGCACTTCATTTCGTGGTTAACTTTCTTCTAACCATGCGTCTGTGTGGTTCACTTTTGGTCTTATTCGCAAAGATTTGTTCCTATTAAGGGGTTAGAACATGCCTGCGTTCACATCTTGTTGTAAAGAAAGGTAAATAACACTTATACGGGGATGTGAGCTTATTATTTAGTTCCCACTTGAAGGTTTATGTTTGTAGTAGGGATGGCATGATAGCTCTTCTCTATTTTTTTAGATGTTTAACATAAGATCTTAATTTCTCGAACACTCTACAAGAAATACGAAGCTAAGAACAGGACATCACACAATGTGAGTGGGTGTTAATCCAGGCCAGGTTTGTTAGGATCATTCAGGTTTTTTTCCCTCCAGTATCCAATCCAGTATTTTCTGCTGATACACACCAGTTCCCATCTGTATAGAACTGACTGTTGGACCAAAATCTTCAAAAACAAGAAGGAAATAAAATGTAACTTGAATTGTAAGTTAACAGGAACAGGATTTTACTAGTAAGTAATTTAGTACTTTTATTTAAGTAGTTCCTCTTTTGTTTGATGTGGAATTGGACACAAATGAAGTTTTTTTTTTGATATATAAAAAAAAAAGGAAAATATGATGAAGATGAGAAATAAAGCACACGCAAAAGTCACTTACAACAGTGGCATTAAGTTACTACAGCCATTTTATCTCTGTTTAACTAGTGAGAGTGGTTTTGATACATACAGCGCTTGTTGCCCCTTTATCAGAGAATCATGACTAAGCTGATGTTTACAGTTGGTGTGTGTGGAAATTTTCGGAGCACTTTATACTCGGAGAGACACAAGATCGGTCTGTTGTGGGCAAACTCGTTTTTCATCCATCCACTTACATTCTTTCTCTCGCGCCCTTTTTTTTGCCTACAGTAACCAGTCTATCAGGAAATCCCTGAGTAATCGGTCTTACCTCTGTCTCTCTTTCTCGCCCTCCCTCCCCCTCTCCCTCTCTCTTCTCTTTATGTGCACAGAGAGTGATACTGACAGTGTGCAGAGTGAAGAAGACTCCAAAGAGGTACGTGCAAAGCTTGTCAATAGAGTCGCAGCTTCATAAAGCAGTGTGCTTTGATGTGGCATGTCATGAGTGTATTGGTGTCGATCACCCAATAAAATGAACTGCTTTGGTGGTTATAATGTTGCAAGCTAGTAAATGTGGCCCTGCCTCTTTAAGATGACGTCAAATCAATGCCCAGAATCCACTCATTGCTCACTGCCTGCTTCCTGTAATGCTCGCAGGCACGTTTGTCTCTTTAGAGCCAAGAACGACTGACCCCTGATCAGTGTTGTGATTTTTTTGGCGCTTGACTGACACTAAAAACAAGCTGATCCAGGATCTGTACTGAGTAACCGGATCTTTGTGGTGTACTTTATATCTACTAGGAAGTATTCCTCTTTGTTACACAGTGTACCCACAGCTCATTTGCATATCCACAACCTCTAAGAATCTGCGAGACATTTATAATGTAGTTATAATGTAACAGCTATAGATGTATAGGGATGTAGCTGCACTCACTTCCTTTTTTTTAAGCTTAAACCACATAGTGGAGTTTCTGGTGTGTCTGTGGACTCCAGCATTCACAACCCTTGGCTCAGCTTCTATTTTCAGTTCCCGTCCTTTCAGGTTCTGATGTAAGCGAAGCAGATAGAATGACGTTAATCGTGTTATAGGTTTTTGCAGATGTGCTGCAGCTGGTCTGCAAATGATTTTAAAAAAAAAAGCTTCTGCATCCAGTGTAAAGTGTTTTGCTATGTCCTTTCTTGGATAAAGGTTTGTACAACATTTAGTGCCTTGCAGAACTGAGCGTTGATGGTCAGTTGTACAACTTCTGTGGTTTACTACTGACTGGTTTGGCCAAGGGAGAGCTCATATCATGTTTTGAAATATGAGTTATGTAATATACACTACCAGTTTAGAACACCCCAGAATTTCAAGTTTTTTTTTATCGAAATTCAAACAGTTCAAGTCCAATGAATAGCATGAATTAGTACAAAGGACAGAGCTGAACTGTGAAAGGTTTAAAAATGGTAAGGTTACCCAAAAGTGGGAAATAATTTTGGAGCTCCATGCAGTACCTCTGCTATGTGACTAGTTGGTTGGGTTCGTCCTACAGCAAGATAGTGACCCAAAACATATGTCTGGCTCTGCCAGAACTACCTTAGAAAGATGGCGATCTGGAAAACATGGAGTGGCCACAAGTCTTCAGGCTTAAACCCCATCGAGCTGCTTTAGGATGAACTAGACAGAAGACTGAAAGCAAGGCAACCTATAAGTGCCAAACTTCTGCAACAGAGTTGGGAAGAACTTTCTGCAGAATGAATAATGAGACATTAAACTGTTTGAATTTCAATACAAAAAACCCCCCAAAAACAGAAAAATTGGGGTGTTCTTTTGACCGGAATTGTATATAAGGCCCTGGTTTATAACAGTTTTTATACAGCACAGGCCAACCAATGACAGCACAGATCATTTCCGTACATCTTACATGAACGATTACAAAAAAATCTGTTCAATTTCAGTTTGGGAAACAATGACACAAAAAAAATGGAAAAACATAAATCTTATAGGTGCGCAAACAAAAAATGCAAGAAGTATTTAGCAGATGTGGCTTTTATGAGCGCAGCATGAGTACTGTAAGCCAAGTGAAGTAGATCTGTAGTTGGAGTGTGCTTTTGCTTTGATAGATGTTGCTTTTGTGGAGTGAGGCCATAGATTTAGTGTGTAGTATTAATTTTTGTGTCCAAGCAGGAAAAAGTAGTAAGTCTCCCATTCTGGGAAATGCAGTCCTTCACTAGTGGAACAAAGCGTAACATTTGCATGGCCTCTTTCGCGCCATTCCTCACAGTCATTTGATATTTGATTTACAAGCACTGAGGAAGCAGGTTCACATGTGCAGTTGGCTGCAGTGTGGCGATAGGGTCGTGGTGACCATAATATCAGCAGCAGTGACAATTTAAACTGTAATAAATAACCAGAGACTTAAAGGAAGTGCCCCTTTACCAAACAGTTCGTTTTTCCTGCGATCTGGGGGAGGGTGTGTGTGTGTGTGTGTGTGTGTGTGTATGTCTGTGTGCATGTATATAACTGTGTGTGTGTTTTAAATTAGCTTAAAAACACATAAGAATAAATACAATTAATACAGTAAGCAGTGATTTGTGTTAGTGTGTTTGTTTAATCACTTCCAAACCTCTCCTCGTGTTACTTGTTGTCATCATGTTGTACAAGGTTTGTCTGGGTAAATGCTTCCAGACGTTGAATCGGATGTTATGGTACATTTAAGCAGGTTCTTCTGGCTGACTTTTAAGATTTTTTCACAGACCCTAACTTTTAGCTGCATTTGTTTTTGTTTGCATGTATATAAAATGTTATATGGTGCTTGTACTCAAAAAAGACATGCTTAAAACAGAGATAAATGCTTTAAACAAATTACTTAGGTGGCTTTTGCATAATACTCTATGAATATATATGTGTGAATGTAAAGTTTGTGTGTGTGTTTATGTGTGTGTTTGTGTTTGAGTTTGTGTGTGTGTGTGTGTGTGTGTGTGTGTGTGTGTGTGTGTGTGTGTGTGTGTGTGTGTGTGTGTGTGGGAAGGCAGTACTGTGAGGTTTCTCTGCATTCCAGAGAACAGATGAATCATGCAGAGTCTGACAGAAGGAAGAGTAGTTTACTCCAACATGGCAAAAACACTCCAAAAGAAAAAAAAACCCTGAGGTCTGAATCACGGAGCACTGTTGACCCATAACTTGTACGGCTTACGGGAGAAACGCTGCAAAGTTTTCTCTGCAGCACTTGGCAGTTTTGTTGACCGTGGGTTAATGGTTTACATTAAGTGTGTCTTTGTCATCAATAAAATGGAGTTTACTCAATATGTATGTCATTGTTTAAGGCCTAGATGTTGTAAAGGAAACTAGTTATTGCACCTGTAAAGCTTTGAAGCTAACTGTACTTTGCTCAGATACAACGATACGGTGTTAGTTCAGTGGAACCTTCTTTGACGTTCACCTGAAAAAACATGCACACACACCAGCTTACATCTAGCAGATCATGTTCCCGTCTAAAGTGAACCAGATAGCTGAATGTTTGTGCTTCTCTGTCTGTATCAGAACATCTACTGCTATCTATTGACGTTTACAAGGAAATCAAAATGAAATAGCGTTGCTGTATTGCAGATAATGCTTCTGCTATTTGGCTGAGCATTCGTCCATAAGAAAATCTTGGCAAGTACAGTCCTCTTAATCTAGTCAACATATCATCCCGACTGGCACAAACCCTTATGTGTCAAAACTGGCAGCTTCATAAGTGAAGGGAACAATTAACATTCTTACATTTTAACATGGGAGAGAATTTGTTCTGACAGAGAGAATTTCTAACTTTTTACACTTTCATTTATTTTATGGTCCTATATCAGGAAAACCTTTTTTTTTAGCTTTGAGTTTGATGTAAACATAGCTACAGTTTCAAAATGGGCCAATCCATCCAGTCCATACATGAAACTCAGCAGCAAAAAAACAGCCGATTTTGAATGATGTCATTAATTTATGTGTATCTTCCTTTTCAGCTACTGCCCTTTAGCCTCCTTCCTCTAACAAGCACGCGGAAATTAAAAGGAGTGTTACTCTTCTTAAATAAGGCAGAACAGAGGTCATTTACTCCGGCCTTAAAGAGTAAAACAAGTAAACAAGTAAAACTGCCTGTAAACAAGTTATATTTTCTACAGTTTTTTTAACGAAGAAATACTTCCAAATGAAAAGGATGTGTCAGTCAATAATTTGTCTTAGCATACATGAGTCAAAAAATGTCCTAATTACATTTTGTAAGCATGGTACTCATGCCAGGGCTTCTTGATAGTTTGTAATCACTGACATATAAACAAATACTCACTTCCGTAGCTCACACTAATTTCTGGTTTAAGCCAAACCCACTTTTGGTGTGAATTTTTTAAAAAGGCACGGAAAATGTATTACCCAGTTGTCTGTATTGAAATCAAGATATTGGTTTTGGCATTTAAGAATACCCAGCCCTTCTAAAAATAATTTGAAAATGAGAAATACTGAATATACTGGAATATATGCTGGCGCAAGTGAAGTAATCCTAAATGTAACCAGTATATTCAGTATTTCTCATTTTCAGATTCTTTACTTTTTCAATCACTTTGTCATGTATGGATTTCTGTTGTGAGACTAATTTGAATTTGTGTTTTCGGGTTCCACAGCGTGTGCGAGCAGCTCTATGGGGAATAAACCCTGTGGATGCAAAAGCAGCGTTGGGCAGCTCTACGATGCGGATGTCCCTACCCAGCATGTCCACCTTCATCACCCCAGCAAAGCCCAACTTCAAGATCACCACTGTCCGGGACCCGTCTCCTCTCTCGCTTCACAGCCCCCACAGCGGCGGGGCACCGTGGAACATCCTGAACCCTTCTACTCACCCTTCTTCGCACACCCCAGGACCCTCCAGCCAGCCCCCAGTTCATGAGAAACGAGCCAGCGTTATCATGAAGACCTCGGACGTCTCCAAATCAGTGAAGAGCTGCTGAGGAAGACTCTTGGATGCGAGTCCTGAGCCTGAGGTTGCCTGGCTTCAGTGGAAGCTACACTGGACTTGGAGCTGGGACCTGGGCAGGATAAAACTGCAGCCAGTTGAGGATCTCACAGCTGACATAAAACTGTCCTAAAGGATGTCTGGCTGGTTGAGTGGGTTGTAATAGCCATACATGAGGATAACCATCCTAATCCCAAGTGCATTTTGCAATGCAACTCTCAGCCTTAAATTCAGGGAGAGATCCAGTACAGTACACTGACGTAGATCTCAAAACTGCCATTAATCTGGGGTTTCCATCTCTTGTTGAATTTGTACATAGAAGAGAGTCAGTGGCATCAGCTTTAGCACCTTATAGAAAAGCACTGAAAGAGGTAATCTGTGGCCTTTGTTCTTTAACCCTGGCACCTTGAGTGTGGAAAACACTTCTGTGAGAAGCTTTGCTCGTCTGTGTCTCAGCAACCAAAGACTGCACTTGACCACTCAAATATCTTAACTCAAAACTAGTCATAGGCCAATATATCATGTCTAAAGGGAATGTTATTCTAAAAGTGGATTTTCTTTCCTCCCTGTCTTGATTTTTTTGGATCAGTGGATGTTTTGTGAACAACTAAAGCACTTATTTTATGTTTTTTTAAAAGAAGAAAGTGCATCAATATTATGCTTTCTACTGTATGTGTGAACATGTACATAGATAAATGAATTTTGCTTGACAGTGCTGTGAAAAAACCTATGTGCTCCCAGGATGGTTTTCTGCATTTTAAATAAGACGCAGTGACACGGATTCGTTGGAAACAGAGCGGCGACCACAAAGACAGAAAACTATGAAAACAAACTTCAGTTCTAAATACTACTTTAACTTATTGAAGATAGTAAGGGCAACACACAGAATCCTGCAAAACAAAGTAATTGCCCCTTCATGCCACCTCTAACGACAGTGATAGCATGGCAAGTGTTTTTGGGATTTAAGGGGCTCTGAAGTAACGAGGGGGCGATTGACGCTTTTATTTGTTTTTCAGAACTTTTAAGGTCCATGCACCTGAATGGAAGCAGGGTTTACGTTTGTGCTTAAAAGACTGTTCACAAAAAAGCACATTTTCTTTCAGTTTCTTTTTTTTTCTTTGTGGACCACTCTGGCATGTAATTCGTGTACAGTAGTATGCAATAGGCATTTGAGTAACTCTGCATGATTCAGCTGAAATTGCAGCTCATAAGCCTTTTAGTCCGAGAAATTCTTCGATGCTGAGTAGACACTGTAATGCAGCACAGCCAAAATGACATGTCTCCCATTCTTTCTGTTGGGCATCTGTCCATAGGACATTGTTTTAGATGTCTTGAGGACCATGCAGGTGATTCTGGGTAAACTACGTTGCCTTAAATTCCTTTTTTTTTGCTCTTTTGTTTTCATGTTCAACTCTGAGGGAAGTAATGAATCATTATTTGTGTATTTTCCTATGGTTTTTGGCAAGACAGACACTCCTAAAAGTTTCACTACTGTTCTGAATTTCCTTCACTGAAGAAAACAAGCTTCCGACCAGAGTTCACAGGAGCCACGTCGCCATGGAAGTGACTGATGTTTTTATTCTTTTTAACAAAGCCATTTTGTACTAAATGTATAATGAGCCAGGACTGACTCTCAAGTGGCACGCACAAATCATTCTTAGGATTGGGATGAGCTGAATGAAGGTGGCAATTACTTTCTTCATGTTAACCGATCACACTGCACATCGGAAAAATACAACTCACCGAACGATTGCGTCTTTTCTTCTAAGACTATAGACATTTTAGTGTGGGAACATGGAAATGCAGAAAATCAGGATGTCGCTGGATGTCTGTGGCTGCATATGGGCGCGTGCCTTCACCTAAGTGAATGTGTCTCTTCGCACATTCATGGTCTCCTCAATCCTGTGGATCACTGAATATCTAATCTATAAGATCATGTCATGTAAAGAAATGATCTCCTGACAATAAATGTTAAACACTGCTTGTTTCAGAATAACTGGATCTAAGTTCTAGTAGCTGTGCTGGCTAAAATACAAAGTATTAGCAATGCTTGACGCAACTGAAGGGCATCGACTAAAGAGGTTCAGTCATCCTGAAAGCAGGAGAGAACACATATGAGGTGATACATCCTGAAAGCAGATGTTAAGACAAACTCACTGTTGCAGGTGTGATTTATAGTATTTGAAAGTGGCAAAGCCTCAACTTGCATTAAGAAAAGAAAAGAGAAACGGATTAGAGATTAGTTGATGCCATCTTTGCCTCTGAACTGCAACATGATCACAAGCCATTATTGCAATATGTGGACGCCTTATAGCAGCGACAAAAAACAATACTGGTATGAGTCTTTCAGGTTATGGCCAAAAGCTGAAGAGTGATGTGTGAGGCCAGTGAAGAGCAGACAGATTTACACTCTGCTGCATGACAGGTCTTGGTACCCACCTGTTTAAAATGGAAAGAACCGTGCCAGCAGTCTCAGGGGGGACTGGCCTAGATGCCCTGATGGATATGGGAGCAGCAGACATCAGCAGGCTAAACTGTGAGAGTTTAAGTGTGCTGCCTTCGCATCTTTCAAACCAATTTCTCATCTCAAGCTCAATATATATATATGTGTGTGTGTAACAGCTAGTTGCTAACCATACACTTGAAACTATAAAACTTATAACACACTAACATTTCACTCTCACGTAAGTGTCACTGGGCTATGAATGATCTATTTCTTTAATAATATCTGCTCTCTGTAGAAGGGGATAACAGGGTAAAGGTGCTAACACATGATGCAGAGAAGCGAATGAAGTCTACAATTTGTAAAGAAGAGCTGATGGACAGTTAGTGTTGAGACCCATTTAGGTGTATACATATATAAATGGATGGATGGAAAGAGAGACAGATCGACCGTAACATCACACTACTTAATGTCCTCCAACAGTGCATCCTGGTGCCACCTCTTCCTGGGGGAAGTGATGTACATCTTTCAGCATACACTTCTCCAGGAATTTGAACTACATTACCACCTTCCATGGGATCAGACCAGACGGGCACTGGTTTGGAGACGCCGTGACCCAGTTGTCTATGCATGCTTATTTGGTCCCTGTGGATGTCACTTAAATATATTTAATTGTCACTTAAATATATATATATATATGCATGCATATGTTTGTGTGTGTGTGTGAGAGAGAGTCTGTGAGAGGTAGTGTAATATCTTTGTTAGAGAATTACGAATGCAGCTGTTTTCAAACCTTTTTAAGTGCACAGCTATTACAAAAAGGACCTTCATTTATCATTTATATATATATTTAAGAAAACACTCCTTTCATGTTTCCTGTCAGCTGTCCATTGTCTTACAATCTCTTTCTGTGTTCTGTGTTTAGATTAAAAAATGTAACACGATCCGTTCTCTCTCTCTCTCTCTCTCACACACACACACACACACACACACACACACACACACACACACAATTTGTATGTGTGTGTGGGCGGAAAGGAAAGGAGTGGCCTCTGCGTTTTGGTTTCGGTTGCTGTTCTTAGGCGGTGAATTCACCCACTTAACCAGACTACCCCCCCCCCCCCAACTCTACCCGCCAACCCCTAATGGCACCTGGGTTCCCATGGCAACCACACGGCAGATAACGCAATTACAAAGGTCATTACGAAACTTTACTTCCTCTCTCTCTCTTTCTCTAGCTACATTTTAAATGGCTCCCTACGTAGTGCACTATATACGTCATAAAATATCAGGGCATTACATACGTATGTACACACACACGCACATAAACACACATATATTTGTCTGTAGTCCCGTTTCTCCGTCTAGTGGCCAAAGTATGAACCACTCTTGATGATGTGACTGAAATCGAGCTACAACATAAATCATTATCCATCCCATGATAACTGTATAGGTGTACCAACATTTCATGGATGTTTATTGTACGCTTTATTGTGCGTTTGGGACAGAGCCCGTGACAAATGTACAGTTACATATTTTTAAGTAGTCTGGATTATGGAGAGAGATATTAGAATCTCTGTATATAAAGCTCTTCTTCTGTTTGACACGTTAATATATCTGCTCAATCTTCAGCAGAACTTGTTTGTAGATATGTGTTGTTACTATAAGGGCTGTTTTTCATCCTAAAACTGATAGATTGCACCACCTAGTGGAAGATCTGGGAAGTGCTGAGAGGAGTGATAAAAAAAGAGTAAACCAATAACAGTGACAATGAGCAGACAAAAAAATCATATCTCTTTGTGCACACACACACACACACACACACACACACACACACACACACACACACACACACACACACACACACATTGTGTCTACAATGCTGAATGGGGTTAGTTATTTCAAAAGTAACATCTGTGACCAGCCTCACCTGTCTTGAATAACTTGTTGCCAAAATACCTGAAATGTTGACTAAAACATCAAAAACTACTGTTTGTTGTCTAATTTACAGTATTTAATCAATTATATCATATTAACTGTACTCTGAGAAATCACGTTTTGTGTATACACTCATGGCTTATTTGATCAGCTTCAGTGACCAGGTATTGTTTGTGCAGTGGATCTTTCTCAGCACTGCCATAGTCATACAATTAGCTGCTATTTGTAATGCATATTGTGAAAGTAAAGTTGTACTTTCTGTAGTCCTATGCAGCCTGTCTTTGAATATTATCATAAGGAGGCCGGATCATCATTCATTCATTTCAAAGTAGTTTATTTATTATCCTTATTATATATATATATATATATGTTAGTGCTGTCAAGCGATTCAAATTTTTGATCTAATTAATTACATGGTGTGGTGATTAATTAATCTAATTAATCGCATTTAATCGCACATACATACA
>JBBPDE010000031.1:3671428-3702761 GCA_037974605.1 Nannopetersius ansorgii | reverse complement strand
GAGGAGAATTTCAGTGCTATATAAGTACAGGCATCACATAGTGTTTTTAAAAGACTATGGGTTTTCTACAATATCATCTTGAAAATATCTGTTAAAAAGCATTGCTGAGGCAAATTGACATTAAAGGATGTGATCTGTGTGGAAGTGTTCTTCACAGACTCTAGAAGTCACCCAGAAACTAAGAATAAAATGAGAGCACTTTTTAACCCTAATTCGCTTTGATTCGGGGGTTTTTCAGTGACCAAATTATGGCTAAAGTGAGAATCTGCTCATGTTAAATGTGGATGTCAACAGTACAACTTCCACAAAATTAAATACATTTTTTTTTGTTTATTTAGGACTGCAAACAAACGGACGTCAAACTGCACCACAGAAACCGTAGTATTACTATGGAAACTGAGAATTTTTTATTTATGACTTTTATTATTGTCATAACACAAAGAATAAAAGTGTAATGAACTGTTGCCCAATTAGATAGGCTTGATGCAGATACTATACATCATTATTCTATTTTTTTTTTATCCTGTGTTCTAGACAAATGGATCATATACTTAACAGTGGATTAGGATGTAATTTACTATTACTATACAATTTTGGCCAATACTACCTGGTGCTAACCCTTAGAAAAACTATTTTCAGTCATCACTGAAAGAGAGAGAGTGTTAGTTTTCAATGGCTTTACTAGAGGTCTTCAAGGACTGAGCCAACATCGGTCCCAGGTGTTACATCCTGCCATAAAGGATGTCCATCTGGAGGTCCTTACACACTTCTGCGTTCATCAGGGATGCCTAGAAAGAAAGATGCAAAAAAAAATCTGCAATTGTTAAAGTATGAGTGCACCACAGCAGGTGCTGTGTTTCGGACTGTCAGTTTATAATGAAATTGGTCATCAGCAGCAACACTGCACACTACAGGCCTGTCTGGGAGGAGCCAGGGGGAAATAATGTATCAAGCATCCATTCCTACAAGCTGCTTGGGTTTCAGCAGTCGCTTGTCTTTCAACCGGCTAATGCACAGCTGTATGTTGTGACAGAGCTCTCCAAAGTTATGGTAGTATTACAGAGACATAAACAAGTTGATGGTTGAATACCTTTGTGTAATAGTGCCGTGCTTTCTCTCCGTTCTGCTGCACTCCGCGGCCCAGCTCTAGACAGCGAGCGTAATAGAACAGGCTGATGGCGATACCTTTACTGATGTACTCAGGCAGGCAGCCTGTGCGCTTTGCTAAGGCATTTATGTCTTCATATTGGCAAATCCTGCAATAGAACAAAATCCCATCTTAAAATTATCATTCAGCAAATATAAACTAGAAGATTAAAAAGTAATCAACAGAAGAAAAATGCATCACCAGCCTTTAATTTAGCTGATCTTTATAATAAAATAAGCTAAAAATAAGACTGCAGGTTAACTAATTAAATCTGTGCACTGCAATTGTTGCAAAGTTTGTGGACAAACTAACTATTAATCTGTCACAAGATTAAGTTTTTGTTTTTTTATTATTTGGGGTGGGTTAGAAAGGTCAGGAAAAATGTATTTGTGGTTAATCTGATGCTGACAATAAGAAAGAAATATAACCTTTAATTAAAACAGAGGTAGTAGTTCAGGTGCTCTATTTGTCAACATGACAGTATTAATGCTTGATGAGAAAACAGAGCAAGCAACTGACACAACTTTTCAACAGAAAACCTCCAGATTTGGACTCTTCTCTTCAGCTCACTCTAAAGGTTCTTAATGGGGTTTGTGTCAGGAATGGGACGGCCATGTCAAAAGCCTGATATGGTCACTGCACTATTTTTGGGTTGATTTGGTTGTATGTTTTGCTTCATTGTGGAAAACCACAACCAAGTTTTACAGGCAAAGGCACCCAGACGTATTTAATATCTCCTGATACTCCATGGAGAACATGATACCAGGTATCCAAACAAGGTTTCCAGGGCCTTGGAATAAAAACACAAAATACCCCAGATCTTCCACAGGGTGGAATGGAGTCTTTCTTTCTTTTAACATTAAACCCACCAGACTGACCACAGAACCTGATTCCAGTGAAAGTCTAGAGGACGTCAGGTGCATATGTTTGTGGTTAGATGAAAAAAAGGCTTTTTCCTGGAATGGCTTTCATACGGTTTGTTCATAAGTACTTTGTTTATTATATACATATTTCCGCTCACTTTCATGAACACATATTTTCTGTAACAAGTTTTGTTTTAGGTTAGATCTTTTCATATTTTACACACAAATTTAGAATGAACAAAGACATTGTACTCATCTTTAAGAGGGGTGCCAGTAAGTGAGTACAGACTGACTATAACCTAATACTGTAGTAGAAGATTCTGTCCTACAATATTACATAGCAAGCTATCAGAATTTTTAAAAGACATTAATAGGTTGCTACACCACCCTCACCCTAAGACCTAGTCCTGTGTTGGGTGACAGGATAGTGGTCCAGGCATCACTGTACCTCTTAACCAGATCTACTGCTCTGGTGTAGAGTTTCTGGTGGTAGTAGTAAGTCACAAGGTGGCCCTCGGCATAAATATTACCCCTCTCTGCTGCTTCTTTCAGGCAGTACAAAGCAGCCTGCGGGTCCTTAGACACGCCAAAGCCATACATGTACATAATCCCTAACGCACCCTGCGACTCCAGACTGCCATTACCACATGCCTCTGAGTGCCAGAAGAAAGCCTAGAATATACATACACAATGTCAGTTACATCATATTATATTTTAAGTATATTTTTTACATTGTAAAAGAATTCTGACTCTGTTACCAATACAGATTGTTGTGTACCATATCAAAATGACGCTTGAACTGTTTTGAGTTTTGACAACAAAAAACTATCCAAATCAAAATAACTCGTGCTTAGGCATGGCCTCAGTGAACATGGTTAAACCATGTTTAAAATGCCCATATTCTGAATTTCTTTCTTTCTCTGAGGTCTACATATGACACATATGTGGTTAAATTAACCAAAAACGATCATAGTTTCTTTTCACATTACTGTTTTAAAACCTGTCTGTCTTACTAAAACAGTGACTGGCTGCTCTGTGTTGAGTCTAATGCAAAAAGTGGCCCAGACAGAAATCTCCCTTATGGATTCAGCTTTAAAGGGTAGAGTTAAACCAAGGTAGTCTGAATAGACAATGCACAAATGTTGTGATTGATGAAACCAGTGGTTTCAAAACTGGTACTTAATTTTCAGTTGAGTAGTGTATGGACTATGGATTAAGCATTTAGAAATGTTGTACTGAATTGAAAGAAAAAATGAGTTTTTCATTGTATGAATCCTGTTTAAAATGGATACAATGTTAAGGCACACACAGTCAGCCCATACACAGAAAACTACACCAATACAGTGTTAATCTATTGGAATAAAGAACTGAAAATACTGAGAACTATAGTAACAAATGATTTACGTCATCAGCCTCAGCCTTGTATACAATTGCATCGAACCAAATGCTGGCTCTGCATTAAATGTCTGTTGGCCTTTTCTCTTTGCACGGTTGTTGAAGACATGTGTGTCGGTACCTTCTTGAGATCTTGAGTCTCAGGACTGGAATAAAACATGCCAAGAGAAGTCTGAGCTTTGACGCTGGCCTTGGGATTTCCATCATCTGCGGCCATGAGCCAGTACCTGCATGGATGGCGAGAAGCGACCGACTGATCAGAACCAGACATCTATTGTTTATAATTCATCAGAGGAGTTGTCGTAACCCCATAACCCACCTCTCTGCCTCTGCACTGGAGGTCTCAACTCCATAACCCGTGAGGTAGGCCCTGCCCAGGTTGTATAAGGCTGCATATCTGATAGTGCCTTCATCCAACTCAGCCACTCTTCTCATGTAGTCCATTCCTTTGCTCTGTTTAGGACACGTTATGACAGAATAAGGTGCAGTTGCTGCACTGCAATGTATTTCTGTTGTAAACAGACAGCTTTGGCTCTAAAATCTGACTGGCAGGTTTAAAGCCACTATAAAATACTTAAAATACACACGTATAATCACACACAAGCTGAATTCAGTATTCGTTTTTCTCAATCACTTAACCACTTAGCCATTTTATTTCTCATTATCTCAAAATTTGCTTTCGCAAAACAAACACAACACATCTAGTCATCTTTCAGGTATGAAATTTCAGTCATAACAGATTTTACTCTTGTTAGTAGGCAGTGTATTTTTCATGCTCATGCCTGCACAGTTGTTCACTGCATGAATCCTTGCATGCAAAACACTATGTGTAATAAATAAATAGCAAGAAGATAGCCATGAAAGGGGAAAAGCTATCAAACCAAGAACCAGAATGTAGGGTGGTGTGGTAAAAGGGAGTAGAATACACAAAGAATGAAGACAAGGCAGGGGATGACAGACTTTTTTACATCACATCGAGGTCACTATCATGGTCCACAGAGCTATGGTACACCTGAGGCAGCCTCAGCAGGCTCTGTTTGTGAAGAGAAGTAATATGGTGAAGTAGGAGCAGATAAAGACTGCTCACAATAAAATGCATTTACATTTACAGCATCTGGCATCCAGAGCAACGTAAATGGGTCCTTTATGGTCTACAAAGACTACATGTCCCTTACACTAACTTAATCTTATATTAAGAGCTGCTAGCAAACTAAGGGCACTACCAGATCACTCAGAGAAGACACAAAATGTTACGTTAGCTGTAATGTTTGTTTGTTTAAGAAATAAACATATGTTAAGTGCTCATTGAACAATCTGGGTCTTTAATTGCTGATACATAGAGTGATTATCATATCATGCCGTCCTGTGTACTATTATAGACCTCACATCCAGTCATGGCCAAAGTGTGACTGAGGCAGATTAATGAGCACAGCCTGTGCTGAACTGCTGCCCTGCTGTGACACATCTCTATACATTACTGTACTGTATCCTGCATGTTGAATGTCAGAGGAGTTCCTCCCAACCTATTTATCTCAGCTGGGAGTGGAAAGAGTGAGATCTATAGCTCCATGAGCAGATATCTTTATTGTGGATGCTGACTGTGAGAACTTCATGACTTGAGGATGGACATCAAGTGTGACTTAAGAGTGGCATGCAATAGCAAAGAGATTTGCGTACTTCACTGTAATAATGACACTGTGACATTAGGACAAAACCTGTGTACTCATTCTGACTTCATAACTAAACCTCCCTTTGTTTCACTATGTCCTAAAACATAATTATTGAGACTTGAATACCATAAAGCAGTACATTTTTGTTAATGTATGGTAAATGCAATTTCTATGCAAATATTTAGCATTTATTGTTGTAGAATTTGGTAACTGTGTTATAGCGACTGAGTGGTGTGTTAGATGTTTTGAGTGTTTTAGGTTCTTTTGCATAGAAACTGTTTTGTTTTGGAATTGCACTGAGATTAGTGTTTCGTAAAATGTACTTAAGCAAGTAAGACAAACTGTTATATTTAGAACATCTTTGGGACTCACTTGGTCTGCTGTGGTACCGAGGCCATCATAATACATTACAGCCAGCAGGTAGAGTGCACGAGGTTCTCTGTCCTTAATGCCATCAAATACAGTCTCTGCTTCTGTATAGCGACCCTGCAGCACACCACCAATTAGCACAAACTGAGACAAATAATTATGTTCAGCACTATCTATTAATGGAACTGTTAATGGCCTAGTATGGTACAGAAACATCATTTTGGCCATGGAGGGGTGCAGTCCAGCATACTGGGATAATTTCCCTACTTACAAACTTGATCAAACTCAATCGTTAATGATCAGCTTTGAGCCAGAAAATTATATCATATGTGCTGACTCCAGCCCTTTGAGACCACAAGTGATGCCATTATACAGTCTATAGAAGACATAAGAATCAAGGCGGTCATTTCCCATAAGCAAATTCTCTACTTATTTATCACTGCAAATACGGTTTAGATTATTACTACCATCAGTCTTTAATGTCCACATTGTGTAAAACATTGCTGATTTGTAAATCCCAGGTGATGATACTGGGGAAAGAGGTGCAAGGAAACCAAACCATTACCTCTTCATAGTAGAGATATCCAAGAAAGAAGCTGGCCTGTGTGTCTCCTGTCTCTGCCTTGCTCTTCAGCAGCCTCTCAGCCTTCTCTACCAGTGTGCCATGGCTTTCTGCTTGAGAATCCACACATGGCTGGTTAGACATGTCCATTAACCACACTGATGCAAATTTAACGTAATTTCAGTCTTTAGAGGGTGGATTAGAAGTAGACTAACATGAATTCCATCAGAAATGGTTTACATTTAAATTAGAATTCTTCCATTATGATTTTCTTTCACACTAAATATCACATGATCCTTAAGCAAATTGCAATAACATAAAGACACATTATATGACAGGTGCTATTGTAAGCAGATGATTAGTGTTATTCCCTTGACCTGTCAGTGTCTAATGTGTGTATAGGAGCCCCCTTTAAAAATTGTAGTATTATGTAATTTGACATATGTTGCCTACACTGATAGAGTGATTATTCTTAGAGAATATTCTCCTTATTGAATAATATTTTCTGACAGTCACGGAATACATTCAGCGTAAAGCATTTTCACTGAACTTGAACATAATAAAGATTTCAATTTTAAGAGACATTTAAGCCACCACCCAAAAGATCTGTTTTAAGTTACCTGACTGTTGGTCAAGGTTGAAGTCTCCCTTGTGCTCCTGGTAAACATCGGTAATGGCACTCAACAGTTTATCAGCAGAACCAAGATCCTCACAGCCCAGCTCATAGGAGTCCATCCGTCTAGAGGGCTTCAGGATATTCCTGGATATTCACCGGCTGGAGGTAAAAGTTACTGACAACAAAAAAATAATTAGCTTAACATGTACTGTACAACAACACTTTAGTATCTGTTGCAAAAATACCACTCTGGGTTGCAAATTAATTCACTCAACCACTGATACAAACACAGGCACGAGTTTCATTAGCACACTGAGTCGCCATAGCAGTCTCCTTGGCGACCGCTTCCATGGTAACGAAGTTTTTGAACGAGTCGAATCTTCAATACACTACACTGGACTATTTTACTTTTACCTTTAATTCACATTTTATTTGTAAGTAATTTAAGTACCTTAAGTAATGTGATTAGTACCAGTAAAACGTACAATTTGCCTCGAACATATCAAAAGTTCATTTTTACTCTGGGATCATACACTATATATGGACAAAAGTACTGGGACGCCTGACCATTACACCAACAGGGAATTTAATGACATCATATGCAAATACACAGACTATAATATAAAGGTGGTCTTGAGAGGATTTACACAAGATTTTGGAGTGTTTCTGTGGATGTTTGTGCCCATTTATTCTAGAGCATTTATGGCAGAGATGTCAAGCTCCAGCACAGTTTGATGGCTCTCCTCCTCAAACACGTTCACTAAACCTGGACTGGAGTTTGACCCCCCGGATTTATAAGGTCGGGCACTGATGTTGGGCCTGGCTAGCAATTTCCGTTCCAGTCCATGCCAAAAATGTTGGATGGG
The DNA here is from genome assembly GCA_037974605.1 of Nannopetersius ansorgii. Classification (NCBI taxonomy): domain Eukaryota; kingdom Metazoa; phylum Chordata; class Actinopteri; order Characiformes; family Alestidae; genus Nannopetersius; species Nannopetersius ansorgii. The sequence continues at coordinate 3,695,273 of JBBPDE010000031.1, read as the reverse complement.
GTTGAGGTCAGTGCTCTGTGCAGGCCATCCAACTTATCCAGCCACGTCTTTACAGACCTTGCTTTGCACACTGGAACACAGTCGTGCAGGAATAGAAAATGTTATTCTCCAAACTGTGTCCACAACGTTGGAAGCATGGCTTTGTCCAAAATATCTTGGTATGCTGAAACGTTAAGATTACCCTTCACTGGACGTCACGGGCCACTAAATTCAATAATTAAAGGTATGTCCCAATACCTTTGTACATATAGTATACGATAATTTTTACTAGTCAGAAATAAACTAATTCTATTTAAATATAACGAATTCTGCTTTTAACAGGAATATTTTAGAAACATTTCACTTGTTCTAATTGAACTCTTAATTATAATAATTGGCGTTTAAGTGTTAATTTGAAACGGTTCAAAAGCTCACTGGCACTGCGCTCTTTTATAACTATATGCCTACTTCCTCGCAAATGTGTCATTTTAAATAAAAACCTATATTACTGAAATTTTAATTACATTTATTTACATTTGTACATTTTACTGCATTTATTTACATTTAAGTACATTTCACTGCTAAAACACTACACTAGACCATTCATTGCATGAGGTAGAACTTTTATTTTGAAAAGTTCAATGCAGTGAGTCTAGTCCGTCGGGGAGAGCGAGCTAGTTACAGGAGTGAATTTCAAAATGTCATCTGTCGAAGCAGTGGAAGAAATCCCCATTACTGTCTCTGAGGCAGTGGAGGAGGAAAGAGCAAACAGTGGCTATGTCGAAGGAGAGCCAGACATGGAAGACGAGGAACCTCGGAGAGGAGGATATGTGTTCTACAGGTAAACACAGCAGCTAGCTGCTCTTCTAGATAATCGGGGAGCTTCTTAACTTAACATTAGATCAGTACTTCACCACCTGTGTTTTCTACACCTTTATACCGCTAGAAGCTATTAAATGTAGCACTAATACATTTTTACTTTCATGCCAGTTCATCCTTACAGAGCTGGATAAGCTAGCGTTAAGCTGGTTAGCCATGCTCCTAGCTGTAGGGAAGAAAATGAACTTTTTATTTGTAGCCAGTTTTCTACACTGATGTTACAGGTAAAAACCACATGCACAAGTTCCATTCTTTTGCTTTTGCAGGGACAGAAAAGAATGGGCAGACCTAGAACCTGTTCCTCAGGACGATGGGCCCAACCCTGTTGTGAAAATAGCCTATTCAGACAGATGTAAGTGCTATTCAGACAGATGTAAGATGTAACATGATGGTGCTTTCATCCGGGTACTCTTCTCATGTAGTTCGTTCCGTTACTCTTTTAAGGACACATTATGACAAAATAATGTGTAACTCCTGCACTGCACTGTATTTCTGATAAACAAACAGCGTTGGCTCTAAAATCTTACTGGTGAAGGTAGTTTTTCTCAGTCACTTGGATGCACCCAAACCTTTCTTAAAATAGTGCCTGAAAATCTCACAATTGAAATAACCATGTGCTATTTCATTTTTCATTCTCACAAAGCATATATTTGTTAAACACAGTAGATCTAGCCCTCATCGGACTATGACATTTCAATCATAACAGATTTTACTCTTGTGGTTAGGCAATGTACAAATCACGCTCGCATCACTGTATAAATCCTTACGTGCAAAATACTATGTACTTTTCATACTCGCATCTGTGTGGTTGTAGGTGTATCTGGTCAGACACCAGTTTGGCAAAAGGTAGTCACTGCTCTGACCACTGGAGGTTTGTCTTTTATAGTTACAGATGTGTATGACTACTTCAGAGCCTTGCTGAAGAATGATGAGAAAAGTGAGCGCGCATTTGCACTGACCTCTGAAGCCATTGACCTGAATGCAGCAAATTACACTGTTTGGTGAGTAACTTTTGGAAAAAGTGTGACGGAGAACAAGGTCTTTATCATGAAAACAGAGAATTTATATTCAGCTATGACTGAATGGTTACGGTGCAGTGAAAAATGATTGATAATATTTTCTTCTCGCTACATGTCTGTAGGCACTACAGGAGAGTTCTGCTGCAGGCTTTGGAGAAAGATCTGAGAGAAGAAATGAGATATATCACAGCCATCATTGAAGACCAACCCAAAAACTATCAAGTCTGGTAATACATCATATTTATTTGGTTCATGTTTGACTTCAGGATTTTGTATTAAAGGGAAAAAGTCCATAGTATCATTGGAACAAAAGACCTTGTGATCGGAACTATGATCTAAAAGTGTTTTTCAGGCAAGCTCTGGCATTTCTGATTGACAACATGGATTAAGAACGAGTTAACTTGCTGTTATTTTGCAAATGAGCTATTGAAACCTTGTATCTATGGATCTGATGTAACCACTTTGCAGATCCATTTTTTTGTGTGATACAAACAAGAAAAAAAGAAATCTTGAGCATGCATAATTATTCACCCCCTTCCAGAATCAATACTTTGTACAGCCAGCTTTTACTGAGGAAGAAGTCTCTTCATGTACATCTCCATAAGCTTAATACATCTAGACACCCATTCTTCATGGCAAAACTGCTCCAGCTCCTACAATGTGTTTGGATGCCGCTTGTGTACAGCAATCTTTAAATCATCCCAGAGATTCTCAATTTGATTGAGTTCTGGACCTTGACTAGGATATTCCAGGACAATTACCTGTTTCTCTTTAAATCACTGCAGTGTTACTTTAGCAGTGTGTTTAGGGTCGTTGTGGAAAGTGAACCTCTGTCCCAAAAGGAAGTCTCAAACAGATGTCTCTATATTTTACGCCATCCATCTTTTATTCAGTTCTGACCAGTTTCCCAGTCCCTGTCTGGGAAAAGCATCCCCACCACATGATGCTGCTGCCCCTACACTACTTCACCGTGGGGGTGGTGTTCTCAGCATGATGAGAGGTGTTAGGTTTGTGCCAGACATAGTTTTGTCCTAGATGACCAAAAAGTTATTTTTTAGTCTCATCAGCACATTCTTCCACATGTTTGGGGAGTCTCCAATACACCTTTCAAATGGTCTGACTTATTTTCTGGGCCACTCTTCCATGAAGCCCAGCTCTGTGCAGCGTGGGACTTAGAGTGGTCCTGCTGACAGATACTCCTCTTTCTGCCGTAGAACCCCTTCAGGGTTCTCTTTGGCCTCTTGATTACTGCTCTGAGTAATGCCCTCCTTTCCCGGGTCTGTGAGTTTTGGTTGATGACCCTCTCTTGACCGGTTTGCCAATAATGGATTTAATGGTGATCCTTGGGATGTTCAGGGTTTATGATATTTTTTTTATAACCCAACCCTGATCTGTACTTCTCACCGTTTTGTCCCTGTGTGGAGGGTTCCTCTGTCTTCATGCTGTCAGTTAGTGGTGTTGCACCAGTCTTGACTCTGGTGACTATCAGAACAAGTGCATATATACTGAGATCATTTAACATATGCACCATTTTTCAGTTTTACATTTTCTAGAATTATTTAAAACAACTAACTGATTTAAATAATCTGTAGTTTGTTTTGTAGGTCCATGACGTAAAATCTAATTGAAAATCCATTTAAATTCCAGGTTGTAAGGTAACAAAATAGAGAGAATGCCAAAAGGGGTCAATCATTTTGGCAAGGCACTGTACCTGGGTATGGCTACACAAAAATGTACAAATCGAAATGTATGTATATTTGCCCATAATGCAAACTGGGTAGTTCAGTGTCCGTCTCTTGACACACTGTTTTCTTGAATGCAATGCAATTTAATTTAACAAGTTTAATTTAAAGGCATAAAATCTCGTTGCAACCGTTCTGTTCTCCTGTCCTGACTCTGATCTCTGTCCTTGGCTAAAGGCATCATAGACGCATGGTGGTTGAGTGGCTTAATGATCCATCTGAAGAGCTCCAGTTCATAGAAGAAATCCTTAGTCAGGATGCCAAGAACTACCACGCTTGGCAGCACAGACAGTGGGTCATTCAGGTAAAGGTCCACATGAACTCACTCAGCAATACAACTTTCCTTAATGGTCTTGTAAACTTAGACACGTAAGTGCCTTCTCATTTGGAAAGACTGATGCTGACAAAGGACATAAATAAAGATAAAAAAGTATAATGGCAAATCTCACTGATGAGCATTTCTCTGATACCATCAGCAAATAAGATTGCATGTGTTAAACTACTTTATTACTCAGGGAATGAGCTGAATTTTGTATGGACATCATGTTTACAAGTGAAAGTTAAATAAACGAAGTTACATCTTCCTCTCTTTCCTTAAATCTCTGGATATTTACATTGGTGTCCATTTACACTGATCAACATAGAACCACTAACAGATGAACTTTGATCCTGTTGCTCCTATCTTGGGGTGGAACATGTTAAGGCGGCACAGGGGTTAGCGCTGATGCCTCACAGCAAGAAGGTCCTGGGTTCAACTCCCTGGGCGCAGGGTCTATCTATGTGGAGTTTGCATATCTTCCCCGTGACCGCGTGGGTTTCTTTCAGGAGCTCCGGTTTCCTCACACCTCCAAAAACATGCATGCATTGGGGATAGGCCAAATGAGCACTCTGAATTGCCCCTAGATGTGAACGTGAATGGTTGTCTGTCTCTGTATGTGGCTCTGCGACGTGCTGGCGACTGTCCAGGGTGTATCCCACCTTCGCCCATTGCAGCTGGGATAGGCTTCAGCCCCCCCACCCGCTCAGACTATGAGTGTAGGACAAAGGGGTATAAAATGGATGGAGAAACCTGTTAAAAAATGACCTTTTGTAGGTTAATAGTGACTTATACTATAAATGACAATATTCTAATCGTGCAAAAGAGCTAAAACTAAACTGAATTTTAAATATCGTGATTAATTTCTTTTAGAACACATTTGTTTGAAAATCAAATGTGATGAATAAACAAATGTTAAACCACATGTAAGCTGCTTCAGTAGATTAGGTTCTTGCATAAACAAACCCTAATTGTGTGTGTTACACTGGTCCAGCATTTGCTTTTAAGGTCATGCACGGAGCCTGATGAAAGACAAGTGCTAATGAAAATGCTAATTCAGGATGCAATGATGAAGCATGTCTTTGAATGCATTCTGTCTTTTAACAGAGGGAGGCTATAAAGTCTATGCGTGCTCTCCAAGCAATCACTTGTGTGTGTTGTAATTGTATTTAGTGTAATATTTGTGTGTGTGCTGGCATGAGCTGTGGGGTAGAGATAACATAATTTGCGTTGGCATGATATAAGTGGAAAGATTGTAGGTGTGTTGCAATGTGCCTGTGTTTGTGTATATGCTTTCAGGAGTATAACCTGTGGGATGGTGAGCTGGAATATGTTGAGGAGCTGCTGGAGGAAGATGTAAGGAATAACTCTGCCTGGAACCAAAGGCACTATGTCATCAGTCACACTACCACATACTCGCCCCCTGAAGTACTGGAGCGCGAAGTGCAGTGAGTGATACAGTTACACTAGAACACATTCAGTGATGTGTCACATTCAGACAAGCGATTTTTTTTTTTTTTTTTACATGGAAAAGTAATCGTCATGTTATTTGAACCAAAAATCCATTCGTGCTGTTTTTCTGCTGTTTTTTGCACCTGTTTATTCATTCTCTCTTTTTTGGAAAAGGTACAGCATAAAACAAATCAAGAAAGCACCCCACAATGAAAGTGCCTGGAACTATCTGAAAGGGTACGTTACAGTGAAAGTTTTGTTTTGGTAAAAATCTGTATCTTAACAAAGTTAGTCTTTTGCTCACTTAGTACTGTAATAACTACAATCACACAGTAGATGGCACCATTTACTTTTATAGTTCACTGCTATTACTGTTATTGCCGACCTGGAATCATACCTGTGGATTTTAATGAAAGAGAAGGAAGTCACTTACTAAATCACAGCTACAGGCAATTTGCTTGCTGAATCCTAGCTTCGCTAATTTCAGTCAAAAGGTTTTTTTTTAAAACACTAAATTTAACTAAACTAATAAATAAAAAAAATGGATTTATATTTCTGGAGTTACATTTCTGCTTTTATATTTTTTCTAATTGTAGTATTTCCCATCAGGATTTTAGTCCTATCGTTGGATTCTTCCTGTGTAATTTTGTGCTATTAATATAATTGCTGTTATTGAATTATTGTTTTTCTTTTTAAAAGTCTTGTACTTTTTTAATTCACTAACATCCTTGTGTGTGGTGTGGGCTAGGATTCTGCAGGCTAGTGGGCTGTCATCATACCCTGGACTGCTGGAGCAGATTGAGGAACTGCGGGAGACATACTGTTCTCCATACCTGCTTGGATTCCTTGTGGATTTTTACGAGGATGCGCTTGAGACCAACAATAACAAAAACAACCAGACAGTGACGCTCAACAAGGCTTTGGAGGTGAGCTCAAAAGGGTTTATAAACTCGCATCCCCCACAAACTCGCAAACCCCCAGGGGTTTCAGTAATACTATTTTAAAAGACTGATTAACTGGTTCATTTAATAACATTAAGTTTACTTAATCAGATGAATTAAGTACAGAATGTAATTAAAAATGTTTAGAATGATAAATAGACACAGCTGCTTAAATATTCTGTGAATCACTAATATTCTGGTGCTCCCAGGAAGACAGTGGACTTATTCTTTAGGATTTCGGATGAACAAGTACACAAAAGGTTATAGTGCTTAGAAATTGTAGAACTTGCCTAAATGGTTCAGCAACAAAAAGCAGATCTGAAAAATATGTAATGCTTTGATTAATCATGTAAAAACTACAAAGGACACTTCCTTATAGCTGGACACAAAAGGAGAAAGAGTGTGATAGATTTCTTCACTGAGATCAGATCATTTAATCACAGGCATGAATAGAGGAAGATTATAATGTCCGAGGTGGTTGAGAGAACCGCATAAAAAAGAATTTCATATCGGGCAGAATTAGATTTCGAGTGGATCTATAGAATGGAAAAGGCATTAAGTGGTGGAGTATTACAACTGCTTGCATGCTTGAAAGGGGAATCTTTGCTAGGTTGGAGCAGGCTTTCTTTGATATGTTTTTAAATTTTAACAGGATATTTTATTCCTCTTTGATAACTTGATTTACCCATAGCCATGCATATTTCATCAGACTGTTAGATATTTTATGTTTCGACAATTCAGATGAAAATTATGTTAAGACCTGTTTCCGTTTGGATCAAAGAGAATGAAATTTGGAATTGATGGGGCAATGTTTTGCCAGAGACACTGAAATATTAACCTGTGGACAGATAATGTGGGCAGATAAATGATTGATCAAGAACAATGAACACTCTGTACACAGCAGAAACGGTGGAAGAAAGCAGGAAGGAAAAGAATTAGACGTGCACTGATGTATTCCATCCTGCTCTCTCCATCTCCTTTTTTCCATCTTTTATACATTCCAGTGTTGGCTTTAGTGTGCCGTTTGAGTGGCAGTGAGCATGTTGGATGAATATGGTTGGGTTAATGAGGTTGCAGTGCTCTGTGTTTGCTGCATTGGGCGGTCATGATGTGGATGATTGGAGTTTTGGGACAGAAGACCTGCTTGATTTTCTGCCCCCCCCATTGCAGAGTGATTTGACTCTGCAGATACATATTTCAGCAGCAGTCAAACTGTTCCATTTCACATACAGAGATTGAGAATTATATAGTTTTTTTTCTTCCTGTGGCAAAGAGGCAATAAAAGATGAATATGTTTTGTGAGAATACGTCTTTTACTATGAAACAGACAAAGCACAATTTTATGAAGGCCTGCACACAAAGATTCTGCAATTAAGACCTTTTTTCTGATATTCTAGGTTGACAGTCTAAGGAATGGTGTTTTGGAAACAAAGCTACAGCTGTGCAGAATTGGAGGCAGTGACCTTTTTTAGATGGACTATGAAATACTTAATATTGACGATCGTTAGTAGTAGGATCACTTTCCCAGGAGCTAAAAGGCTTTTACCGCCTTGGAAAGAAATCTAGTTTTCCCTCAGGAATGCTACGGATTTTTCTGTGTGAAAAATGTCATCTCTGTGGTAGAACCTCAGCTGGCCTATCTACTGGTGCTACACTTTAATATGTTTTGTACTGGTATGACTTTTCAATCTAATCCCTATTCACATCAGTTACTTCGCACCCATCATACAGTGCATTAATTACCTGTTAATGGATCATTTTCACATACATTAGTTATGTACAAAACAAATTAATGTAAATAATGTAATGTAAATAAAATCATGTAAAAAAAAAAACGCATTCTAGCAATATTTTGTTCATATCTACGTGACCGTAGTTTGATGTTTCTAACTGTATGACTTACCTTTGCACCAAAGGAGGACTTAACATATTGGTATATCACTAAAGTCACTTCCTAAATGGTCTTATTAGTGTGCGGCTGTTCTTCTTTGTTTTTCTCACTCACCCACTCTCACACTACCTTGTTTTCCCAGTTGTGTGAGCTGCTTGCCCAGGAGAAGGACTCTATCCGGAGGGAATACTGGCGTTATGTGGCCCGCTCTCTTCAGAGCAAGTATGGCTCAGGAGAATCTCTTTCTCCGCCTTCCTCCAACCCTGTCCCAATGGAGAAACAGGAGACGCCCAGCAGTAACTGAGAGAACGTGAGCCATGCGAGTGGACAACTGGTTATAGGGAGCAAAGCCTAAGAGACTCTGACTGGACTCTGTGTCTGTGACATTGTCTGTCTGTTTACCACATTGGTAAACCCTATTATGTAGCTTTTGTGAGTCAAGAGAGCCTTGTGTGGAGTCTTGGTAGTCACGTGACAAGACTGAAAATAATAGCTTACTTAGCAACCTGGCATGAGTTATTTGAGTCAGTAGAGTTTGGAAATTAAAACCAGCAGATATGAGCTCTGTCATAGCAGTGTGCATCCAGGCTCTGGGGGAAAAGTCATTTTAGGGAAGGAACTATACAAATATGTAACTAAGCTGCAAATGTAGACAAAACACTGTTGCCAAAATGTTCACTAGACAATTGCATTGCTCCCAATTGTATTGTTTTTTTTTAAAGCTTAGAATAAATAATGGTTAACCCTAAGTCTACTGGAGGCTTGCTCTTCTCATTGTATCTTGTATCTGGTGTTGTTGGAATAGATGAGTCACTGCAATGCAGGTAAGATCCTCTTGTGACTACATTTTTAATGCAGTCAGCCATCAGCAGTACTGATAAAACTAGGAAATATCGATATAATGGCAAACTGTCCATGATATTGCAAGATGAGGTGAAGATGCCTCATACCCAGCCCAGAATTCTCATCAGCATTTTAACATGCTGTATCTGTATGCTCTATATATATCAGGCTTTGATTCAAGAAAAGGTTTATTGTAGCTTTTTGCAGTGTTGATGCTGCAAAGGCTATGATCGCAGTGATTAAAAAGTAGTTTTGTGCTGCCCTAGTGCAGAGGAACGTATATGAATGAGATCAGGTGTCTACAATTCCCTCTACAAACAGAGAATATTTTTTTCTGAATGAGTTCAGCACTCGTGCTAGGTTTTATTTTTGTCTTGTCAGTACCCCCATGTCTGCAATATATTTGATTTAGGCCACTATCCCCCCATTAGGCCTTTATGAGAGGCTGGGACTGATAAATTGATATAGTTGGACCTAATTTATGTTGTCTCTAATCCATTCTCATAAATTGAGACCCGTTGTAATGGAGGCTGGCCTGAACTGAGGCAGAATATACCAAGTTCATTATCAGGGTTACATGGCTAATGAATTCTGGGAAGACTACACTGTTGAGGAAGGATTAACCCTTTGAGGAGTGAGTTCTTTAAAACAGTGCCGTTCCTTGGAGAGCACAGCCTATTTTCTCAGAATTCCATACTAACATTGAGTTTCATTATTAGTTGAAAGCCCCTAAGGGTTACTGTTCCATCATAATACTCACCGTTCCCTAACCTAATCATATACTGTGATCACACTCCCCAGGGACCCCCTGACATATTTGCGATGGCACTTCTCAAGGAGTTCAAGTGGAACAAAGAAAACTGCAACATGAGGAAAAAAAATTGAATATGTATTAGAGAAGAGTATGAGAGGCTTTTAGAATATATAGAATTTTTTTGCTTGAAACAAGGCCATTTTAGATATTTTATTTTTGAACCTGCATAGATATTAAATTTACAATTCAGTTTGCTTCTATTTTTAGAGGCTTAATCTCTTCTATAATCAGAGCTTTTCTTAGTGTGATCCATTGATAAACAATATTGTTTATGTTGCAACAACAGAGGGCATTCTCCGTGTGAAAATAAGAACTATTGCTAGCCCAGCTATAAACTTGGACTTGCTTTAGATGCACTAGAGAATAGAAGCTGTCTCATTTTCATTCCAAACAGACTTATGGACGTTGACCGCCCTGCTGCTGGAGCAAAACCGTACCTTCCAGGTCATGCAGGGCAGAAATGAAGAATGCAGAATAGCGCAGGTCTTGATAGGGACCTGCTCTACTGGAAATTCCTTTCTACTTATCCCATTCTTTATTGGTAGCAGTAATAATTTCCACAATGGTCTTCTGGTTTATCAACTAACGAGCAACTGTGCTGGCCAGCCATGAGGTGGATGATGGGGGGGGGCATCTTACCCAACAAAATTGTGCTACCAGTTGTGCTCTCCTGGGGCCTTGGCCACAGATAGCAATTGGCAGGGATCAAACTCGATATCTTGCAGTCAGCATTTAAATGGTTCCATTACTCAGGAAACCCAAGTATACCTTTTAAAAGGTGTGGAGCAATAGTAATGAGGTTGGCCATTACTACAGTTTGTGTGCGTTTAGTCACTGGAGACTCTTAGATCTCACACTTAATCATTAGTGTGGATCTCAACAAAGTCTCCAAAGAGATACATAAGGATTAAATGCTACTGAATTCTCCCTTAAATTCACATTTACTCATTCCTCTTACTGCTGACCCATACAGGCTATTGGAAATGCATCTGGAGACAGGCGGTTAATGTAGCTGACGTATAGCTTCACTAAACTGACACAGCCGGGCAGTGCGCAGCCTGGTCTTCTGGCACCCGGGTGCTATAGAGATGGTTGTGTTTGGAGTCTAATCATCTAAATGCGTTTTTCAGCCCCCTGTCTGAATGCCCTCAAGGCTTGCTTCAGGACAGAGAAGTCTAACAAACTCCTTATTACTTGACTAAATTGTGCTTTAATTGTTCTGCTCCAGGTTCTCTGGGATTTAGCTGAAATTTCACTGTGTGCCGTTTTACCACTACAATGTCATTACTGCGAGGGATTATGGAGTAATTTGCGGTGCGTTTCACTGCTCATATCTGGATTTCACAGAAGTCACTATACCCTCAACCTGCTCCTGAAAAACCGAGGCCTGTGTTTATGTGCAGAAACGGAGACAGAGAGGGAGAGATCTTAGTACGCTTTATACAGCCACCAAGGGAAATGCCAGGAACATGAAAATAAATGAGGCAGAAACTCATCAGAGGAGGTCTATAGGACATGATTCTTGATGTTCTGTCTCTAAATGACACCCATCTATTATTAATCACAGGGCGTGCCAAGAGCCGCCATCCAACCCAAACTTACAGCGTGACGGGTCAAAAAGGTCGTTCTCCATTACAAGCAGCCCTGGAATGCGTTCAGCCTCAGGTGAGTGTCTACAGGCTTGTGTTGAAGGACTGAAAAGCATCATGACTGTGTGATGTCACTGAAGCTTTTTTTTTTATTTTCGTTTCTCCTTTTTTCTCCCCATGAGGTCTGCACTAAAGCTTCCTGAACAATTTCAAAACTCAGCCCAGACAGGCGCTAGAACACACTGGGTAAAAACCTGATTCTCCAGGCTCTCATTATCTTGCGTGTGTGTGACAAATGTGGCTTCTTTCACGTCGCATAGCAGGTAAACCCTGGTTGAGCACAGGGGGAGAATACTAATGAATGCAGTCACACTTATTTCAGAGGCTTATTAAATTCTGTTCATTTCCTGCTCGCAGCACCATTTGATGGTGCAGAGCTCTATTGCCCGAATTGGTGTGACTGGCACTCAGATGTGTGTCCAAAAACTCTTCATAGAACTACAGGCTTACGTGCGTTAAGAAGACAAGCTGTGAACATGGTGAGGTACAGAGAAAGAGAACACCGCAGTTATATGGGATAAAAGTAATGTGTTCCATTGTGGAGTACAGTAATGCTAATGAATTTACAGTTCTGTGTGTGTAAGACAGCCAATCAAAACAGTTACTTCTCACACTCCCTCTTTTCTTTCACTCTTTCTGTGTTTAGGTGTAGCAATGTAATATAATTTGTTGGAGTTGCTAGCCAATTTAGATGGTGGCCTTCCCTCATTGCTATGTGACCTTCTGCTGAGATGGTGGCTATGAGGGCCAGAGAGAGAGAGAGCTCTGTAAAGTGATGGGATGAATATAAGACAGTTGCTTTCAGCAGTTCGATTAGTGCAAATGGACCAAGCCATGCTTCTGCCCACAAAGGCACTCTTTCATAGCAACTGTTGCTAGGATAGACAAGCTTCAAAGAATGTTGCCACTGACCCTGATGAGAAATTGTAACTCAAATCTTTCTGACATGAATAAATTATTGTAGAAACGCTATGCCAGCAAGTTGTACTACATAACTGCGGCTAATCAGAACTATTCAGGTTGGGAGTGAGCGTGGCACAGAATATGTTCAGTGATCGTGTTGCCTTGCTTACTGGGCATACTACAACTAATCTAATCTAACAGTGTGACCATTCACAAGCATGTAAAACACACATTTAAAATGATAAAAAACAAAGGTGGGATAAACAGGAATTAAACCTAAAACTGGCAGTGTTTGGGATGTTTTAATTACATCACCAACATATTTGGTGAAAAAAAAAAAAATATATATATATAATCTCGTCCTCTCAGGGCATCAAGCACAGCTCATCTTGAACCTCTGTTGCTCAAAAGAAGAGGAAGACATGGAACTAGACTCTTTACTTACTTGCCTATTAATCTCTGACTTGCTTTTTCTCTTTGACAGGGTTTATTATGGTGTGTAACTTAGCCAGCAATAACTTGGTTAAATAGCTGTTGTTGATTTAAGTATAGCTTTATAGGTTTAAGAACAGTTGTGGACTACTTTAAGCACTGATGTACATCGCTCTGGATAAGAGCGTCTGCTAAATGCGTCTGCCAATTATTTTATCGCGCGTTAACGCAGGTTTTTAAAATCCTTTTATTTTGAAAGTCGGTGCTTTGACCGAAGTAACGCGCGCAGGGGCGGACTGGGACTTTCTGTACCAGGTTGGGTTTGCGCATCTCGGCCGCACGTTGGGCCTTTTTGCAGAACGCACAGATTGCCAGTCCGCCCCTGAACACCAGCGCGGAGCTATTTAATATGGACAAAGGTAATGGGACATCTGACCCCCGCAAAAACCAGCCGACACGTACAGCGTTCCCGTTACTTTTGTGCATATAAGATGCCTAACACTGGCTCCGCCCACATGCTTTGCAGCTGCTGTATTGGTTGCGCTCTGGGAACTTTTTTTTCAATAACAAGCTAGATCAGCGTTTCTCAAACTTATTTCTCCTGGGGACCGGTCATGTCAGGCTTTGGGGCTGCAGGGCCCGGCACATTATCCAAACACCACCCCTTTTTGATTGGTGCAGAAGCAAGGCTGCGCGGACCGGCAGGAACTCTCTCACGGACCGGCACCGGTCCGCGGCCCATAGTTTGAGAAACGCTGAGCTAGATAAGACGTGAACGCCATGAAGTGGCAAATAGCTTTGGTTTTATATTTGATTTGATGACATTAATTGTACAGAATTTTGCAGAAATATTTGAACTTCAGCTGTGTGACTGTGTTAAAGAGAACACTGCGGTTAAAATCCCCTTATTTGTTTAATAAAGATAAATCTGCACAAAGCAAACATATTTGTCTACTCCTATGTTGATAAGAATATTATAAACAATATATTTAGTACAGACTTAAAGGTGTGATTAATCGCGAGTTAACTATGGCAAACATGAGATTAATCGCGATTAAATATTGTAATCTTCTGACAGCCCTAATATATATATATATATATACACACACACACAGAAAAATAAGGGACCACTGCCATTACTTTTTAAATAAGCATCACTATGAGTGTGACAACCACTCCTTGCCAGTGTCTTAAATTCCTACTCAAGCACCTCATTCTGCTTTATGAGGTACTGATTGGTGATCACCTGAATCACATCTTATTCAATGAGGAAAAGTATAAAAACAATGCTGTAATCAACACTCTCCTCTCAAAATGAGACCAGTTGGATGGTAAAACACTACTAGAAGAATATCGAAGGTAATTGTTGCCATTTTGTTTGAGTGAACAAGAGATTTCATTTCTCTTTTTCGTTGTAATTTCCTTTAAACATATGCTTTAAGAACAATATTTTTATTTGAAAATTGGGAGAAATATTGTCAGCAGTTCTTAAAACTAAGGCTCTTAAAACCTGCACCTCTAAAAGATCAAACCTGAGAAACTAAACATTTATATAATGAAAGAAGCATTCTGCAAATAAAAGGCAGATTTTCCACATGTGCAGTAGACATGTACTGCTTAATAAAGAGTTTTCACTGAAATGGGAATTTGGTTATATGTATGGAACCATATGTATGAACTGTCTGAGAATTGTGAATTTGAGTATAGGAGCAAAACTCCAGCTTCCTCCTCTTATTCTCCCAGGACTTTTACTGAGCAGCTGCTTCTGCCAACCTGTACTGATGTGTGTCTGCTCTAACGAACAAGACTGTCTCTCTGTCTGTCTGTCTCTCTCTCTCTGTCTCTCTCTGTCCCCACCCCCTTTCTTTCTCTGTCTCTCTCTCTTGTTAAGTTCTAATCACAAAATCTTCTGTGTAGCTGCATCCTTACTGTGTCTCTTCCATCTCCTTAAATATGCACCATTGAAACAGAACATAGACACTCCCTTAGAGCACAGACAGAAATGTTTTTGCTGGGAACCGGGGATCTTCTTTCATCATGTCTTGGATGTCAAACTTGCTTTGGTTTTTCTGGTGGTAACAGTCTTCTGCAGACCCACCAAAGGCCAGTTTTCTATCCTGCTTGAGATTAGCTTGTGCCTTTTCTATTAACTGTCTCACAGCTTTCAACAATGACCCTTGGCTCATGGATCTTTCCTCTGCCTGATCCATGTGTCCCTATTTTAAAATTTGCAGAACTGAAGTCTGAATCAATTAGTTATACAATAATTATAAAATATAAATAAATTAGTCACTGATTCTCTGAAACAGGTACAACCTGAGAAAGGCAAGGGGGTTCATGAGATGATCATTCAAGAAGAGGATGGTTATAAGGGGTGGAACAGAGTCATGTGAAGACCTTTAGAGAGGCGAGTGCTCATGTTAAAAGAGTCAGGAAGATACAAAAACTTTGACTGGAGTGGACCAAGGTTTTACTGTACTGTTGCGAGAAGGAGAGGATTGAAAGATCAAGGCTGATTTAATTGTATCAGTGTTTATTGTAATGCCTTTATTTGTCTCCTTATGTTATAATAGTGTTTTCCAAAACACTCTTACTGGCCATAACTGAATTGAGTTATTTTCTGACAGAAAGCAGAACTTCGATAGTTCTCCTGGACTGTGAAACAAACCTCGTAACCCATCAGGATCTTCTGAGGTTCATGCTGTCCTCAGGCAGATGGATTACAGTTCAGGTCTGCACCTGATCCTTGAATCTTGAATCTCAGACCTCCTCTCCAATATAAAATATATTTTTTTGTGTCTGATAGAACACTAAGCGGTCAGTGTAGGTCTATTTTCATCAGTTTATTTGACTGACATTTTTTTCCTGCAGGTGTTATTTGGATCTCTAAACCAAGTTGTTAATCCATCTGCAAGCACAGCTCTTGCAAAATCTGGGAAAAAAAATTGTTTGCTATGAGAGTAAACAGCTTGTGATTGTAATACCTACTTGAGGAGCTTTTCTGCAGCCTACTTACAAAATATGCGCAAGGACAATGTTCACCTTAAAAGAACTCTGATCACCCTAAATAGTTTCGCAAGCAGCAGCTCTGTAGCTGGAGCATCTTTGTAAGCTCAGCACAGACGCTGCCGCCCTGCATGTTAAGAAGCCGACATCTGAGGCAAGCCAGAAACGTACTGACACCTGCAGCTCCGGCTTAATTGCTACGATTAGTGCCTTCGTGGGGATAATTGTTGGTTTCTATGGATGAAATTAGAGCTTTTCTGTGTAATTTGCACTGCTTTAATGAGTGTGTATTGGGTTGGTAAATAAACCGGTTCTTTGCAATGGATGTAAACAGTCATGCTCTATGCAGAGGGCTTGAAAGACGCTGCCAAAGATGAGGCTGCTGATGCTTATTTTGGTGTGTTACTGCGTCTTTTTTGTCAATGAAATATAACTGTGACTTTGCTCACTCTGAAGGAATTAAATATAGAGCTTGAAAAGAAACATCAGGCAAAGATGTAGCTTCACATTCCAACTCTTGTCTTTGTAATCCAGCTTTGTAAGTCAGACGTAGGAGTGTTTTACATAATCTCAGTTAAAATACAGTTGAAATGCATTAATTGTTTGTGAAGTAGCAGGTGTGTTTCTTGTTTGGCGCACAGGAGAAATATGTCTATGCTGTGCATGCATTAACAGCAAAGATCCTCTTAATGAAGCTTCTCTGCAGCAATGCCATAGCAGAACAAATTCAGGTTCACTGAAGAACCTTATACAACTATATACTCATATGAAGACCACGTTGGACCCTTTAGTTTAAAGGTGTGCTAACGTAAGCACATAGGTATTGGGCACATGGGGTTTATTTGGGTGAAAGGCAGTTTGAATCTGTGCTACAGGCCTTAGCAGCAATGATGTGTGGTGGCAAAAAAACTTTAGCTTTGCCATTAAACACCTTTCTGCGTCACTTGCTACCCGAAATAGGATTGTCAGATGTTGCACATTCGCGGCACGTTTTCTCCAAAGCGGCTTTAAAGCATGAATCATTTGCACATCAGACCCCTTTTGGAGTGCATTTCTGCACTCTGGCGGGAGGCGGAGATGGAACTGGCGCTGCAGGCAGAGTCACACTATAAAGATCCTGACGGCACGGGTCTATACCTGGGAGCTTTTCTTTATAAATAGTCGTTTAGACCCGTGAGAAAGATGGACTCTCCGGATTTAAGTGTTGTGGCGCGAAACACTTGTCTTTCCAACTTTCTTTCTCACTGTGTCAGCAAAACAAAGATTATCTTTAGTCTGCAGTGCCAGCTCCAAAGTCCTACTGTCAGAGAAAAGGAAATCAATGTGGGACCTTCTTAGTTTCGAACCAAAAAAAATAAATTGCAGCACCATGGACAGCTTATTAAAGCTGCATCTGAATCTGTGTTACTCTGTGTTCCTGATCTGGTGGTCGTGTAGACCTACATGTTAACCAGCTAGTGAGACCATAAACTACGGGTCAGGTTAAAATCAAGGAAAACATATAGAAAGGGATGTTTAGATTCTAAGTCATTTTGCCAACAATAAACGGTTCATTCCTGTACATTATTCCTGTACACTTTTCAGCTAACTTTCATACATATGCATGTACGTTTTTTCCTTGATCTTGTGACTATGATCATTTGATTAAAATAAAATGAGTTTTTGTGGCAAAACAGACCCGTTACCGGTTTGTATTATATTTTTGAATGATGTCAATTAAATGCATTGTCTGTATCCATCCCTTGTCACTATACCTACCATCTGAGAAACTGAAATGGTTCTTCCAGTTTGTTTCGCTTTGATAAAAGCCATGTGATTCTACAGGCAGTTATTTTTATATTTTTGTTATATTCGTTCAGTTCTGTGTCACATCAAGTAGAGTCCCATTCTCTTTTCAAACATACCTGCCCTAAGTCCACCTTCATACTTCCACCACTGTACTTAACTAATGTGATGTAACTAATCGAAAGTAAATAATGTGATGCTTAAATATTTGCAGTGAGCTTCAGCCTTCCACAATTACTCTAAAGAGCTGCTGTCATTTACCATCATTAGCTGGTGATACTCCTTAATACCAGGCCAGTGGCTGACAGGCAAACAAATAAAGCAGTTTACAAAGTTTCTGCAAACAATGGGTGGCACATACTCATGATAAATTGACTCCTTTAGTTCTCCACCTCTGCATAAACGCCCTATGCTGCCTTATCTGGTAGTGGTTGTTAATATGCAGAAAATGAGCAGTCCCTTACAGAGAAATAAATGACAGGATGAAACACATCACACAAAGACTGAATTAAGGTGGCGCTGTATTGAACTGGAAAAACAACGAAGTGACTGCCGTCGTGTGCTGTCCATGGTGCTGAAAGATCAGTAATCTTTTGCTCTCCCGCTCTCCCAGTTTTCTGAGTGTGTTACTAAACCAAGTGAAGTGTAGTGCTCCGACTACTGACTCTAGTAGAGAAAGGAGGGAGGGACTGTCACCCCATCTCGTACAGGGCAGCTTTCTCTTGGCGTCTCATTCTCGGCCAAGTTGAGATCCCAGCTCAGAGTCTTGTCGCACTGATGTGGTCTCGCGGTTGAGAGTAAGAGGCGGAGTGTGTGTGACTGGGTGGTGGGGGTGGGAGGGGATCTTTGCTCTCGCTCCTCGCAGCCGAGCTGGGAGACGCGTCTTACCGCGTAGGGGAGTGGATGGCGGCAGAGGGTCATGAAGGTAATCACTGCCTTTGAGCGGGGTTCCGGGGGCTCTCACCACGCACGGCGCGCGCCCTGCCCATCAATAATTCATCGCGAGCAGCAGCGGCGGCGGCGGAGCGGGAGGAGGGCGCAGCGCGCAGCGGCTCCTGAGCTCGTGGCTTTAAAGAGCGCTCGCCGGCACGCCGCCATGCCCCGCTCGGCCGGCGCTTCGAGACGGGCTCACGAGGAAGACGAGGGAGGATGAAGGCGGGAGCGGCACGGGGAGAGGCAGAGGAAGAGGCAGCGGGCTATAATGAAGTGGAGCGGGCGCGGAGTGTGCGCCCTCGCGGTCTCCGGCACGCTGCTCTTCACGTGCGCCGCGAGCGCCGCGGCCGTGGGCTTCAAGTGCGTGGCGCTGGGCGCGCGCGTGCGAGCGCGCTTCCACCTGGCCACGGCCGCGGGCGCTTTCTACTCGGGCATCCTGGTGGCGCTGGGGCAGGCGCTGCTTTGCGCGGCGCTGGCGTGCTGCCGGCGGCAAGGCGTAACGTGCGGAAACTTCTTCCTGCTGGGCCTGCTGGTGTTCGTGCTCGGCGTGCTCACGGCCTTCTCGGGCGCCGTGGTGGACGGAGACGCCGTGGCGCTGGTGGAGCGCAAGCACGCGCGCTACTGTGCGGACGCAAGCGAGGGCGCGCGCACGAGTGCGGCGGAGGTGCGCGCGGCCTGCGACGCACTTCGGAACTACCAGCGTGCGCTTCTCGCCTCCGCCGTGCTAAACGCGCTCGAGTGCCTGCTCGGTCTCCTCAACCTGCTGCTTCTTAAGCGCTGCCAGAGCGCGCGCTTCTACCGGCGGCAGCGACGGCGGGGGCGCGCACGAGGCCCCCTCCCGGGCAGCGGCGGCGCGGTGGGGACCCTCATGGTGCTAAGCGGGGATGAGCTGGACCTGGCCGGGACGCCCTCTCAGGCCTTCCGCGCCTACACCAACCCGGCCCTGTGCCGCGGGGGGGCCGGAGAGGGCGGGGCCGAGGTACAGCGCGGAGGACACCCGTCCAGCGAACTTCCGGGCTACTCTCCCAGTGACCCGGACCTCAACCACTCCTACCCCTTCTCCTACCCCCTCTCCTACCCCCTGCCCAACGAGTACCCCCCGGCCTACGAGGACATCTTCCCCGGGGAGACCCGGCAGCTGAGAGCGAGGGCGGAGAGCTAGAACTTGGACACGTGCGCGCGCTCCTACGCGTGTGTGTGCAGTGACAATCAACACAGATTCCCCAAACAGCCGGGTCCCCCCCGGTGTTCCACTTGGAGACGAACCATCAGTCAGTGGTGATTAAAAGCTGACTGCGTTCATATATTGCACTTTTTTCTTGCCTGGGATGTTGGCTAACATGCTAACATAAACACATTGAACTGGCGTTTCCAAACCAGACTGACGTGGTAAGAGAGACACACAGATGACAAATAATTATATAAAGCAGTGAATAATTATATAAAGAGGTTATTTCAGTATCTGTTGTCGTTTTGAACCATCAATTGAATGACTGATTGATTGATTGACTGACTGACTGGTTGTATTCATCTTATGCTCATGTGGTTTGTTGATGTCATTCCATTGTTTTTCTTCATTCTGCCTACGTTTAGCTCATGAATAAAAAGAAAAATGAATTTCCTCTTCCTTGACACAGACGTTTAAATTCGAATTGGCCATTAGTTCTTTGGATAACTTTGTTGCAGTGTCAGGTCTAAAGGATGCACTTTGTTTGATACCTGACTACAGACTAGGGCTAGAGACTATAATCTGTAGAAACCAAAGTTGGAGTATGATGTGGCCTGGTATGGAGACAAAGTTCCTCAGAGACACCATATCATGGATTGGGATCATGACTGCCCATGTCACTGTGGTTGAGCAAAGGTAATTCAGGTAAGTAGATTGTGGATACAACCATGCAATGGCAGCAGGTGCGTTAACCCAGCAGCAGCTGTGAGTGAGCACTGAGGGACCTGTGAACTGCAGCGTAGATGAAAAGGTATCACACTCCATGTAAGTTACACACAAACAGAATGTACATTTGATATTGATTCACATTTGCCCCTTGCTACTGATACTTCAAGGCTGAATGAGTGCTTATTGGCAGTTTTGGTGAGACCAAACAGCCTACCAATTAAGATATCAAAAATGAAAAACAGTTTCACAGAATGATGCTATGTTTGATATTTCATAACTCAACCCCTGCCAAGCCCTTCGGAAATAATCATACTTGCTAGGTAGTCCCGTGTGCAGAAGGTATAATTATCCATACTCCATTGGCCTTCATGATTGTTAAAGGTTTGTGTGATAGCAGGCTTGCCTACTAATGTGCTGCTTAGTGACACACTACCTTGTGAATTTGAATCTGAATGTGACATAGAATGCTTTGCAAATGGCTGATGTGTCTTTGAGAGGACACACACTCTGGCTTTTGTCCTTTCAGCTGTTGGGAACTGTGGTGACTTCAGATGTTTACTTGCCTAGTGAAAGTCCAATGCCGAAAACGATTGTTTCTTTGACGTTTCTCCTTTTACCCGGCTTGTACGGTTGTATGTTTACACTTTAAATAGCACTCGAGCAAAAGCCTTCCTGAATGAGGAATAAATACAGTCTATGATTGCAGCTATTTTTTGGAGGCCTAAAATGTGCCTGATTACCTAAAGTGCCTCTCAAGCCTGGAGAACTGTCAAACAATTTAATACTCCCGCAGATCTACCTAAAAGGAAATGTCAGGGAGCAGTTTATGGTTTGAAGAATGTGGGACAACATGATCAAGTGTAAGCCTCCATCATCTAGAAATGTCCCCCGTGTCACCGAAAGAGCAGTAAGAAGATGTGCTTATTTGGCATTCTTTTCTTTCATGGCACTTGCTCAAAAAGGTTTCATTTGGCTAATGGAAGAGCAAGGAACTTAATGCAATTTTCTTTTTTTTCCTCATTCAGTTCCTATTTTCCATTATCTATTATTTAAAATGAGGAGAACTGACAATGCTGTCTTGATTTTATTTTTAGTGTGTGCATGCCTGGGGCTTTTTTAATTTTGATAATTAAATGTTCTGTTTGGTAGTTAGTGCAAAATGTAATGCTTATCCGAAGGGATTGTGAAATGTTTCTTTGCTCGTTCTCTCTCTCTCTCTCTCTTTCTCTCTCTCTCTCTCTCTCTCTGTCCCTCTCTCTCTCTCTCTCTCTCTCTCTGCCCCCCTCTCTCTCTCTCTCTCTTTCTCTCTCTCTCTCTTTCTTTCTCTCCAATTTCCAATTACGTCAACAACAATCAAATGCATGATTTAATTCCACTGTAGACAAACAATATGCAGGCACACTGCATGAAGAGGCACCAGCCGGTGTAAATGAGCTCCTTATGAGCTAATTTGATCTAACCTGGTGCAAAATCTCCAAGTAAGTACAGCAAGAAGACAGTTACACAGCAAGAAGGACTGATGTCCAAAAGTA
Source organism: Nannopetersius ansorgii (assembly GCA_037974605.1). Classification (NCBI taxonomy): domain Eukaryota; kingdom Metazoa; phylum Chordata; class Actinopteri; order Characiformes; family Alestidae; genus Nannopetersius; species Nannopetersius ansorgii. The sequence continues at coordinate 3,673,260 of JBBPDE010000031.1, read as the reverse complement.
TCCAGACAGACATCCTTCTGAATGAGTTCAACCACTTTTAGGTGCCCAGGTAGTCATTTGCTGCACTCACAGCTTTGATCTCTGCTGTAACGGGCTCTGCAGCCTCACATGAGCCTATTGGTGCTTTTCCACTGGCAGAGCTGCTGGACGGCAGGGCTGAAAATGGGCCACAGCTGAGCTGAATGGGTCAAAACGTTGACATGGCAACAGACGAACTTGGAACATTTTACTGTCTGCGCAAACTGTGAGATATGAGATATCTGCAAGTGAGACATGAACTGACAGCTGTGAAGTGGATGAAGTTCCAGCTCGACTGTCTGTTTGGGCTGAATATACATTTCAGTGGGAGTTTGAGTTTCTACGTCTTTAACAAATTCATCTTTAACTCTGTGAGAAGCCTGAAGGAGATCCAGGATGTCGTTAACAAGTTCTCTGGGTTCGGTTCTCATCACACAGATTAAAAAACTCAAACAAGACTAGAAATAATAGAAGACCACAATAACAAAAGTGGCTCTGACAGAAAAACTCTCCGCCGGTTCGACTCCATGGACGTGGTTTTGGGACGACCGACCATAAAATGTTACCGGTCAGAAACTCCGTTACCGGACTGAGATAAACTGGAACACCAGAACCTGTTATAACTTCAGTACCATCACAGTATGGTATAAGGGTTAAGAAGAAACATTGGAGCAGCAGGTGCCTAGTGCAGGTGGCCTCCCAGTGCAGCTCCGATCCCACATGCTGATCCAGTTGACCTGCATGGATAGGCATGCACATACTTTTCTTTTATTTCATTTATTTTATTTGCCTCTCCAGTGAGAGTTTGATGAGGTTAATGAGACACAGCTTGGCACAAACTGAGCGTTCAGAAGGAACCTCACTTGTCTTCGTCTGCAGGCTGAAGGTATGGAAGCTGTAGCTCCAGGAGAAGTTTGGCAGTCCCTCACCGTGACTGGATAAACAAAAAACACACCGTTAGCATTCTGGCCATATGGCAGCACAGCTCCAGCTCCTCTGAGGAGCACATGAACGCTCTAATGGAGCTCTGCTGATCAGGAAGAGCTGCTGACAACTGCTTAAAGCGCAGCGGCTGACGACTCTCCGGAGCGACCCGCGGGATCCTGAGACCATTACCTGTCTGTTCCCAATACACAAAGAACCACTTATTGGGTATAATCTCGCCTCTCCACCATCCTAACTCTAATTTGTCAGTTTTTATTTTGCACAGTGCAGCCAAAGCTGTTTGTCACTCAAGGCGGGGATTACACACGAGGATAATATCTGGCAACCCCCAAACCATGATTGAGAAAAAATAAAGATGCAGAACTGAAGAAATGTAGTGGGCTGGTGGATGTTGTCTTTATAATTCAAAATGTAATTAGACCATATTGAGGTACATTTCGAGTGTAATGTGTGTTTGTCTGTGCTGTCAAAGCTGATCACGCTCCAAACAATGAACCGGCCCTGAAAAACTGAATGGCTGCCAAATCCGCTGTGCCGATTAAAAGGCTTCGTTTACGTCTCTCTCACTCATACCTGCTTTGTTCTGGCCCATCATTTTAGGTTCATTTGAGCCCCATGAGCAATGATGAAAACAATGTTACTATATTCATGAAAGTAATCAATTCTGTCTAAGATTGTAGATTAGCTGTAACGCAAAGTGTCCTGTTTTTAATCACCATTAACTACCCAAAATAAGATCAATCAAACCGTGTCTGAATATACTGCACATCTGTATATACTGCACATCTGTAAATGCTGCACATCTGTATTTGATGCACATCTGTTTACACTATACCTCTGTATAAGCTGCACCTCTGTATGTACTGCTC
>JBBPDE010000031.1:3575925-3589431 GCA_037974605.1 Nannopetersius ansorgii | reverse complement strand
CTCACCTGCAAGGACGGGAAAGAAGGTATGAGCAAGAGTGTGAAAAGGAGAGAGAAGATGAAAAGGTGAAATGGAAGCTCTGGGCAGCAGGTAGGTACGCAGGCTCTCCACTGAAGCGAATTACTATGGTAGTCTGCCTTTCTCCCTCTCCCTCCCTCTCCCCGTCTCCCCTGAGGGAGATTAGAGTGCTGAGCTGTGTTTCACATCAAACACTCTCTCAGTGTCTCTTTGACACTCTTCTAAGGCCACAGTCCCTCTTGTTCTGTGCCCAGAGCAGATCACACTCTAACAGGGAGGGTTAATGCTGTTAACGGTGAGCCTAGAAAGGTGCTAACTTAGCCTCCCTACAATGCCCATCGACCTGAGCTTAATAGCTTAATAGCTTAAACAATGTAGGTATAAACTCTACCTTTTTTGCTGAGGAGATTTCAGTGCTTTCAATGTGTGGTCATGTGAGTGTCATGGTCAGCGCTCAGCAGGAGACAGTATGATATTACAGTGTGACAGAAATGTAGTTTTACAAAAGTCAGTCAAGAAAATGTTTTAAATGACTAATCTGCTATTAAAACTGAAAGAGTACATTCGATGAAAACTGCAGCAAAACATTTGAATGAATGTTTTTGTAATAAGAAAAATATATCTTGTTTTTTTTTTTTTTTTTAATAATTAGCTATGGTTAAAATCAAATACTGTTTCTGTTTATTGACTTTAAAAGAATGTCTACCACCCAGAAATACTTTCATAATGATAACTGCATCCAACTGGCTTCCAATGTTCAAGACGTTTTCTAGTCAAGTGGCCCACAGCAGTGGTAGACATTGTAAAGACTCTAGTTACCACAGCCATAGGTAATCCAGTCTGTCTCGTCCTGCAGTTAGAGAGTGTCAATAGAGACGGATGACCATCAGCCTGGGAAAAAGTGTTCTTACTGCTCCCCGTATCGGGGGCACTTACTCTGCTCGGTCGGTTAAAGGGCCCGAAAAAAATGGAGGACAAAACGTGCAAAACAGATAATATCGAATACTAAAAAAAAGCCTAAAGTTGTTCCACTCTCGCTTTCTCTCTCTCTGCCTTTGTCTCACTCCCCTTTCGAAGCTTTTGTGCTGAGCACTCGAAGGTTGTCTGCTTGTTGCCACAAAAATACATACATTGCCAATGCCCTTCAGATTGATTTAATGCTGCAGAAATGGTCAGCATATAAACAGAATCAACAGCCACTGGCGGTTTAAAAGAGGCTTAAATGTTTTTTCAGTTTCTTCTCCAAACATTGAATTGGATCTATGCGACTTTATTTGAGGGGTTGTTTTATTGTTCCACACTCGATCATGACAGTCATGCAGTAATCAGTCATTACGTACAGGTGCTGAAGTCATTCGCGTTCTGAGAGGCGAGTGATGTGTCAGAAAAAAAAGTCGTGACCCTGCAGAGCTCAGGGCCGGCAGAGCGATGAAAGAAGGCACGGCTGTCTCTGTCACTTTAATATTACCGAGGACAGCAGTCAATGAGTGAGGGGAGAGGAATCAATACCGCACTGAAGCCACGTGTGTGTGCGCGCAGTAAAAAGCTTTAGAGGACAACATAAAAATGTGAAGTTCACATAGCACAAAGTTCACACAAAGACCAAAAAAAGCAGGAGGAAGGTTATGAAAAAATGCTAAATATGAAGAATGTTAAAGAAACAGAGAATGCAAAAAGCAAGAAAAACAAAAAAGAAGAAGTGGGAAAAAATATGAAAGATAAAAGCGAGAGAGACAACATGCAGGGAAAAGAAAGAAAGAAAGAAAGAAAGAAAGAAAGAAAGAAAGAAAGAAAGAAAGAAAGAAAGAAAGAAAGAGAAATAGAAAGAAAGAAAGAAATATAAAGAAAGAAAGAAATATAAAGAAAGAAAGAAGGAAGGAAAAACAAATATAAAGAAAGAAAGAAGGAAAGAAAAAGAAATATAAAGAAAGATAGAAAGAAAGAAAGAAAGAAAGAAAGAAAGAGAAATATAAAGAAAGAAAGAAATATAAAGAAAGAGAGAAAGAAAGAAAGAAAAAAGAATGAGAGAAAGAACTAAAAAAACTATGATATGGAAAATGCTTGCTCTATGCTCCTATGCTCCACCTGTGCACAGCAGCCCTCCTCTTAACGGCGGTTTGAACGTTCTGGTTGCTTTGTTTAAACATTCAGAGAGTCTGTGGGGAACTTCCTGCTGTGGACTGTTTTCTTTTGAACAAGGAGACCCCTGAGGCAAAGTCTCTGTGGTGAAAACACACTTAAAGCAGTCACACATGCACACTTACAAGGAAAATGAGGCTGAAATCGACAAAGAAGCACAGAATTCGCTTATTTCTGGCAGTCTTGAGCAACCCTTTACCATATTAGATCATGGTAGCACGAAGCATTTTAACACCAGGATTCAAGATCACATGAACACTGTGTCAAGAGGATCTTGCATGAAACAGGACTGCGCAACATGTGTGTGCTATGAATCTTTAAATGCTACACACATATACGCACAAAACAGCACAAAAGTCTCCTGTACACATAAAAACAACATGCAGCTGCTGTCAGTCAGCCTTCTGTACAGATTCATTTATCCCTGTGAATAAATCTACAAAAGCTTGGAGGGGGAGAAGAAATCCCCTCTACACATAAGTTAGACACATTATACAGAGAGAAAATAAAAAAGAGGCCAAGAATCGAAAGCTCTTGTAATGTATTCTATGGGCAAACTGTAGTGATTCTCCAATTCATACTGTATTTGTGTGCGTAACAGCGAAATTTATTCAGAGTTAGGAACGAATATTCTAAAGCAAATTACCAAACCAGAATATTTCACAAGTGGTATTAAGAACCAGAAGTCTGAAGCATCCAAGAGCTACCTAACAAGAAGTTAACAGCTACATAGAATATAAATACACAGACTGGTGCCTGATACTGTTTTACAGCAGTACTGTTTGACTAATAGATGAAATAGCTATATTTGCACTCTGGGCCCATGGTTTACCACCGAAACTGCACAGAAATTAATGTTTTAAATTAAACCACCCTGAATGACTGTTTACATGTCTGAATATTGCAGATTTTTTCAACAACTGGTGAAATTCCAATGGAGCTGGAATGCTAAGCAATCTTGGAATATCTATAAACAGGAACAAATCAACAAATAAATACCTATTTTATTTATTAGGATTTTGTAGATGCATGTTCAGTCCATATTCAGTATATCTAGCACAGAATAAAATAATAGAAGGAAAGAATAGAAGAATAGAAGGAAAGAATAGAAGGAAAGAATAGAAGGAAAGAAAGAAAGAAAGAAAGAAAGAAAGAAAGAAAGAAAGAAAGAAAGAAAGAAAGAAAGAACTAAAAAATATTAAGATATGGAAAATGCTTGCTCTTCGTCTATGCTCTACCTGTGCACAACAGCCCTCCTCTTAACTGCGGTTTGAACCTTTCACAAAGCACCAAAATCCTGAACCTTTATAATCAGGAGCTATGAGTGAACACAAAAGCCTAAATCATTCAGAACGGACACTAAACTGACTTTGTCCTTGTAGCCGCCAAGTACAAATTCTCTATCATGACTGAATGTGTCCATGTGTGAACAGAACAAGTAATTGTGCAGAGAATTCACAGTGAGTGAGTGGATGTGTTGACGTTCGATGTGAGTGGTGCAAAACCAGAAGAATAGGAATATCTGAGGGTGAAGCTGAAGGATATTTTGCACAAAGATGTCAACAAAAATGTCTAACTGGAGACGCGACAAGACTCAGGAACTTCTGACAAAAGGACCATGTTATGAACCGCCTACCCAGACGCCACCCCTCTCCAAAACCACACAGAGCTTTTTCAATAAGTGAGAACTCTTCCGACACAGAAAACCTCCTCCTGTGTGCTCCATGTGCAAAAACGCAGGTCCGAACAACGTCCGGACCCGTGCATGTGTGAAAATGGCTTGAGATTTTCTATTTGCACCAGAGGGGGCAGCAAAGCCCATGGCCTCTTCACACCAAGCACGAATTGAGTTTTGAAGACCAAAACATACCCTCAAGCACCACCGCATATCTCTAAGCCTATCACACACAAAAAATGTTACTGTTACTACCTGATGCATCACTTTCTCATTCCTCTGCATGGCTGTCTTGTATTCTCAGTGTTCTAAGTAATGAAACTTTCTTACTTTCACCTAACTCCACCCTGAGGTCAACAATGAAAAACGATCTCCATGTAGAGCAGAGGTGGCATTTTCCAGTCTAAACAGGCACAAAAGTCCATTCCATATCAGTCTTATAATTTTATTTTACATTTACTTCCATTCCCTAAATACAGGGTACAGTCTCCCTGGAGTAACTTGGGGTAATGGGTCTTGCTCAGGAACCCAGTGGTGGTATGCTGAGGGTAGAATTTGAACCCATGACCCACAGTTAAGACTACTGTTGCTGCACTGTGTTGTCTTTCATGTCTTTTATGTCTGTGAAGAGGGTGTTCAAGCAAGAATTTCATTGTACTCTGTACATATGACAAACTTCAACTTTAACTTCAGTTTAGCAGCATTTATCAGTTTAACTCTTACATTCTTGTTTCTCACACCTTACACACCATAGTTCGGTACATACAAAAAGTTCTAAAGAATGAGGCTTGGTTTGTTTTCATTTATTTTAAATAAACAGCAGTGTATTAACCAGTAAACACACACTCTTGCTTATATTTTCATGTATGTGTAAGGCAGCAGAAGTGTTACGCCAGTAGGTGGCATTATTGCACCACACTACGACCCAAGTCTATGATTTACTTGCGCTTTTTGGTCCCTCTGTGAGTCCGTATAACTTCAATCACGTCTTCTTCGTCGTACTGTATTCGACAAAAGACATCATGTACCGAACCGTGACCCATGTACCGTTACAGCCCTATTACACACATATTTGTTAAGTACACTGCAAGGTGGGCGTGGTCATCGGGGAGGCAGATTTACATGTTGTGACATGCTATAACAGGGATAATGCTAAACTCAACCCAGAAACTGGTGGTTTATGGAGGTTTAAGTGCATTAAATTAAAAAAAAAAAGACAAGACTCAGTCAACCAAACATTAAGGCTACAGACATTGAGCATACTGTGTTTGTGATAGCTGGAGTGTCAGATGACAGATCAGACTACAGGATGCTCGCACTAACAACAACTCTACACAGCAGTTTCATGGCCATCATTGGTCATAACCAGTAAATCAATAAGTGGTACCAGTTCCACTTGAACTATTCTATAATATAAAAGGTTTAAAATGATGAAACCCTGGCAAGCTACTTCATGCTGCTGGATTGCTCACACTGAGTGGGAGGGAAATGAAGGCCAGGTCACAGAGCTTGGTGAGGTGCCTCCCTCCTTCTCTATGCTGTATTGTGCTTCTGCACAAATCCAACAGCCCGTTCGGGGGATTTGACTGAGACAGGATTTTTTTTTGCCAACAGAAAGAGGAGAAGAGAAATCAATGTCAACGTCTTGCCAGCTAAACTTGAGCTTGCAGAGTCACCAGCACATCAACACTGAAGATGAAATGATGCTACACAAGCATGGGGTGATGCAAATGCTGCTGAAGTGAGATCTTAAAATAATGAAAAGGCAATGCCATTGTCTGAGCATGTGCATATGACAGAGTTAGAGAGAGGCTAAGATGGTGAAAGAGAGGGGGGGGGAGAAAGGGGGGGCAAGCACAAGAAAGAAATCGAAAGAAGATGCAAAGGCAGAAATAAATCAAGACAAATAGGCAGTAAAAAAATTAAGATCTGAAGGCAAAGCAGATAAAGTTAGAAAAAGAGAAAACCAGAGGGAAGAGACATGAAGAGAGACAGAGAGCAGAAAGAGGCATTAAGAGAGAGACCAAGAGAGCAAACAAGGGATAGAGAGAGAGAGAGCAAGAGAGAGAGAGAGAGAGAGAGAGAGAGAGAGAGAGAGAACGAAAGAGAGAAGGGGCAAGCAAAGAGAAAGAAATTGAAAGAAGATGCGAAGGCAGAAAGAAATTGAGACAAATAGGCAGTAAAGAAATAAGATCTGAAGGCAAAGCAGATAAAGTTTAAAAAAAGAGAAAACCGGAGGAAAGAGACATGAAGAGAGAGAGAGAGAGAGAAAGAGCGAGAGAGAAAAGGAGGGAGGGAGAGAGAGAGAAAGGGGGAGAGAGAGGGGGGAGAGAGAGAGAGAGAGAGAGAGAGAGAGAGAGAGAGAGAGAGAGCGAGAGAGCGAGAGAGCGAGAGCGAGTAAAGGGGGATGAGAAAATCACATTAGTTGAGGTGGCTTATAGTGCCAAGTCTTGAGGCAGTGAGGGAGAGGATGCAGCAGCAGCTCACACAGCCCTGAGTTCTGTTCCGCCGTGGTCAAACGTGGTCAAATATTGAATAAATCCAAATATCTGAGTAGCTGTAATGCTAAAGCACGCACACACAATACGAACCAGTGGGAGGAAACACAATCTATACTCCGACATGAAGCCTGCTTACTGAGGCCATTTGCATACACATAAAACACCATTTCTGTTTCAGCATATCTGCGCACCCTAAGCCCGTGGCATGGAGAACACCCAAGTGCAACATGGATTTAAGCATGTAATCACTAATTAGTCACTTCCTCAAGCTGAGACTACGTCTCTATTGGAAATGAATAAGTTTTGAGGTAGAAAGAGCTCCTTCTGTATGGGTTGAGTGGTTAAGAAATGCAACGCGGACGACCAGGTAAACATGATTTGCCATTTGTGCTGAAGGAAGCAAAAACACAGTAGAAACTGTTGGAAACGCAGAAACTCAGAAAGCCTGCATAGAACATTTCTTTTGTTTCATCTGTTATAGAGACAAGATATTCCTCTCCAGCTTCCTGGAAAGAGGATTCCTTTCCTTTTTTTGTTCATAAGTTAAGGCCAAATCATAAATATGCCTTGTGGAGAAGAGAACTTGTGAGAGAGAGAGAAAAAAACATGTCCCCGCACTTCGTTCCGAGGAATAAAGAGAAAAGCTGCTTAAATAGAGACAATGGAACAAAGATGGAGGTAAAGCCTAGATCAATGCCAGGCTTACCTGGATGTTCAACGGTTCAACAGGAAGGTCTTTAGAAAACTGATCTCCTAGTGCTTCAGGAAGAGACAGGCAGCTACAGTGGATACAGAAAAATACACACATTTTGTTGCTTTGCAGCCTGAAATGAAGACATACACACACACAGCTATATTTAATCAATGCAACTATTAATATCCGTGAAATATATGACAGCAATGGATCAGAAAAAAATAACAGTCACAAAGTACTGTCAGTATATTGTGGAACCATCTTTTTACTTGAATACTGCCTTGAGTGTGCGATATTTGCCCACTTTTATTTACAGTCAAAGCAGAAGGTGACTGGTGGTGGACCGCAATCTTCATTCCACACTTTCAACAAGGTTTAAGTACGGCCTCGAACAAACATTCACCTCGTTCTCCTCCTCCACTATGTGGTCAATTTTGAGGTGTGCTTTGGGTCACTGCTGTGTTGGAGGGCGAACCTTTCTGACCGAGTTCAACAAGTTTTTCCTCAAGAATACATTTGAATACATTTTTCCTTCTATCCTGACAAGTGCCCCAGTCCCTGCTGTAGAAAAGAGGACGCTACCACCTGCTTTACTGCAGGTATGGTGTTCTTTGGATGATGAGCTGTATTGGCTTTCCACCAGCTGTCCCGTTTTGAGGCCAAATAGGAGTATGAATATGATTTTGGTCTCATCTGACCCTAACACATTTTTCCTCTCTGTCTCAGAATCTTCTGCATTCTGGCAAAGCTCAATCAAGACTTTTTCGTCGACTACATGCAGCAGCTCTAATTTTCTGTTATCTAGGGGAAAAATCGGTATCGGAAAAATCGGTTTCGGACGATCACACTTACAAAAAAATCGGTAATCAGAATTGGCCAAGAAAATTGCAATCGGTGCATCCCTATTGAGGAGAGCCTCATTTCTCAAAAAACAAGTCACATTTGTGGAACACTTGTGATATTGTCACATCAACACAATGACATTTACATTTACAGCATTTATCCGACACCTTTATCCAAAGTGTCTTCCATTCCCTAACTCAGGGGACAGTCTGCCTGGAGCAACTTGGGGTTAGGGGGTGGTGTGCTGAAGGTAGGATTCAAACCCATGATCTATTGGTCCAGAGGCAAGTATCCTACTCACTAGGCCACCACCACCCATGACCACTCTTTGCCATACACTACTGTAATTACTTCAGTGGAGGACTCGGCATCCTCTCTAACTAGCTTCTCCCTCATTCTTCCATCGGGTTTGGAGGGATGGCCTGATCTGGGAAGGGTTCTGTATTGATCTTCTGACTTTATCCATGAGATCTTTTGACAGTGCTTTCATGACGAAGACCTGGAATCCATCAGTAATAGCTGTTTTTATGCTGAACTAATCAAACCGATGATCACAGGTGGACATCAATTAGCTCGGTGTGTAAAGGAAATGATGATTAGTTAAACATAAAGACATACAACGCAAACCTAAAGACATACAGTCAACACTGCAGCTGTAGCTATACATTGAAGACTTGCTCAGAGTCTTTTTTTGCAGTGCAATGGACGCATGAATGAAGAGAAATAATACAGCCATGCCACTGACTACCCTGAGTGCGGAAGTCTCATATCTTTGCTGCCCTATGCTCTCATCCTGCAATCCAGCCTAAGATAAGGCCCAGAAGCTGGTTAGGTGACACTCTATCTGCAGCATTTCACATGTCAAATTGGTGCTGAGGGACCAGGTAAAATAGCACTTTTACAAGTGAAAAGCCCTTCGCTGTACTTGCTGACTGACGCAGGCTACTGGTAATTTGCTGATGTGGATCACAGAGTGCATGTGTTCCCTTGGTCAGTTTTAATGAGCTGTGTCACCTGTCGACACACACATACACATTCTGGATTTGACCATAGATGGAGGGAAGTTGTATAAATCTGTTCTGCTGTAAAAAATTCTGCTACTTTATACTGATCTGAGAGTGGACTGTCATTTGTCTTTCAAAGATCAGGCTGGTATTTGCAGAAGCTGATCCAGAATCAACACAACATAAGCTCTGTCCTGTGCTCATGCTTGCAGATGAGTTGACTGAGCGCATGCCCTCTCTGCCCGAGCTCTGAAGGTTACGGGCAATTATCCTCCTCATCAGCACTGCACCAAACAAGCCTGCAGCGCAAGAGTGAGCTTTTATGACTGTCTGACACAACTAATGCTTCTCGGAGAGAGAAAAAGAGAAAGAGAGCGAATGTCCTCATATTCGTAAATGACTTTATGAAAGGCAGGCTGTGGCCCAATGCCTGAACGTTCAGGCACCGTTCCTCACTCGGGCAAGCGTATCATGCTACACCTGTAACAGAGTTAATGAAGTGGAAGAACTGGGAAAACAATTAAATACAATGCTGCTCCTGGATGTTGGGAAGCAAATATATCACTGCAGCCAAAAGGAGCAGGGCAAGCTCGTTTAATGACTTGGCCAGCCAACCTGAATAGGGGCTATTTACATATGCTGGTCCTGAGGACACAGCAACACAAACCTGTGCACTTTTGTGAACACATGCACTTGCACAACACCACCCACACACAAACTGCTCAAACTGCATTGTCCATCAGTGATGGTGGGAAGACAAACTGGTCTAATTCTTTATGCTGGCTGCTAGGCGCTGCCTCAGAAACATTGGATACACTAATGGTCAAAGCCAGCGTTCCTCTCCTCCCTTTGTTTCCATGAGGGAGCAGGGTTGAGAGAGACCTGCAGAATGACAAAGCATCGGAAAGCAACTGTTCCTGATCAACAGACATGAAAAAAAACTTCCACTGACCATTGTCTTAATGGTGGGGGCAGTTTTTTCGAACTGGGGCTACAACAAAATAATGCTTACAGGTAACAACCTGACATACAAGTGCTCTAAAATGTTAAAATCTCTCACTCAATAGCTACTTAATGCTCATTTTTTATCAAAGTGATTCTGTGAAATAAAAATTCTGTGAATATATCCTGCTCCAAAAGGCTCAGCGTTGTCATAATGTGGCAAGTATGAAGTATAGCAGTGTTAAGTTAAACATCTAAGCAATCCATATATAAATATAAGCTGAATTTAAATATAAAGCTTATTGAGTTAAAAAGATCTTTAATCTTTAATAAAAAGAAAGTAAAAAACTGAGCAGAGACCCTTCATTGATTTCGCTTTGAAAGCATGTAAATGTTCCAAGGCTGGTGGTGCTTAAAAATGCAAGAGAACAGAGTAGTAGTTATACCTCTATTAAATAAACAGCAGCAAAATGACACATTGAGTGATTCAGATAAACTTATCAAAGGCTGGAATATTATTTGCACAAAGAGCTGAAAGAGACGTGAGCTAAGAGCGCCGCAAAGATACTCGAGAAACTGGTTAACACCGGAACCTAAGTTTGATGGTGGATGATACAATAGCAGCTCCAGTGGGTGTTTGGAACTGCAAAGGAAATGCCACTTGATTGAAAAGCGCATTCAAAAAAGCAGTTGACCAGAGATACAAGTATGGTTAGACATAAGAGCACACTAGTGAAGCTGCAATTAAATGCACTCACAAATAAAGACCACCATATAAAGGCATGACCCTGACATGCACCGTTGAATTTGAGTCAACAGCATAAAGGATTTCTGTGAAAGAGCTAGAATATGATGTAAGATAGAGATGCTTTGAACAACAAACAAACAAAAACATAGAAAAACAACTCGTCCTGAAGCCAAGCCACATTTGATTCTATCATGTAATCAAAACAAAATCATCAGACCAAGCCCCTCATTACTGAAATGAGACCTAATTTCCATGGCTTCGTTAAGATGTGCTAATAACAGGCCTGGAAAAATTAACTACACAGCATCGGAAAGAAAACAGAGACTGATGGAAAAACAGAGAGACGTAAAAGGACAAAGAGGGACAGGGTTTAGAGAGATAAAGAGAGAGACGGAGAACACTTGAAGGTACCCGAGTGATGAGGGAGGCGTGTATCTTCTTGATGACATCGTCCATCTCAAGGAGTTTGGGTCCGATGAGAGAGCTGTGGGGGCCGCTGATGTGTCCAATGTGGTCCAACCCCAGATAATGCAGGATCAAGATGTCCCAGTCGTCTCGTTTCAGAGTGTCATCCAGATGACGAGTCACGTTATTATCCACCTGAAGAACATTGAAAAACAATGCGGCATGCCCAAAATACAGTGTGATATCACTTCTGAAATCAGGGGTTGCAAATCAACAACGTAGTAACAACCTCCTCTCTTCTTGAAGGCCATTACACATTGCTATGACAGTGTGATTGCATTCACCCCCAAAACCCTAGCAAGAGCAGGTTCTTTATCATACCAATGGTACAATGGACCTAGTTATAGGCTAATGTGCAGTTCCCCCAGAGCATTTCATTCTATATCAATGCTTTTCTATGATTATGCAAGCTGTGTGCACCACATAACACCAATGTCAGCAACAGCGCACCTTAAATTCACTAGTCAGAAGTGGATACTTTTGGACATGTAGTGTGGCTCCTAAGGGTCTCTTCAGTGCTATTACATTAGCCCTTATCCCAGAGCCATGGACACATGCACTGTAACAATATACACAGCTGCAGTAGTAATGGAACAAAGTTCTTTAAACTCATTTGTTTTGTACCTAGGGAATTTTGTACTGATAAATTACCAGTCAAACATTTGGATGCATGATTTTAATATCTTAAAGATGCAAAGGTTTTTGCTTAAATGTGTGTACAGTATACCTCCAAAACCAGCGGGTGTTACATTCCAAGAGCACCAATGAATTGTGAAAAAATGCCTATTTTCATAATGCCCCAAATATGTCATTAAAAATTCAGTTTAATACATTACCCTTAGCCAAAATTAAACTCTTAACAAAAACGATAAACTTATATTTGTACTGTACAGTTTACACTGAACTCCCTAAGTGCTAGAATGTAAAAACTGTTATTACCCCTTATATAGACTGTACTGTAATTCACACACATACACACACACACAGTAATAATTTAATTTAATTCACAATAATAAAAATACAGGGCTTTAAGAAGAAAACTATTATGATGCGGAATGCTGGACTGCATCTGCCAGAGATGCGTCACAGAGCAGCAGCCAACAGGGTTGCTTTGTGTTATATTTCACTTATATTTCATATAGAAATGTAGCTGAATTTACATTAATATTTGTGTTTCTTAATAATTTAGCACTGAAATGCATAAAAATGTCATACATCCACGAAAAAATATGTAGGAAATCTTCAGTTTCCGTGAATTTGCTGGGATTTCCGTGAACAATTATCAGCTCAGTTCTGAGAAAAAATCAGTGCGTGGCTTTGAACCGTGACTTCACGGGGGAACACTGTATATAACACAAATATAAATTGCAAAGCCTACACGTGAAGTTATTTCTAAAGAATTTTTTTGTACTTTTTTTTAATTGGTCCCATCATCACATAATTTTATGACCAACAAGTGCTTAAAATAAATGGAATGTCTTCAGGTCTGTTAGAAAAGCATGCCAAGAGTAAACAAAACTGCATCAAACTAAACTGCATTTTTTCAGTCAGTCAGTGAATAATTATATAGCTCTCATGGCTTCACAATTGGAATGTAATTATAAATTTCAGAGCTAGTCAAAAGTGAAAACCGTAAAGAATTACGAAGTGTCATGTAATCATTTAAGGCCTAAAGAGAAGATTCAGAAGTGGATGCCCTCACCTCGGTGTAATCGGAGACAAAGAAGGACGTGGTGCCGTCGTACTCCATGAAGTGCTTGGGGAAAAGCCGCACCCAGGTGTCATCTCCATAAAAGATGATTCTCTTTCCAGCATTCTTGGCCTGCCAGATGAGGTTGTCCTCCAGGAGAGCTGGAGAGTTCAGGTTCATTACCACATCGATGAAGCCGGGGATGCTGCCCGTGGTCAGGGCCTGTCCATGAACAAATGTAAAGGGAACAAAGGAATATTAACTGTGTGGAAAAATGATAACCAGAGAACAGCAAGTTTCAAAAAACAATTAAAAGTTTCCTCTTATTTTGCACATAACTCAGTGCAAAATCAGTCAGAGCCAAGTGTATTTTTATACACTTTTGTCCACTTTACTAGGTAAAAGTATACCACATTGTGTCAAAACACCACATAAGGTCTACAGTCTTGTAGTTTATGGACAACAAGCTTACATGACTTTTTCGCTGCACTAGCATTGTTGCTTCTTTTAACCATTCAAGACTAAGCAAAATATCTGCAACAAATCAATCAATGCCTTTAACATAACAGTTACAGCATTTCACACTTAGTTTAGGGGCACACAATCAGCCAAAACATGCTGGCAGTCCAAATTTTACATTTTGAACTGGAGCTACAAGGCTAAAGTAGCTAAGAATAGAAGTCAATAGTGACCCAAATACATGCTCAAAAACTGTTCATCCTGCTTACATTGCATTCTGTTCTTCATTAAAGTGGTGCAGACTGCTAGATTTGGTTCAGACAAAACT
>JBBPDE010000031.1:3563339-3575825 GCA_037974605.1 Nannopetersius ansorgii | reverse complement strand
CCTCAGCGGTGCCTAGCGGCCTTGGGGATCGAACCCGGACTTTCTGGTCGCAGGGCGGATGCCTTAACCACTAGGCCTGTGTTTATAGTGTAAAGCCTAAACATGCTCCCAGAATGCAAAATTACCCATCAAGAAAATGTAATGGTAAATAAATAATCATAATCAGAAAACTTGATTGGTTAAAAAAAAAAAAAAAACTAATATAGGAGGACAAGACACAGAGCAGGCTTGTGGGGATTTCTGCGTAAAACGATGAGCTTGGTTCTTTAAAAAAATCTGTGTGACTGAATCCGCGACTCCTGATCCGCGGACTCCTATATACAGTAATCAGTTTTACGCAGATCATGAGTCACGGATTCAGTCACACGCAGATTTTTTTTGACAACCGAACTCAGTTTTAGCCCAAATATCCTCTGCTTTTTTTGTGCCAATAAATATCATTTTTCTAGATGTTTTCACACAAGGGGACCCATTCATCTCACTGTGGTGTCACAATACTTTTTCCCTTCTGAGTTGCGTGGAATTTAAATTCAAATACGGGTTTACCTTTACATTTTCTTTATATATTTTCTTTTTATATAATATATATATATATATATAATTTGTGTCTTACATATTTGTGCCTTACATTTATCTTCTCTTTTGTGTTACACAGGCTGCTAAAGATGCACATTTTTAACAACACGTCAAATACAGATGATATATTTAGGAAGAGGAAAAATACAAGTAAATCTGGTAATATTTAATCTTCTTTGAAAATTTCTGCTCATGGCTCCTGACCTGACAGGCAAGGGCGCCCTGACAGCGTCTCTCTCTGCTGCTTTTGCCCTGTCCAGACAGTGACAGCATGTAATTCAGCACTAACCTCTGTCACGACCTCCCCTCGCCCCGCTTTGCATCAAAACCCTAATACACACAACACCAGCGCTAGCACTTTCCTGCGTCTTTCACTTCGAACATATCTCGCTGAATACTAAAACAGAGCCTCATGAAGGATGTCTTGTGAAGGTATGACCTGCTCTGAAATGACTTGTTAAATTGAGCTCCCCCCCTTTCTTACCTACATACTTGTCCAGCAGGCATGAGAACGTGATGAGTGCTGTCATAGAGTGATAGAGTATGGTGAAGAAACGTGTGACAGTTGAGAAAATGGCTGTATTTCTTAGATACGACAAATCCCTGTGGAAAAAAGAGACGAGACACACGTTTGGTTCTTTTTTATCTCTCTTCAAGGAAAAGGGGGATTTTCAAACTAGTACATAATTGCCCTCTTTGTCCTGAACTTGACGAGGTAGAAATGGAATGTAAATCATTGGAATTGAGTTGTTGTCTCATTTTCTTTTTGCCATGTGATCTTCACTTTGACTGATGTTGCTGAAGTATTTTTTCCAAGTCTGAAACTGATTCACTTTGGCCGCCAGAGCTTTGCAGCTCCCCTGAGTCTTTTACATGGCCACTCCATAGCCGGCAGTAGAAAGCGCACCAGATATGTGCTTCCTGTAAACGAACCACCTTTCAACTGAGTCACCTTTTACCCTTTTACCGCTGATGTTATGTGTGTCTGTCCAGCTCAAAGCTGAAGCCTTTTCTCAGCTGACAGCCGGGAATGTTCAGCAGGATCAAAAAGGGTTAGAAAAGTCAGAGATCATGCTGTGATCAAATCTTGAAAACATCACAAATCTCCTAAGCTGAGCTGAGATTTCTTATAAGATTGTTATCAAAATATGAAGTAGAGAAATTGAACACAAAGGAGTGAATTTTTCTTGTTGAAATGTTTTGAAAAAGAGTCATATATATTGACTAGATTTAAGATAATTTCACTTGCCCAGATAAAATTATAGGCCTAAGCCTATCTTCAAATATGTTTACATTAGGAAAATATTGGTAATAACTGTACAGTACAAATACAGTAACTTCTTAGTTCACAGTTTGAAAAGTATGTATCCATAAAAATTGTACTAAAGTGTAAGTAACAGAGTAAACTGGTCTTCACACTCCTAACGAGAAGGGTTCTTTGAGTTAACAACAGTGGAACTCTTTGATTCATAGACAAGACTATTCAAGTCAAGTAAATCAAATAGGTATACAGTAATCCCTCGCTATTCGCGGAGATTATGTTCCAAGAGCACCCGCGTATAGTGAAAAATGTGTTGTTGTGCCTATTTTTATAGTGGAAACCCTAAATATGCCACCAAATATGCTTCCGTTGGGCCCCTGTATACATTTTCGTTAAGGGTAATGTATTTAGCTGAATTAAAAATGAAATTAAATTGTTTCAAATTCAGTCATTTTTTCTTAGAACCAAACTAATAATTTTGGTTAAAAAAAAGCAAATTCATGGAAACTGCAGATACAATATTATGTTTTGTAGCAATATATTTTTCTTCATGTATTTTAGTGCCAGTTATTAATACAATACAACTCGCCATTGGATGAACAGTAAATTTATTGTAAAAATGATTGGTGATTACTCCTACATTTTACTGTATTTTCATTAATAATAAATGCATTAAATTATTACTGTATTTACCCTACATATACAAAAGAAAAGACATACCAAAGTCTACACCTGTGTATAAATTACAGTGCAGTCTGTACAGCGGTAACGGCTGTATTTACATTCTAGCACTGCAGGAGTTCAGTGTAAACTGTAGAGTATGGATAGGGGATCTTTATATTTTCGTTAAGGGTAATGTATTAAACTGTGTTTAAATTAAATTAAAGTGTTCTGAGAGCATATTTAGGGGCTTATTTAGGGTTTACACTATAAAACTAGACATGTTTAGGCATTTTTTTGGAGCACACATATTGGATTACTATTTATGTTTTTAGTAAATTACTTTTTTTTAATCATTTAGAACTAAAATGAGTAAAAAATATATATATGTAGCCACGAAAAGAATGTGGAGAATATTTGCAGTTTCCACTTGTTGTGGAGACTTCCATGTAAAATGATAAGTTTGGTTCTCATAAAAAATCTGTGTGTGACTGGATCCGTATAGGACTGTTTTGTCATTTCAACCATTTTCACACAGTACACAGTGAAACTAAACAACGTTTCACCAGAACCATGGAGCAACACCAACTTCCTGTTCGTCCAACTTTGTGGACACAGTTTTTCTATTCCAGCGTGACTGTGCCCCAGTGCCCAAAGAAAAGTCCATAAAGACTGTGTGAAAGAACTTAACCGGCCCACACAGAGCCCTGACCTCAGTATGTGGACTAAAGTATGTCCCAATACTTTTGGCCACATAGTGTATAACCACTGCCTTGGCACTGAGTCTTTCAGGGTGTAGTTGCAGTCCTCTTTTGGACCTCCACCTGGCGGAGATAATACAGTGACTGCTGTACTTTCTCAAGCTTTAGATCAACCTGGAAGCGCGGGCTTCAGAGCTCATGTGGGGGGTAACATTTTTATTAGCTTGCGGACTAGCATGAGTTTTGCTGCCATGGGACGTTTTATAGAGGTCAGGCAGATCAATACGGCCAAATCAGCCTCTGCAGTCCTTTCGCCCCATAGCCAGTCAATCACGACCATGGCGGCCAGAGTGCGGCTCAGGGGGAGGTCAGGCCAGAGCTGTAATGAAGTAATGAGGTCTGCAGGTTCCTGTACACTGTGCCGGGCTAGGTTGAGGGCACCTGTGGAGAATACACAAAGCTCTCTCTGCCTTGTGCCCTCTCTGTGTGAGGCCTGCTTATATTACTCGCTCTGTCTCTGAGGTTTGGTGAAGGTCATTAAATGTCCATAATGGGATATTGTGAGAATACTGAAAGGGTGTATAAGAGCAGGTGGTTATTTCCTGGGAAAATAGGGTGTCGAGGGTCTGTTCCCATGGTGTTCTTCTGCTTGCTATGGTGAATTCAAGATTCAAGATATCACATTACAGAGGTCTAGTGTATATTGACACCAGTGGTGTCAGCCACAAAAATGCTCTGTGGAATCCCACAGAACTATTTTTTGCGGGATACTTCATTTCTTCATGGAAGTGGGCTTGATGGCAGACCTTTGTCTTATTAATAGCTACGACTATAGAATGATTCATATCTTGGTCATAAAAATAGACTGAGAGGAGATCTAACAGCCCCTCTGCAGGGGTAGCGCTATCCGAGCCCTCTCATCTTGTATGTACATACCTGGGATGAGGGTGATTGATGTGGACACAACAGCTTGGTTCATCCATTGCTGCAAACTCAGTGTTGCTGTGAAGGTACAAAGCACAGCTTGAATAGATGGATCTTCACATTCACAGAGAGTACAAAGAGAAGCCTGAATTCTTTAAAAACCTAGATTGAACAGCCTTGTTAACAGTTAAGGTGCCAAGGTCATAGGTGTTGAATAATGTGGGCTCATTGCTTTACTTCTGCATTACTCTCCTAAAACGCATCTGTACTGTGTTGGAGATTCCCCTTTCCACCTCAGGTTCAATCATCTATTTAAATAAAGAGCAGAGGTTCAACTTGCTTGGTTGGAATTTTTGTTTTCATGAGCCTGGGGGGTCTCTGATCCGTTCCTCTACGAAAGTGTTCACGAATTCCAAGATAGATATTTTATTAAAGTTAAGGGTGATCCTTTTTCATTGGATAACAACTTTGTGAAACTTTCTGTTCAGTGTAGCCGGTCATTTCTTCACCTTGGCCACTTTTTGTTCCCAAGACAATGTTCATGTTGCATTTCCAAATACCAAATATGGACCAATTAGTGAAACATTCCTCTATGTTTAAACAAGGTTAGGTCGGGCAACCACACCACCCCCCAGGGAGTTAAGTTCCTTCAAAAAACGCTGTGTCAAAAGCCCTTGTCTTAGGTGCACACCTGTTACTACATCAGATAAATAAATATCTCTTAATATATCCTCCTTGCACCTCCTCTAGGTTACGGTTTCTGCTATATTTTGCCTGCTAGCAGTCACCTTGAGGGTTCCTGGGTGAACTTCTATTCCGCCTTTGCATGTCTTAGTCTCCCTGTTCACATGCTTTACAGAACAGGCCGACCTAGATCAAAACTCAAACTGAATTATTAATAACAGTAGTTGTGGTTGACACAATTAACATAGGAAGTTATAAAAGAGAAGAAAAAATCCTTCACAGCACACACAGCAAGTTACTCTTCATCAAATAAGTAAAAAATAAAAATGCAACCCCCCCCCAAAAAAAATAGACTGCAAAAAGTGGACCAATTAGTTTCCTCAATATAAAATCTTTGTAAATAAAATGTAAAGCTGTACTGCTGAGCTTGTAAATAGAATGTAAAGCTGAGCTGCTTCTGAATGAAAATCGCTTGTGGTATTTCATTTTAGAGTGATTAGATGTTAATTAACGACTCTTTGCTGCTCATATTGACTTTCAGCAGTAGCCTAGCACAAGCACACACATCACATAAACAAGCAGGTACAGATAATGCGTATTTAAGTGGACTGTGTGTAATTATCCTCTCATAGAGACAAGTGAATACAGCAAGTAATACAATTCTAAGTCAGTAACTGCAATGTGATAAGAACCATTTAAACTGTAATCACATTGCAGTCAGTGTCACAATATGAGCCCTCATGATCAGCAAGGCATTGTGGTAATTAGCACGAAACTCGACTGGGAGCCTCAACAAAAAAGAAATGATGCCAGGTTATGATTGTAATATAAAGTGGGTGTTTTAGTTGTTAACTAGTGCAGGATAGTTAGTGTTATGCTCTCATTCACATGCAAAAAAAACAGATTAAAAGAAATATTTTTTTGAATGTAAATATGGTAAAACACATATGACATCATACTCATGACCAATGAAGTTGTAAGTAGAAATGTTACTTTGTTCCACCTCCAGTACCGAAATAGAGGCAGATAGAGTGTGTGAGTGTATGTGTGTGTGTACAGGATGTACCATATTTTTCGCCGTATAAGACGCACTTTTTCTTCCCCAAAACTGGAGGGGGGAAAGTTGGTGCGTCTTATACGACAAATACACATTCCTGTTTATCCTGAAACCATAGCAACATAATGACGTAAGTGTGCTCCGGCACGAACACTGAAATCTAATGTGAGTGCGGGCCAGAGGGGTAGTGGGGAGGGGGGACAGTCGTACTCGAGCACGGTACAGGGCAAGCATGCCTAGTGTGAGTACACCCTAAAATGTGCATACACACCCACACACACCTATACAGTTGATATAAAATATTTTACTACAGTATTTGGTTCAGAATCTTTTTTTTCTAGATTTTCCTCCTTTAAAATTGGGTGCATCTTATATACCGGAGCCCCTTATACGGCGAAAAATCCGGTATATATAATAGGTTTTCAGTGGATGGTGTCATTGACCGTAACAAAACCAAAACATCTGATTATGGGATCTCTAACACAAGCCCTCTTGCACTGCAGCACTTTATAGACATGAGGAAAAATGCCTTCGTCAAAGTCTTTTGTTTTCATCTGCTGAACATGGACAGCTCCACACTGGGCCAGTCAATGGCGATCATTTGTTTGCTGAAGTATAATGTAGCTGAAACAAAAGCCAGCTTCAGTGGAATGCTAATGTGGCTTTTGATGTGCTGATAAGGGCCACTCTGTGACTATAGTGGGATTTTTTTTTCTGAGCCCCATTTTGTGTGTGTGTGTGTGTGTGTGTGTGTGTGTCCTTGCATTTCAAGCCTCGCTGTAGGAGGTCAAACAGAACTCTGAACCAAATCTCATTGAAGGCATAGTGCAAGATTTCATTAGCCCTCTCCACTACAGAGTGTCTTTGCTTAACGTCATTATTTTAAATTGGTAAGGGGGTGGGGGGGCTGGCCTGTGCCACCTGTGGGGCTCCTGGTGTTTTATAATTTCTCAAATTAAATCCTTTTGCAACTCATATTATGCCCGAGGGGTTGCCAAGGGTAAGGAAGAAAGGAAGGACATGGGCTGTTAGGTCAAGTTTTGGCTCAGGCCAGTTTGCTTCCTGAACAGTTGTATGAGTTGGGCTCTATCACAGCTGAGGGAACACATCATAAACTGGGATTATGTCTTAGTGCTAATTTGAGGGCCACTATGAGAATGTACCCACCCCCCAAGCTTAATCATTCATGTAATTGAAATACAGGGCTTGAATATGTCCAGAGCCATTGGATTTGGGAGTGTTTTGCACACACTGAAAGAGAGAAAGAGAGCGAGATCAAAGACTGGGTTTTTGATGTTCCTCTGCCCTTGTGTCCATTCTGCCCCACACCTCTGAACTCCCCAGTCTCCTGGTCTCCGTGGCTAGCTTTGCTTTGTCTAGGTAAATGAGTTTCATAATTGGCAGGTGTGCTCCATGCCTCACCCTTTGCTGCACAATAATGAGATCTTGACTGCTTCTCTTAATGATGGAAGGGCTTTGATATTAAAATCATTCCAAGCTAACGTGCTCAGAATTGGACACAATGCATATCGCCGTAATCCCTCTGATCTCCAGCTAGAATGTTAATAGGCACGCCTGTGATGGATTTTGAATATAGATGTTAGGATGTGTGGTAATGCTGATTGCTCATGCATACTGCTGAATGTTTGATACCTATTTTACGTATAAGAGACTTTGTGATTGGTCACACACTTCCACATTTGCTCACCCGGAAATGTTGAATATTCCTTCAGAAAACAAAGTGTCGGACGGCGTGGAGAGAGGGATGTGTGTGGAAAATGAATAAAGCTGAGAGACCTCTGCACCTTCTGGAGTGGATCTTCTTCACAGCTCACACCTCTCTTTCTTCTGTTTTCTTTCTCGTGGATTAAACAATTTCCTATTTTTTCATTGGTCTCATTATTTTCATCAATCGTATTATAGTTGGTTTAGACCAGCTCACTAATGGTCCTGGTTCTTTTGGCTCTGGGATGTTTATAGACATTCTTAAGTCCTCCAGGGCCTGGTGTAGTTCAGAACCTCAATCCCAGGGCTGCATTCCCCTTTTCACACCTAGAAAAATTTTATCTATGAAACAGAAAATGCCAGCTATAATCAGTTTCATTCACGTTCTTCATTTCACATTATGTTATCATCTTTATATTATAAGGTCTGTATGTCACATACCATTCCTCCATATCCAAGGCTATACACCAGGGTTTTGCATGGCTATGAAATTGAAGCCAGAGTCTTAAAAGGCCTATGCATATCACATACTATTACTAGATAATTATCCATGGCTACGCACTAGAGATCCGCATGAGTTTGAAATTGAAAAAAGACAAGCCATAACTGTGGCTTCAAGACCCCAATCCATTCTGACTGATGTTTGAAACCCCGACCCAAATCGGCTCACATGCACTAACAAAGACGGATCGTCACATACGTGTTTCTTCTTCTTTTTAAAAGTGATTTTTACTAAAAGCTTGAATTAAGTGACTGGACATGTCCTAATTACTGCTATTATTTTCAGAAATGCAGAACTTTGGAAGAACTAAACAAGGGGAAAGATGCTGCTTCATTAACCCTCTGAGGTCGGAGGATCCAAAAATCGATCCTTTTCAGTTTTCCAAAACAATCATATAAAGCTCTGTGAGTTTTTGTCCTAGAAACATATAAGCAACGTCACTAGAAACCTTGAACCCTCTACTTTTCAAATATGTATGTTTTAAAACGAAACATATCGATGGCACTTTGTAAATAAAAAGGAAGCATGTGATTTTTTGCCTTGCTGCTCGCCGCAGCCAATGCTCCTCAGCTAGTCAGATGTAAATCAGCAGAATAGAAGGAGTGTGATTGGCTCATTGTGCAGCAGGGGGCGATGAAAACACGCCCCATTTCACTTTGTAAACATACACAGGCTAGTTCCACACACTGAAAACTAGCTTTGGAGAGCTAGTGACGACAGTGAGGATGAATACAGGCACTTCGAGCTTCTCTTGAGTAAGTAGCCTTTTTCTGTTTTACTAGCTGTTCTTGGTGCTTTTTTCGGTTAGCTTATGAAGCTACATCTGGTCTTTTGCTGGCCAGATGATCATATGGCTAAAATTCATGTCATGAGTTTTTCGATTAGCTTATAAGGAAAATGAAGCTATATCTAGTCTTTTACTGGCCAGATGATCATATGCAGGGTGCAGAAAAGGACAACAAAAACTCATTGTAAGTGTGGTGCATGTAATGTGTACCTTTGCCTTCATCAGAAAAAGAAATTGTTATGCTGCTTGGCATCATGATAAGAGTGCTTATTGTAATTTTATTTATACTTATATACTTAAACTTTATATTTTATTTATACTTATCTTACTGCACTGTCAGATAATTTTACTCACAGACTCATTAAACCTTCTGCCAAATGCATCTAATGCATCTTAAGATAAGAGAGAACAAGGCGGAGAGTATGTGTGAGAATGTGCGTGTGAAAATGTACTACATGAGTCATAGATAGGAAAAGAACAAAAGCATGTTGAAATCTGGCCCAAAAGTCTATATTTAGTCAAGTCCTGGGTGGGTAGCAGACCTCTACTGCACATGAGCTATTTTTTGTAATGCTATGGGTTTAAAACACCACACACAGACCTATAATGTATCAAAATATATTAAACTGTTCTCCATTCTCTTTTTTTTCTTCGATTATACTTATGTGGCACTCTAAATAGATGTGATACCAGTTTGAGGTCACACTCCTGCACTGACCCATCCACATGCACCAAACAACCGCACCCACCCAGCATCCTTACCCAGAGATAAACAAACACAGATTCAACACTAGCAACTGCTATTCTAATATTAATATTGACATTAATGTTTAGCAGAGGGCAGCTGTGAATTCACAAACCTTCTGCAAGACAGCTGCCTCACAGCTGTGCTCTGTCCTTAAGGTTTAATTCCTGACAGCACAGAATTATGATGAATGCTGAGAAGTGCTCGCATCTGGCTGTTCAAAAAGAAGTTGCATTGCCACATATCATATGTGTGTTGGGTTTATACATAGCATATGAATGTGGCCCAAATTTGAATGGATAATGTTAATTTAAACTTGCTGTTCATAGTTTCATTAAAAATCTGTTACATGCAGAAAAAATCAAACAAAGGCCAAATGTAACTGAACTGTGGTAGTGATGTGTGGCACAACCATCTGAGCTCTGGTGTTATCATTTGGAGGTTGTTTGATCAAGTTCAGTCTCTGGCAGTGCCACAGGCATCCATGGCTGATGTGAGCGTGACCTCGCTCTCTCTGGGTGGGTAGGATGGCCTTCCCTTTCGGGCAATAGCAGGCATCTGTTAGCATCTGTAGCAGAACTGGCAGTTAGGGTTCTTCTTGTAATGTCTTGAACTGTCAGTGACATTGACTTTGAAAAGATGCATCGATTGGCTTTACCCTCTTAGCTTGGTGCCATATGGAACAGCAGTCTCCAACCTTTTTTTGTGCCAAGGAAAACAAAATGTGGAAAAATACAACTCACAATTCCGCTGCATTAGTGGGAGCCCTGCGTTTTAAGTAGGAATCCTGATATTGTCTAATGCGGCTTTCTTTTTCTTGGAAGTCGAAGGCTCTTTTTCTGTCTCCTGTCTCTTCCTTGGGCCTTTTTCCCTTTCCAAAGAAGCTCCCTAAAGACATTTGTTTTTGCTTGCTTGTGGGCTACTTTTTGCTGTACTATATCACATGACTGGGTGAGCGTTTTTTTCCAAAATAAAAGATCCTTCAGACTCTGCTAATCCATCAATACATTTTTTCCTGTCTTTCTGTGAGGCCCGGTACCAAATGACTCACCTCCTTAATGGAAGGCCTTGACAGCTTTTCGAACTGAGCACGACTAAAAAAAATGGACATATAACGAAGAGAAAAATCATATGTGGTTTGCATTTATGGTGTGCTTTTATGGCCTGATGATGATGGAAGTGCTCTACATAGGAATTTGGCACTCCTTTAGGGGCTGGTAAAGGAGTTATGACAGAGTGGCAGGCAAGGCCTGGTCGAAGGGATTAATCTCCGCAGCCTATATATGATTTCATTGGCCTTAGACCCTGGGAACTGAATGCTGTAATTTCTAGTATCATTACTTGCCAGGTCCCCACAACATAATGCATATTGCAGTGCATGCACATGCTTGGGTTCAGCACGCTCATGTCTTCATTAGTAAAGTGACACCATTTTTTTTGCATCTGCTAGAGAAGCTGCATGTTGCACACCTCAAGAAATGCCATATCCCCTCAATGTATGTGATGCTGCTTTATGTTGCTATTTCCCACAGTAACAAAAACCATTACTGCAGCAAACAGCCCCACAGGGGACACCATCTTATTCCATGAGCCTTAGCTCCAATAAAAGCTATAAAGTAATACCTTATAACCAAACATTGCCATCTTTTCAGTCTTTTACCATGACAAATAAGAAAACCTTGCTGTTATTCCGCGGTGGAAACTCTCTTTCTTGCCTCGTTTGCTCAGATTTAAGCTTCTGAAGCTAAAATGCAAAGGAGATGTCTTCTTTTAAAAGGCTCCGCGCATAAAATAAACAAGAGGAATAAGCGTAACCCCCGGCCCTCCCTTCACCCAGCCAATCCATTTAAAAGTGCCTCCTGATTTATTATAAAAGATTCTGTACAATAGCGGCTTTAATGTGCTTTATTAATATTTTTTAGTTTATGAAATTGGATGAAAGGGGTCATGGTAGCCATTAAGCAGATTAATGGTCTATGTTGGGTAAAGAAGATGCAATAAACCTAAAAGTTAATGCTGTCGTCGCCGCGGAAAAAGGGCTGATGGGAAAGCAAGCCGGATAGCTACTAATAGACATAATTCAGTAAGGTAAATGTCTGATAACTGCAGACAAGATGAATATCACTTGGCAATATTACAGAGTGTGTCGAGGAGCGCAGGCACATTTATGTACATTATTTATGCCCGGTAATGAACACCATAATGAAAAGTGGACACACCGATAAATACGAGGCAGCAATAGATCCTGCCTGATAGTCATTGGTGCAATTAACGTGTCCCACCGAAGTGCCGTCAGCCAGGAGTTTTCTTTTCCTCACAGCGAAGTAAATTTGGGTCTGAAACATCTGATATAATCATAGATATGGCTGTGAGTAAGAGGGGGGAGGGGTGCAGTAAGAAATAACCTGCTTCCATCATGCAAGATGATGAAAAGTAGTTTACACCCACTTAATGAGTGAGGAATGTTGAAAGCGCTCATTTGCAGTCGCTACCCAATCATTTATAAATATATGCCTTTTGAAGATAATGACTCCCATAGATTGTTCAATTATCATTTGTCTGGTTTACTTTTGCGTATTCCCCTTCGTGTCACAGTTCATAAGGCTGTGCTGGCAAGAAATGGTGTTGGGATGAAGCATTAAAAAACACACAAGAACCAACAACAGTAGTGCATTTCGAATAGTAGTGTATTTAGGTTACTGTATAACTTTTAATTCAGAACATTTGGGCTTTAAAAATGTCTCTGTACTTTTTGTCCAAGTTTTACTGGAACATATTTGTGTGGGGGTTGAAGTGTGTGTGTGTGTGTGTGTGTGTGTGTGTGTGTGTGTGTGTGTGTGTGTGTGTGTGTGTGTGTGTGTGTG
>JBBPDE010000031.1:3541277-3562880 GCA_037974605.1 Nannopetersius ansorgii | reverse complement strand
GTGTGTGTGTGTGTGTGTGTGTGTGTGTGTGTGTGTGTGTGTGTGTGTGTGTGTGTGTGTGTGTGTGTGCGCACGCACGCACCAGAGTGTGCAGCCTGCTGCCTGGCTGTGATAAACTGCCATTACTGAGCTGCTTGTCAGCCGGAGGTGATCTATCAGTGTCAGAACTACTCAGCGTGCTGAACATCCCCCTTTCTCACGCCCGTATCAAAGCCTATCTCTGTCTGCCCAAGCCTCTTCAGTCCTTCTCTTCTACTAACCTGAGCCCTGCTAGGAGTCCTGCTCCAGTCTCATATACGATTTCTAGATCATCCCCATGTCCTGCTCACATATTGCTCTTAACCCTTTTCATCCTGACTTTGTATTCTGTGGAAACTGAAAAGAAAAACACATTGTAACTGTAGTGCTACACTGTAGTGGTCACATACATGTGACCTTTCTCTTGCTGTGTATTAAATGGCCCAGATAATGGAAAAAGACACGTTTCTCACTACTCAAATAGTCCATATATGGAAAACTCACATTTTTCTCATAGAAAGCGTACATATGGATGGATGGACGGACAGAGAGACAGAGAGAGAGAGAGAGAGATAGATCGATAGATAGATAGACAGATAGACAGCTAGCTATTACCCTATGAGCTCCAGCATCCCTCAAGACCCTGGTTAGATTTGTTGACTTCACTTGAGTGAGGTTTTAAAGTAACTATTCTGAAATAATCAGCTTATTGTGTGCCTATCCTTTG
Organism: Nannopetersius ansorgii; assembly: GCA_037974605.1. Taxonomy (NCBI): domain Eukaryota; kingdom Metazoa; phylum Chordata; class Actinopteri; order Characiformes; family Alestidae; genus Nannopetersius; species Nannopetersius ansorgii. Next base: position 3,562,135 of record JBBPDE010000031.1, on the reverse strand, counting down.
TTGCGCTGCTTAAAACACTGATTTGAACTTCAGTTCATAGTTATTTGCATGTAGAGCCATGTTTCTCAAACCAGCTTGTTCTCCACTCTGACAGGTGACCTGTCCAGAGTATTTCTCTGCCTTTTGTACTATTGTCTCCAGGACCCCCAGAAATCTGACAGAAACTCACTCTGCATTCCACTTCATATGCTGCATTGAAGAAGAAGGAGAGCAAAAAGCAGCATTTCCTTCAATGGATAAAGTGCAAGGATCTTTTTGTCTTTCACTATAAACACATGCTGTCCATTGTAAGTGACAGTATAAAGTCTTTGACACCAAGTAGGCATTTGTGATAGAAGGAAACTAATGTTCTTCTGTTTTGGTGGCAGGAAACATGGAGCAGAAGCTAAACCAAATGGGAGGTTAAACTTGTCAGTAGTCAGGATGTGTGAATTGGAATGTGTAAAGCCTGTGGGATGTAGCGGTATCGGAATGATCTAGGAGTGTGAGAGAACCTCAGAAAAGTGGAGCTGCAGGAAAAACAGCCGATATCTTCTCAGCAGGCCCGGCTGGATGTCATCACGCAAAACAGCAGTGGTTTGCCTGGTCACTCACTTTTAGAGCACGGAAGCTTGAGAAAAGACCAAAAAGGCATGAAAGCTGGCAACCCTGGGTAATCAAGAAATACAGCCTAACACCAAAGAAACATAATATGATGACCTGACACCCGTTTATATCACAAGATGACACATAAACAAATAAAATGCTAACATGCTAACATCGCCAGCCATAGGTTTTATCTAGAAACACTTACGGCAGCTATCTAAATCTGTGGAAATCTTGTTAACTTTTCATAAAAACAATGGCACAGTGTCAGAGACCTCACAAGCAAGTATACTTTATACTACTTACCAACTCACTGAGTTTAAACACATGTGCATGCATAATACTTGGGTGCAGGCTTATCTTACCTGTTAGCTGCATTATGAACATGCTTCCACCACTTATCCAGGTTCACAACAGGTGCTGGAGCCTATCCCAGCAGCCACTGTGCAAAGGGCAGCGAAACATACTGGACCTGAATCAAATCCAGGACCTTCTTGCTGTAAGGTGACAGTGCTACCACTATCATAAAACAAGAAAACCTTTGCTTGGCTTTTTAAAATTGGTTACTGAATTTAACTGCTACTGCTTTCCCAAACAATCAAAAACAGTGGCCCTTGCACTGGTAGGGCATTTAAATATAACACAGGCCAAACAGCTTATTAATGTCCCTGCTTACAGTGGCTGCTCTCTGGCTTCTGCTTAAAAATAATTGTCTGGTTTTATGAAGATTTTTTCTTCTTACACTGGTCCTCGGGATAGAGCGTGCCGTATTGAATTGCGCGCTGAAGCCTGGATTGAATTGATTTGCTCTTTGTGAGCTCTTCTCTACACCTGTATTCTGGCACTGTAGTTGCTGGCTGGACAGCCTGCAGGCTGAGCCCTGTCATTTCAGAGCCTGTCACAGGCTGTTAGGTGTGACTCTGAATTCCCCACACCCACCTCAGCGCTTCTGCTTGACCATAAACACAGTCTGGCACCCCGCCGTCTGCTTCATTATCTCGACGGAGGAGTGCAGGACCTGTTGGCCCACTGCTCCCAAAGCTGCTCTCACTCTCTCCGAATCACTGCCCCTCAGGGTCTGGAAGTCCAATCTGGCTCAGATAAAGTAAAAAAATAAAAAAACCCCTCTGTGGACAGGGTCACCGAGCCTGGAATTAGAAAAGGGAACTTGTTTTTGATGCCTAGGCTAAAGACACCATGTGCAGTTTGGGAACAGATTAATTGTCTTTATTTATGGGCACAAAGCAATGCTTTGTGATGAACTAATAACAAACTTGTCTCAACTCCTCCAGGCATACGAAATCCTAAGAATAATGAGACAAGCTGCGCAATGAATTCTGGATAAGCACTTTTTTGGAAGTTTGGCATACTATGTGAACATTATTGCATGTTCAAAATGTACCCTTCATTTTTTTCCCTCAGGTTTCAGTAATATTGTAATGATGACTGACAATGTTGAAAATGGAAACTTGTAACCTAAATTACAACTTGAAAGGAAGCTCCTCGTTAAAAAATGTTTTTTTTAATTAAATCCTGAAAATGGCTTCATTCTGTACTAAGGAATTCTGTATGAAAGACAAATAAAAACATGATACATTGGTTCCTCAGATGGCTTAACATATTTTTGAATGATCGGATGATCGGATACTTATGTTCCTCTCCTCTATTCGTCTCATATATTTAATTTATTGTTGGAAAGTAATTAAAAACGTAAGAGCTCCCCAGTAACATAAATCAGCACAGTAAAAAAAAAAACAAATCCTCTTTAATTCAAGGTTTAAAGAGAAATAGTAGTAAAATGCACCAGAAATGTGGAGGGACTACTTGTGCTAGTTAAAGGTCCAATTCTAAGCCTATGGTTAAGAAAAGCAAATATGTCCATGACTTTAAGCTTCAAACAAACTTATGACTGATTTTTACGCAACTGGCATAGACAGTGAAAGGCTCCAAAGGAAATTTTATCATTTTATATATACATATTTAATACACTATATACTAAGTATATACTAAAAACTTCATCATTTTCTCTTGCTTTCGTTTATCTCTGCTCCTTCCAAAGCAAGGCCTTCCATTTGTGCAATGCCAGTGTGCTAAATAACAAGACCTCTTAGATCTGTGTTGCAGCTGATGCTCATCTTGGCAGCTTCTGTGCAGTAGGTGGCAGTATTGTACTGCAGTCATCTCTGTGTTCTTTAAATGAGGAGCATTGATGTATTTGTTTATAAAATGTTGAGTGGAGTTTAAGGTATTGGCTCTAATCTGGCCTTGCTTGCAACTAGTCCCAGGCAAATAGATATATGGATCTGTGACTATGAAGCCAACGAGAGATACAGAGAAGATCAATATTTATAGTGTGGTAATGGTCTCTGAATAGAGACTGGGATTTGTCTTTCAATGGGAAATCCACTCGCCTGAATATGTTGGGTGATTCTGCGGCATTACTGAGCTGCTGAATTGAGCCGTGATATATTTACTTCTGTGTCTTTTTTTAAGAATAGATGACCAGCAGCTTTGGATGACGTGTCAATGTCTGCCCCTGCGCTATGCCGAGTGGGCTATTATTGTAATTCAATTGACTTTAATTGGAGTTCAAGTTGGTTCATTATAAAAAAGGGTTAAAAGTTTGTTTTTCAGAAATATGCATATTGAGAGAGTGCTCTTAATTTCATTTGTTTCCCATAATGACCTTTCTGAACCACTCAAGCTGAGCACAATTACCACGCGCTGTTAAATAGATTGTTCAATTGAATTAAAATTAATATCATCTCAATTAAATGTTGTAAGGTTAACTAACTCTGAATGTTGGGGAGACAGTCCAAATATGATTATTGAATTGCCCTTGATTGCTCCTTGTGAATAAAAAAAGAAAAGAAGCCGCCCTGAGTCTGCCTGAAATAGAAAAGAAAATTATATGCGAATACCTATGGGGAGACGATAAGGAGAAATGTCCCATTTTAATGAATCTATTGTGCAAAAGGAAAGAAATGAATTATGCTCCTAAATATTGCACGTTGAAATTGACAAAGAAATTAAAAGACGGCCAATCAGGTGGAGAAAATAAACTGGCTTAATTGCCGTTTAAAAAAAGAATTTGGAAGGAAAACTTCTTTAATCAAAGCGAGCAATAAGAAAGTAGTCGCTGGAAGTTAATTAGTTTATTGGGTAATTGGTAATAAAAGTATTGTAAGAGAGACTGGGGGAAATCTAATTGAGATTTTTCGCTTTGTCTCATAGTTCAGAGAGAAGACATGGGCTGCTCTGCATGCTTCTAGCTGTTGAGCGACCCTGCATTATCAAGGAAACAGAGCTGTCTGACTTATGTGGGACTAACACAATGGGAAAACACACAGATCGGTCATTCTTAGCTGTGGGGCATATTGTATACGTTTGTGAAGTGAAGTGAAGTAAAGACTCAATTGCTTTGCTCTGTTGGTTGTTAGTGTGACGAAAGGACAGTGGATTTAGACATCTCTCTCTCTCTCTCTCTCTCTCTCTCTCTCTCTGTCTCTGTCCCTCTCTCAGCAGTTTTGTGCTGAAATTTAACTGAAATTTAATGGGAACAGTTCTGCAATCATGTGGAGTGAATTAGTGAGCTTGTCACCAGTGGACCATTGAAGACACATTATAGCGTAAAACTCATGCTGGGCCTTGGAACAGGCCCAAACTCATTACTGCGAGGATGGCACTGTCTCGGCTCTGAGACGGAGGCCAGAAACTCCATTGTCAGAAGTGTTCCTAATGAACCCTTGACATGTCAATATGGAAGGGAGACTGGTTTATGGCTGTGGTACAGTCACCAGGAGTGATTCTCCAAAAAATAAACCCAAGACATTCTCCTTTCTCCAAACATACTCAAAGCTGTGATTGTAGCAGAGAAATGTGATTCAAGCATGGATAAAAAATGTGATTATTTACCTTTGCTACAAGTCTAAGGTAGTCAGTTAATGGAATTCAAAGCCACCCATAATTGTTAGACTGCTAATGAGTGGCAATATGATGACATTTGTATAGTATTGAGCTAAATTGCATTACAATGTGCATATACAGTATATTGTCTGTACAGAAAACTGACCATCTGGATGATTTAGTACATACTGGACTAACACAGTAGGCAAAACCTGAAACTGAAATCATAGTTTACTGGGGACCTTTTATAAAAATGGATCAGACCTCAAACAATAATAGTGTATCATGAGACATATCATCATGACATACATTGTAACACATTGCCAGCCTTAACTTACTAAATTTTGTTTGCTAAACTAAAGTGGCAAACTTTGCAAAACAGGACCAACAGTGTAATTTTTAAACTAATCATTTAAAAATAAAGGGGCCAAAAAGTAGAGATCTTTGGAGAGATGCTCTTGGACAACATCGTTATGGTACTCGAAAGAGAAAATCCTTTAAATCCTTTAGAAAATCCTTTGAGTGTAAAAGGAAGACGTTCAGAGCCTTATAAAAGCCCTATACTGATTTAAATAAATATATGATTGATTTTTTTCATATAATTGTATGTTCAAGTAAAGGAGCCCTTACGTTTGAGAGTGTAGGTAAGTCTACGCAGAGCCCTCTACTAGCATCCCCTTATTCTGGAGCACTTGTGATATTACAGGATACTGTAGAGAACAGCTCATAGCATTTGCACAGAAGGTACCGCAGCACATGTTGTAGAGTGATGGATGGATTCCCCTCTATATCCATTGTGCTCTTTCTCTCCGTGTTTGTCTCCTCGCTCTGCTTAGTCCTCCAGGCTCTGCTCACCGGTTCGATTTTAAAAATGTATAGAGATGCTGTCTTTGACGATTCTTGGAAGGCGAGATATGGCCAGAGCAGACAGAGAGAGGGAGAGAGGGCAAACAAGAGAGAGATTATTCTGAAGAGCGGGTTGATTTGCAGCTGTGTCTACTCTCCAAGGGCACTCCACATCTCTGTGTCATCACCCTTATCCCCCCACCAGCTGTTTACACTGCTGTTGTCGTTCTAGCTCATTCTGAAACATTAGTCTCCTCTCACCTCACCCTACAGGCCTCTGTGAAGGAAACTCATTTAGTTCTTTGACCCAGAGCTCCCTTAAAAACCCCGGAGGAATATAGGGCTGGTTGCTTAAGGTCGTCTCTCCACTGACCTTGATTTGAATGAGATTTTATAACCATGACTTGTAGCTATGAATGTCTCTCAACTAAGCCCGAAAATTGATGCGATGTCTGACAGACTCCGGGCTAAACTGGCCTCCTTGGGCTGGTAAAGACGTGCCATATGGCAGCAGGAACAACAAAAGGAAACGGAAACGTTTCATCTACTTTGTTTTTCCTCAACTAGGTTCGCACACTGAAAAACCAAATGAGTGTGAGCCAACGTGCACTCCACTGTCTCGTTTCTTCAGTACTCATTTTCTTCTGTTCAAAGGTCCAGTATCTCAGAAAACGGAATGTTCCTGTTTTTTTTTAATACAAAATAAGATTTTAAGTGTTTAACACACTTAAGATTTCAAAACATACAGTTAACTTCCCAAGCTATATAGTTTGTATCAAAATGAAGCTTCAAAAATAAACCGTTTTCAACTTTGTTTGTCGCAGCTCAAACACATTTGCATAGACACACTCATTCATCCTACAGCAGCTTATCTCTGCCCTTTCACTCAGGGGTTAAAGCTAGCACTGCGTTTTGAATGAGACCCAATGCTGGGTCAAATTAGTGCAAGGGCCACTTATATATGTCCATCTTAAAGGCACAGCCACAAAAAAGGGCATAAGGAGAGGTCTTTGGAATGAAAAGACACAAAAAAATCATAAGTGGACCTCAGGGGGGAAAAAATCAATGAAAATATAGAACGTGGGCCCTTTAATGCTAGATAGAGAACACTTCAGGAGACAGATCGAAGGTACCACACTCAGGAGTCGTATGTCACTGAGGCCTTTGACTTTGACAGGTTGAAGGTCAAAGCTGACTCAACTGCGGCCGCTCGCCCAGGCAGCAGAAATAAAGATGTTGCGGTAGAACAGGCATATCCGCTTAACATGTCTAATGCGCTTCCTACATGCCAAAGCTCGTTGCCATTCTCTTTGGAACTTTGCAAATTGCGATTATTTTATTGTCTGAATTCGAATTTTAATTTGGAGCCGCAAGATCAAAAGAGGGTGTTTCTATGGCTGGCCAGCAGCAGTAATCCTCTATGACACAAAGCTTGGCACCAGGGACAAGTCCTCAGTTGGAGATGAATCAAGACACGACAGTCACCGGCCTCCTCACAGCTTTCCTCCTCTCTCCTCACTCCTTTCCTCTCTTTCGTCTTCTCACACACTCCCACACACACTTCCTTTCTGTTTCCTAAGTGCGGCATGGTCACATTGAATTCTCTGAATATTTTTTTGTAGAAGTTATTTGATAATAAGTCATCCCCATTTGTTAAGAAGTATTTTTAATGCAATGCTTGTGATATTCTCTGAGGGGCCATGTATTCCAAAGAAACCTACTCAAATGTAACATGTTAATGTGTTTTCCACCATCTGGAGTCTTGACCCAGTTCTTTAGTTTCTAGCTGTGTAAGCCTGCCTTTAGTGTGAAGCTGTATATGGTTCTACATGGTTGTTTTTTTTATGTTATACACTAATAGTGAGTTCAGCCATTGTCTGTAGTGCCCTAGTGTAGTCTACACAGTCTAATGGTAGAGCTTTTATCCTTTAAAGACATCTCACAATCCACCTCAAAATGAAGAGGACAGAGTGGATCGCAAGCCAAAGTAGGATGCAACAAATGTGGAATGAAATGTTAGATTTTAGCCTTTTCAGCACTTATATCGCAGATAGCTACAATATGCAAATGAGCTCTTTTAATGACTCACCGTGTTTATTACTGTATGCATTAAGCACCATCCAAACAAGTGTTTCTTTGAGTGTTTCAATAAATCAACATAATATTCTTGCCCAAAGGAAACCACGTGTCACCAAAGCTTTTGCATTTTTCAGTTTTTTTCCAGCCGAACACAGAAGCTGCCTCTTACATTCGGTCAAACATTTGTGATAAACCAGTAGAAATGTTTTTAAATCGCTTGGAATACAAGATTAAATGTCATAAGTAAAAGGGTTTTTTCTTTATCTTTAAAGGTACCAATATATTACAGGTTGCAATCACAATATAAAACAAAGAACACATGGCATCCATTTATACATCCAGAGTCATGTGCATAATGTGCACAATTTGTTGATTTTCTAAGTGAAAATAAGTACTTATGCAGAGAGCATACATAAATATGGCATTTTTCTAAGATAAATGACTGTATATCAGCCTCTCTGTCTGGTATATCTATAATGCTGTGCAAAAGTCTTGAGCTCTTTTCTTCTAACTTTGCTTCAAAGGAGCCAGTCTTTTTAATGGAGTCTTGAGTTCTTCAGGCATTCTGAATGTTTGTTGGTTGGTTTACGAAGCCATGCAGTTACTTTTGTATTACCGGTAATCATTCAAGCATAACAAATCCAGCATTTAACTTAAGACCTGAACCAGTGAAGAAACAGGACCAGATGATTCCAGATGATCAGGCTGGTGATCAGTATACTGGTGGTGCGGAATGCTGAGTGGTTGAATTTCTTTATTTTTAATCTACTCACTATGCTCATGATAAGACAGCCATAAAAAAGGATTTTTGTACCAATGAGGTTTTCCGAAGCAAAATCTAAAAAAAAGAACACCAGGTAGTTCCAGACTTTTTTATAGTGTTGTATAGCTATGTCTCTATTTAAACTTATATCTATTTCTGTCTGCACCTCTTTAACTTGTACTTGATTTGTGATATGCACACAATGTTTAGGGCTGGAAGCAGAGGAGTCTGTATAGTGGAGGTTTTGAGCTGTGTGAGCGGACCTGGGAAATCAGAGCTGTAATCAGTGCTCATTACCTAATTAGCCAGTAGCGGCTGAACCAGCATTCCTCCCAAAGTGGTGGCATGAGCACACACACACACACACACACACACACACACACACACACGCACACACATGCATCAATTGTTGTATGCTTGTATCTTTATCTTCTGAGTTTATGTTATACTTAATTGAATTAAACCTAGGTGAGAAAATGCAGTCTAGATTGCTGCCGAGCTTTCTCTCTCATTTTGTTCGGGTCATAATACAATTTGCACTTTGCTGCTTCCTTTCCACTGTGATTGGGCAACGTCTGAAACTGTTAATTAGCACGTGCGGAATCCATCCCAAGCTTCTGGAGAGGGGCTTCCTTCAGGATGTTTTTGGGCTCCGTGATGTAGCATGTGGTGCTGGGGCGTCTTATGGCCACAGCCTGTGGAAGCGACTGCTGATTAGAGCAGAAAGCGCAGCCAGCAGCAGCCTGGGTTAATGAGAGAAGATAAATGAACAGGCATAAATCAGCTTTATTGAGCAAACAACCACAATTACAAAGGATTTGTTTAGCAATAACTTTCGGAAGATGAGACCAGTGGCTCAACCTGGGATGCCAGAAATAGAGGCCAAATGCGATACGAATGCTGATTTTTATTTTTTTTTCTTTTAAAATTGTCTCAGATGGGACATAACCCCCCCCCTGCCCCCCAAAAAAAAACTAACCAAAAAAACAAATATAACACACGCTGTTGGGGCGAGGGTGGGTGTATTTGCATGAGCGTCTGAGAGAGAGATTGGGTGTGCAAGACATGAAATACAATCCATTTGTCGTTGATGAAAGTGCAGCGTGAATATCAAGGCATATTATATCAGTCTTTGTGTCCACACATCCCTTTCCCCCATAGTAGAAACCTCAAGAGAATAAAGTGATGTTTCACCTTGCGAACTTCCTGCAATCACTATGTCCTTTCATCTGTGCTGAATCAAACAGGAGTCTAATATTGATGAGTAAATATGTGTCTTATTGATCTGGAGCAGGTACCTTCGACAGCAGATTCTCCATTTGGAGAGATGTGTTGTGTTTGCTTTATGCTAATGACTAATGGACAGAGCAGGGCAGATAATAAGGGATCTGGCATTCACACCATGCAGGGCTATTTGTGAAAATGCTATCTGTAAACATTCTTCGTTGACTGTTGGCATTCTCCTTCAACCCAAGTGCCCCTCCTCAAACCCCAAGTCAAATGCTATAGCAGAAACTAAAATTGTAAATTAGCAGGGTATTAGGTACCGTTACTAAGGTATTTGGAGATTAGGGATTCATTTCTCCACACTATAAAAATAGAAAAGATGCCAATCTGATCATTAGGAGTGATGACGCAGTGATAGTGAATGAGCACTGTGAGAGTGAAGAACATTGTAAATGTCTAAAAACCTACACACAATGTACCAGTTCAGTTTTTTAGAAATGTATGTTCAAGCCAAAAAACATGTAGGTACCTTTATTTTAAAGAGCAGACAATGGAACTCCCCAGCAAAAAGGGTTCGGTGTAGAAGTGGTTTTCAACCAGTGGTGGCTTCCAAAAGACTACAGGTGAAACAATGTTTCACTAAGAAAAATAATACAAAAAAATCTTCATGACTATCACATTTTTATTTCAGCTCCTTAAGAGTGTTACAGCTGTACACGGCTCGATGTAAATCTTTTCAGACCCGGCGGCTCGTGGATTTTCGAGGTTTAAATGGGCTTTAATGGTAAAGTCCCACCTGTGAAAAAAGCGCCTGCCTACTGTAATTGGGTAGTTCTCCACTTCAAAATGACTGACATAATGCTGCGGCCAATCGCCGCATTTGAAATATGTTTTCACTTTCTATTTTATGTTCTGAGCACTGACCTTGAGTGTGAGACTGAAGCTTCATACATAACAGAACTTGTAACATATTATTTACTAGTATTTATTAATAATATTTCTTCTTATTTTATATTTTATTTTTCGTCCACTCGTGCACAGAACTAAGGGCATTAGCTTGTTAGCTTGACTGCTTGCTAGCGATCCCCACCACCACCCAGCCAAGCTGGGCACTGGTGAAATCCTGTGCCCAGCCCAAAAAAACCTGTGCCCAAAAAACCCTGCTGGGATGACAAACTTCACCAAGAAGACCGGGAGGGTATGATTAATTTCTATGCTTGTAAGATATGCACAATAAAATACTTTATATATTTTGTAGTGATTTAAATATGAGGAGATTAAGGGAAGTGCAGGAGAGATAAGATAAATCAGAATGTGAGGCAGCAAATGCAGAACATGGAGGTGAAGTACTTGGGGCAAGAAAATCAAGCTGCCCAGGGTGCCTGGTGAGGTACTGAGTTCGTTTTGCGTTCCGCACCTGGGATGAAGTGTGGTTTGTTTCACCAAAACTGTTCAGCAGGAGCCTCCGCTGTTCTCAACCTGGTTTTCCGTGACCAGTTTGAGCTCCACTGCAGTTCAGTACCAAATTAAGAATCTGCAATTTGTAAAAATAGTACATAGTACTATTGTTATTACTATTATATATAGAAAAAAAACATTTTCTGAACTGCAGTGGTCATGATCCTATATATAACTGTCTCTTATAGTAGCACTCTCCGTAAAACCATCTGATACACTTCATTTCAGAATTCTAGCTTAAGCTTTCAAATCTGTCCTCTTCACTATTTCTTGTTGTGAAGGTCAGAGGGACACATTTCATGTCGGGTAATACTGGCTTGTGGCTTGTTACATGTCTGGTCACATCACAATAAGAAGTAACGTACACGTTTGACCCATACAAAAAAAGGCTTTTTTCCCCAACTGTCATTTTTGTTTGCGCAAAAGGGCTCCTGCTCTGGAGGTTCAAATTATTTCCTATTTAAATTTGTGAAAAAAAACCCCACCAGTCTCATTGCTCACTGTTCAGATAAAAAATGCATAATGTAGGATACAACTTTATGTATTTTTCACAGGATCAATAACATTTTCTGATTCTTATGCTGATAGACTAAAATATGCATACATTAGCAGGCTAATAAGTCAGCAGTAATACATGCTATGTGATGCATTTTCTCATCAGTGGTTTCAATAAGCACATTGTGGGTCATCGTCACATTACACTGCAATTCTGCAGGTTTTAATGGAAAATTCTGCTTATTGCTCCCTTTAAATATACCATTTATAGATGGACCTTTCGCCGCAGAATAAGAGCCTGTAAAGGATGTTGATAGGAGCCGTACATAAGAGTTCTTCATTCTGGGTCTTCGGAAGCATTTATGGAAATGAAGCACTGAATTCACTGGCCCTCTGATCTCAATGAAATAGGAAACACAATGAGATGAGAGCCAGCGAGAGAACATTTAGATGACTGCTGCCTTAAATCACATCTGACTGTACAATTGATCTTGTTCTCTGTAATAACAGCCTGCTGACGAGTGAGAAAAGGGGAGCGAGCCAAGTTACCTGAGAGACTGCCCACCTCAATTTTCTCCTGCACAGGAGATGGTGAGCTATTTCTTTTCTTTTTTCCCTGGTAATACAGTGCAGGGTGTGAATGCACTAAGTCTACCTCATGGTTTAATCGTGATCATTATAGGCTACTTTGAGGCTTTAAGGAAGTACTGAATCTTAAAATGTCAGCCAAGATCATTGGTGCTGAATTCCACTTTCTTCAATGGATGAAAATGTGATGTTTGGAGAGAACAGAGGCTTCTCAAAGTGGGCAATACTTTTCAAGGACTAGCCATCAAAGATTTAGGCAAAAGCATCTGTATTACCTTTGGAAAAATTCTAAGTCAGAACATTTGCTTGATCATTAACTGTCCTAAATCCTAAATGGTTCTTGGCTTGCATCTAAGGGATTATGAAACAGCTTTAACTGGTATAGAACTTTTTCACCACAGAGTAGCTTCTTTAAGCTATTTGAAGGTTCAGCAATTTGAAGCAATGACTCCTCAAAGAGTTTCTGTATCTCTATGTGCTTTCTCAGTTTTGTTAGCTTCTGATCCGCAGTGTAGGCCACCTACTTGTCTGTTGCCATGCCTGCATATTGCTTTTCATTACCCTCCATAGCTCATACCAAGGTATGACGTGAAGGCTGGTTATTACTCGTGGAGTCGCAATTTCAATCACCCCTTCGGAGTGATAAATTGTTCCTCGCAGAACCTCTTGAAATATTGTTTATTGAAAAGCCTCCACAAAGTCCGGAAATGTTTTTTTTCCCTTCTCTATTCTAATGGAATTATGGGCCCTTGACAGAATACTCGCTTGAATAATTGGATGGTGGGGATGCGAGGGTTTATGTTTGAATCAAACAGTGCCTGCGGTGTGTTTGCCTCGCCAGACCCAGTGATCAGTAATCTGGAGGAGTAGTGATGTCTGCTGTCCCACCATGAGTTCATTTGAGCCCACGCTGCCTCCAGTCAGCACAGGGCAGGCAGGGCTGCACTCAGATGCACTGGCTCTGAGAAGCATCTAGGAAATGCAATTGAATTAAACTCCTGCTCTTAGCAGCAGGCCTCATTTTTGTTTGCGCAAAAGGGCTCCTGCTCTGGAGGTTCAAATTATTTCCTATTTAAATTTGTGAAAAAAAACCCCACCAGTCTCATTGCTCACTGTTCAGATAAAAAATGCATAATGTAGGATACAACTTTATGTATTTTTCACAGGATCAATAACATTTTCTGATTCTTATGCTGATAGACTAAAATATGCATACATTAGCAGGCTAATAAGTCAGCAGTAATACATGCTATGTGATGCATTTTCTCATCAGTGGTTTCAATAAGCACATTGTGCACTGGCATGCCAATGTAAGTCACTGACACTGTTTAATGCATCACATATTGTATGCTGTTTATGGTTATTTTTATTTTAATGAGTAGGAGTCAAAGTTACATGCAACTTGTGTAGCACTGTCGCTTCACAGCAAGAAGGTCCTGGGTTTGATTCCTAGCCAGGGCAGCTGAAGGTCCATTCTGTATGGAGTTTGCATGTTCTCCCTGTATCTGCTTGGGTTTTGACTGGGTGCTCTGGTTTCCTCCCACAGTCCAAAGACGTGCATGTCAAGTGAATTGGAGATGCTAAATTGCCCCTACATGTGACTGTTTTGGTGTGTGAGCTTGAATATTGCTTTCCATTGCCTTCCATAGCTCACACTCTAAGATGTGACAAGAAGGCTGGTTATTATTTGTAGAGTAAGAGTCTCAATCACTGCTTCTGTGTGATGAATTGTTTGTTGCTTTCAGAACCTCTTGAAATATTGTTTATTGAAAAGTCTGCAATATCCGGAAGTGTTTTATAGTGTGACTGTGTGAATATGTTTGTGCGTCTGCCCTGCGACAGATTTCCAGAGTGTTTCTCCATCTTTTGCAATATAACCGTTGGAATAGGCCTTGCATCCCCCATGGCCCTGGTTAAGGACAAGCGGCAATAAATTAACCATATTTGCTTCAAATGTGGCTCTGACTCAAGGGTGTTTATTTTTTACCCACATAGGGCTAGAGTAGCTGCAGCTTTTCATTCTGACAAAGCAGGTTTTCACATGATCATTTAGGTACCTCTGATTAAACAAGTGATTAAACATCAGGTGAGCTCCTGCATGCTTGCACTGAAAACCTGCAAGCCCGCCAGCCCCTTTGGGTAAGATTGGACAGCCCTGCTATAGCTGCTAATCTCTCTCTGCTTCTGTCTTTGGAAGTCTAAGCAGAGTATATGCACTGCAAGCTTACTGAACAGACTCATGAATGAATGAGCATGTGCTAAACGAGCTCTGTGGTGCAGAAGAGAGATGAGTCTGCTGTATCCTCTGACCTGGGACCTGTACATTACTGCCTCTGAGACAGATGTGCTTTCTACAGAGCAGCTCATCAACATGAAGGAGCGCAGCACCAGGGGCCTGCCATCAATGAAGACCAAGGTCGATCACTTTCAAACACTGTGACTGCTTAAACACTCAACATGTGTGTATATATGGGCATGTGTGTATACAGTATTGTATGTTTTAACCCCTTTGTGGGGACCAAATGTCCTCACACTGAGGTGCCAGGCTAGGTTGGGTTTAGGCTACAGTAAGGCACAGTCTAATGCAAAACCATAACAAAGCAGCCGTGATTAGTGACAGACTCGGTAGAGAGGCCTAATTGGGACCTTTCTGCTCAACTAATGAGCTTAAGCAATGAAGGTGAGCCTTGCTGATGAATCGGAGTGTGTGCTTTTGTTAATGATGCTCATTTCGGAGTAATGAGCAGGGGTTAGTGCTGACCTAACGCTGTAGCTAAGTTAGGGAGATGAATGCAAGTGTGTGTGTGTATGTGTGTGTGTGTGTGTCTGTGTGCATGTGTCCTGTGAGACACGCATCGACAGATCAGCTGAGTGGATCATCTGACAGATAAGTGGAAGTGCTTTAGGACAGCATGATGCCTGGAATCAGGGTTTTCTATCTGAAATGCATTTGCCTCGCTGAGGCACACCGTGCATAGCACCTGCTATCTGATCTCATTCTGAGGAGGCTTTTTTGGAATACAAAATAGTATCTGTTTAGCCTCTTTAGGCAGGCAGGCTGGTATTTTGGATTTTAGAGTCAGGATGAGGCCCTTTTTAGGAATTTTTGTGATCATCATCATCAGGGGGATGTATGTACACATATTTCCAAAAATATGTACTCAAGGAGCTCACTCTAGAGTTGAATCACTTGCTTTCGCTTGTTAGGCCTGATGGGACAGCAAAGTGCACTGGCACCTGGACCGTTGTCCCTGCTTTTGCACTCATGGCAAAGCTGCCTGTGATGACTCAATGCCATCAGCTGCTGTCCCCCTCTGAAATACACAGCCAAATTGGACACTTCACACACACTTTCACCTCCTTGATGGTAATTGCCTCCCAGCTCAGCTGGGCCCATCATGGTGGGCAGGACGCGTTCGGAACAGATGGACTCTTCAGCAGGGTGCTTCTGCTCCTCTCTCTCCATCTTACATTAGGCCACACTGTTTGGAAACCTTGCTGGAAATTGCTTGCTCACTAGGTAAACAGTGCTTGGACAGACTGCTGGTTAAACATGGGCACTGAGGCATGGATTACAGCACACCAACTTTGCTTTGGTTGGACTGCAGCGAAAAAAGCCAACATTAGAATGATCATGTTCATAGCTTCGCTGTCCTCCTGCAAAACAATGTTACGTAACTCAATGTTAAATGTAACTAATTTGGGACCATTTCTGTTGTTCTACTTTTGATGAAGTATTGACACAATGCAAAGATCAAACTGCAAAAAATAGGACAGGTACAAAAATTAAAAGATACAAAATAAAGGTTTTCATATGAGAACAATAAAGTAGTTTTGTAACCTGAGGTTATTTCATGTTATTAATTTTCAGAATTATTGCTGAAAACGATAGCATTCTGTGTATCAGTGGATCCTGGAGAGATCTATAATGTCTAGAAAAAGCTTTTCTGATGTGGTGCCCAGAGTGTGTTTATATCATAAATGAGCTCCAGTTAACCTGTAGAGGATGACTTTGATTTACCCCATGTTTAGCTTAGAGACAACAAGCTGATGTTTAACACGCTTGTCTTACCCATAATTTTGAATTGCAGAACCAAAAAGCCAAAGTTTTAACAACCGTCTGAACATCCCAATAATTTCCCTTGCTCAGGTATAAGTGTTGACATAAAGGACACATTTATATTTTACAGTCTTGCTACATCTATTGCTATAGATGAGCTGTGTGTACATGAAAGCACCCTGTGTATCTGCAGCAAATCTATTGGTGCTTCAGGCCTCTATCGGAAGGTGTTAAAGACAGGTTTACCGCAGCAGCGGGGCTAAATCTCCTTTTTTACAAGCCTTCCACTGCAAGACAACACCAAATTGGATCGTGCTCTTTGTAATTGCCGCTGGTGAGGAGAAAGCAACACATTAAGCACCTCTGGCTGATGTAACATGCTGTTTCAAGGTGTTCCAATTTACAATCAATAGACTTATTAAAAAATACCGCATCTATTTACGACTCCAATTGCTTCCAGACACTTCTGTATGGCCATTACCTTCTGACAGGGAGATGGCCTCGTCTCACTCTGACCCTGTGGTTCTGCTCGTTTATGTAGGCAGTAAAAAGTGCGTCCAGGAACCCTTAACTGCCTCACACACATACATACTAGAAGTTACCTTGAGAGAAAGTGCATCTCAAAGTTGCATGTCAAAGACAAAAAAAGGCTGCTTCTGGGGCAGCAATCTCAACCGAAGTTGTCAAGGGTTTTTTGTTCTGGCATGGTTTATTCATTGTCCGCCGTCGTGTGTCTGTCTGAGTGCGGACGCGTATGGAATCCAAAATGGCCGCTGCGTGCTGGTTCAGGTAGAGAGAGGCTGCGTGTGCAATGGAGGCCCTGTGGCGAGGTAAATGGAAGCTTGGGTAATGTAGTTATCTCCTGGCCCACATGCTCCTGTGCCTGAATCCCTTGCTATGAAAGAGTGCATTAGCCAGGCCTCATGGGGCAGGTGATCTGATTGGAGGCCCGAGAGGGGCGGAGCTGATAGGATTAGCATAAAGGCCTTGGTAAGGATTAGACTCTTGCTCTGATCAAGGTGCCTGTCATAGTTTTGTTTACTTGTGTTCCTCTCTTTCTTCTCACAGTCAGGAACAGGGTGGGTAGGGATATCTTTGTTTGCTCCGTGACAACGACGTGCTGGGGTTAAAATGAAAGAGGACGACGATAGTGCTTGTATGGGGAGCCATCCCACCCACCAACCCCCAGTCGGCAGGCCTGTCCACCTCACGCTGCTCCAGGAGCCATTCAGACCTGGTAATTTTGGGAAGAAAATTGCCCAAAGTGCTTGCCACCAGAGGGAGGGAAAGAGAGAAAGAAAGGGAGAGAGAGAAGATGACAACGACATGGTGGTTGATTTGTCAAGCAGTAGGGGGATAGGGGTAATTTTTAGGGAAGAGAAGGTGGCAGAACATTGTGGATGGCTTTGTTTGTAGCGCAGCGCTCTCCAGGTGGATCAATGGGAGGACAGTAGAGTTTGGCAGATAGAACAATAAAAGCATCGCAGTCTGCCTGTGTGAGACAGCCCCTCACTCGATCATCATCTGTGGTTCGAAGAATAAAGCTCTAAGAAGCTGAGAGATAATTGAAATGGTACCTAAGGACTGAAATCAAACAGAAGAGTAGGAAGACCTAGTAACTAAGCTTGAATTATAAATGGTTTAATTGAATGTTGAACACTGATTGCACTCGATCCCTGACCCCCAGGGCCTTAAGGTTTAAATAGTTTATTTCTCACCTTTTACTGTTGTCTTGTCCTTTTACATGTTCATAGCAACGACTAACCTGTTGTTGTTTTTTGTTTTTCTACTTTTTAATTGAATACTTGCAGGATAATGAAGTCATTGCTGTGTAGTTTTTAGTAAAATTAAGAATATCAGTGGAAGCAGGGTATCCATTCTAAAAAACATCCTCTATTTAGGGCTAACCCCTGACTTCTAGCCAATTTTAGAAGGTGTGTTCATGATGTATAGCAGATCAAACATGATGAATATATCTATTTTTTTCATCAGCTTAGTTTGTAAAGGTGCGACCCAATATTTTTGGCTAAGTAATAAAACACCCAACAATAGTAGGCGACAAAGTTATCTTTTGGCTAAACTCTGTTTTTGTTTATTTTTATTGAATTTTATTAAGATTTGAGATCATTTAAAATGGTCTGATGTTAACTCTTAGCTCCAGCACAAAACTGCAGAACAATTTATACATCAAGTGCATCTTGGTTGTGCTGAGTGCACTTGAGGGGAATATTAGTAGAAATTTGATTTTCACTTGAACCACACTCATTTACAAGGGAAAAATACATAGAAAAAAAAACCTTACCTTTGTAAAAGCTGAAATGCTGTTGAATATGCTTTGATGATGCCATCCTTTGAGCTATCCATTGTTGGTAAAATGTTCAGGGTGGCCTTAGATTATAACAGTCAATGCAGCAAAGGGAAGATACAACTTTATATTGCTTTAACTAAATCCTCTTTCTCATACTCATCCTTCCGTAATTTACGGTGCGATTTAGAGCCTCGCCACGTTTAATTGTCTCCCCATTAATCAGACAGACGGTGTGAAATTGATCTAAATAAAGCTAATGATGTCATCCAGTCACCATAAACATAGGCAGGCAGGCTCACGCATAAAGCTGTCTGCCTTCCTCATCTCTCTGCAATTAGTTACACTGAGCCATGGCCGGAGAGATGAGCGGGTCCCGAATACTTTTTTGGAAGGAAATTGAGGATGATAATAAAGTCACAATTAAACTTAACCTCACATCATTCTTATACATTGGTACATTGCCTTATTTTGTGGTCAAAGGGGACATATCATGGTAAAACAAATTCACACCACTGTTTTCTTTCTCAACTTGAGCACTGATGTACGTCACTCTGAATCAGAGCATCAGCTAAATGCCATAAATGTAATGTAGAAATGTACCATGCGATCCCAAATCTGTTTGTATAGATTTTACAACAAAACTTTGTGAGTCACAAAAACTAACAGGTTAAGATGTGTCTGTCTCTTCTGCCAGCAGCAGTTTAGCCACATCCATTTATCTTGAGAATGTTTTAGCCCTAATGTTTTCCTTTTGAATGAGGCTTAATACGGAACCAGTCGAACCAGTTGTATGCAACATTTAGCTATAAAAGTTAAACCAGCAGCCTAATACTGTGAATTACACCATTGTGCTGTCAAAAACAGCTCTGACCCATCGAGGCAAGGCAGTTCCATTCGGCAGACGCTTTCCATTCCCTACCTACAGGGGACAGTCTCCCTGAAGCAACTTGGCATTAAGGGTCTTTCTCAAGAACGCAGTGGTGGTCTGCTGAAGGTAGGATTTGTACCCATGACCTCTGGGTCCAGAGGCGAATGTCCTACCCACTAGGCCACCACACACCTCTGAAAGTGAGCTGTGATATCTGGCACCAAGAGTTAGCAGTCCTTAAGTTTCCTGCACATCCCACAGATGGTTGGTGAAGATGGAGAAGGCCAAATGAACACCTTAAGCTCCCAGAACCATTCCTGAGCAGTTTTTGCAATGTGGCAGGGTGCACTGAGACCCCACTGAGACCCCTGCCATTAGGGAATTCCATTGCTATGAGGGGTGGGGTGTACTTGGTCAGCAACAATGATAAAATTACTATTTTTGATAAAACCAGACACACAGTTACTGAAATAAATAAATAAAATAGAATTTTGAGCCCAATATTAATATTCTTTCATAATTAACCCAGGCCATTAAAAAAACACTCTTCTCACTGCTTATGTAAAGTCTCTGACAGGAAGGACTCTTTGATTTTGCGTGCTGTTTGCAGTAATGAATGAGTAGTGATTTGGAAATACGGCACTAATGATCTCCCCACCAAAATTGCGCTCATGGAGAGAGCTACATGTCATTCGAAACTATCTGTCAAATATGCATGGCTCCCTGAATGAATCTGGTCATGCTGCATTATGAACCAGCAGAGTAGCACAATGGAAATTATGTTTCTGCTATAAAAATGTTCGAGACGCCAGCCGCGGTCATTCAGATTAATATCCATGGCAGATAAATGAAACGATATGTTCTCATTATTGGGAATAGACTCCGGATCTGAAATGGACACTACATGCATTATGCAAGCTAATTACCGTCAACTGCTCCCAGAATCTCCTGCTGCAACCATAGACTAAGTAAACACACTTAAAAGAGCAGCTAAGGACAGTTTCAGCACACAGTGTTTCCCCTTTCATCCTTTAAACCGGCAACTCAGCTGGCCTAGTGTCTTGTGCCTTGTCAAACTCTGAAGAAACTAATTCTGTATATAAACTATTCACTCTCTGCATCACTGCCTTTATTGCACAGTTGCAGGAGGATTGAACGAGTGGGGCCATCATATGATTTAACATGTCCCACCTGACACGGTGACACATGTTGCAGTATAAGAGGCCGTGGTGTGCAGACAGAGGCTCATAGATGAGCTTATTACAAAACCAGAGCCCAGATGGTTATTGCTACAGAAAGTGGCCTTTGGAGAAATGTGAAAGGAGTTACCAGGTGGATATTTAGAAGGAGAAGAAAGTGGATAAGCTATAAACAAAATGGCCAAATTCATTTTTTATATTTCATATTCGCACACATTTTACAATGGTCTCCAGGATATCTGGTGTCATCCTTTCATCTCTTCTTGTATTTGTAATGCTAAAGGCCTTATGTCACGGAAAGCCTATTTTTTCTCACCATGTATTAAATCATTGAGATTAATGTAGTAGTTGAAGCTTTAAAATGTATCACTATATATGGAGACCAAGTAGCAAAACAGCCTGGGGCGCAATATAAGGCAGCCAATCAGAGCAGAGGTCATTTGCATTTTTTGGTCTTAAAAGCACAGTTTCAAAAG
>JBBPDE010000031.1:3431969-3451137 GCA_037974605.1 Nannopetersius ansorgii | reverse complement strand
TTTGTTGGGCTCTGCTTGGGTTTGGGCTCAAAATGGTTGTGCTGTATTTGTGTTCAGATCAAAATATCAGCCGTGTATTACATTTGTCTCAGCAAGGAGCATGTGGAGCTGGACAGCTGATGTTGAGAATGAACAGTCTGACTGATGGTTAGCTAAGCTTTAGCCCTTAATCCCAAGCATAAGGCATAGCGGGCCATTAGCATGGCCGGATGCCTCTTATCATTCGTTATTGAGTTAAATGTGTTAGGAACTGATATCAGTGAGGGCCAAGTGGACCAGAATAAGTGTGATCGATCCAGCTCACTGAAAAGCAGTAGAAGCGAATATAACGTACCCTAGAGCCGTATTTTTTAGGAATCAGATATGTGTGCTGTGCATTTTTCATTGACATTCCTTTTTCTGTTGTACCTGCTTTTTTCAGGCTCACGTTTGTTTAGTATTTGCATTTGTGTAGTTATGAAGCAAACTCAATCAAGGCATCAAAAATATAGTGTGCAAAAGAGAAAGACCCTATATGTGAAGATGTGCTAATTTAGACCTGGGTCATTAATTAGTTATTTACTTTATTGGTCCTTTGTCATTAACTCATATATAATTATATTATTTTAATTATATTATATAATTATATATATACTTTAAAATACCATACATATTCTTAAACATTTGACAGAGTTCAAAACTTGAAAGGATTTCATTTTTAGTGGTCTATTCTACAAGAAATGATCGCACAAAGCGAAAGGGAGATGTCATTTTAAAATAGCGTGAAACCATAAAGGAATGAATTTGTTATGACTGTGAGGTTATATACAATATACTGAAACATTAGTACGCTACAGAAAAGGATGAGCATTAAGATCATTGGTGACTGCTATTTTATGTCAATCAAACATCAGCTTTAGCATCTGGGCTGCGTGGATAAAATTCCTAATTGAAGTGACGAATGGCAGCGAAAATCTGATTCCTGCTGTGTAACATTGTCGACACGTTCCGTGCCGCTATCTCTTTCATGGACAGATGCGGTTAAACTAGGAAGCAGAGACATTCGGGACGTTCAAGGGAGGGTATCATAATGATCGGGAGGAAATCGAGTGGGGCGGAGTGGGGGAAATCAAAAAACTGCTTACAAAGTGATCGGGTCGGCAAAATCCATGATCGCTCACCACATCAAGGTCCCCTTCATGTAAACCAATACCCCTGCAGACCCTTTCAAAAGACATTGTTTCAGATAATGACAAGCTTGGGATGGACCACGGAAGCTTTAAACCTCCCATCATCTCTGAAACCTGACAGCTTCTCCAAAAATAATGTGCGCTTAAAAAGCCAGTGTCAGAGCTATAAAGGTGTTGTATGTCTTCGAAGACACTTTTCGAATAGACAACAGCATTATTTATTCACAAAGATAGGGTTTAGCGTCTCATTAAATTGATCCATGTACTTCTTTCCTTTTCCTTCTGTAAGCTTTGGTTGCAGTAATATAGAAACTTTTGTTAAACATTTCAGAGACACGGGTTGTTACGACAATAAAGATGTGCTTGTTCATCTTCACGTTGCCATATAAGCTTGAGAAGGTGAAAGGAAGTAACTCATTTTAATTGATAGGTTTTAATTGGCAGAGTTATTTTCTTGCTTGTTTGAAGATGTATTTATCTATATAACACCAGTCATAGTGGCACCTCCACCCGTGGCTAATTATTTCACCGCAGTGTCGTACAGTCACTTGGCAACAGGAATCTCACCCACCAACTGTTGATTGGATGGATATAACACAAGACACTAAACGTCTGAGTCGAGGGTGATGTAAAAAGTATCTAATTGTGTGTGTGTGTGTGTGTGTGTGTGTCTGTGTCTGTGTCTGTGTTTGTGTGAGGGTGTTGGAGAGAGAGAGCGAGAAAAAGAGAATGCAACATTTTATTGCTATATTTCTCCTTGTGTTCTGTCTGTGTGGGCAGGTCATATTGTGAAAGCTTGTATATGTACCGTGTCCATGTTGCCAAGGTGGTCACTGTATGTGTGTTTGTCTGCGCTGGGTCAGATATTCTATAGCACTATCAGCGCTGTGCAGAAAGTCTTCATCTCAGCATTCCTCTGTTTGTGGCAGACAGATCCAGGGGGCTGTCCTTTACCCTTCATTGTGCTGGTTCTGGTGGCATGGAGAGGACTCTGGGACAGATGAGGATTATTTCAAACTGAGCTTCGTTCTTTGGCCAGCTGCTTAAAATGCTGTGGCTCTCCAGACACACCGCTTGGCTGCAAAACTCTTGAGCGCTTCATTCAGACCAAGCTAAATAGTGCAGATACTGCAGCATGAAATAAATATGGCCATTTCTGTTTTCATTGTATCTTGCGAGGAAAAATAATATAGTTATTGTGTTTGGATGGACAGAGAATTTTAATAGCTGGTTGATGGGAAGGTTTGTGGCATGTATGTATGGATGGATGAATGGATGGAAGACAGACATATAGATTGATAGACAGACAGACAGACAGTGATGGATAGACAGACAGGGATGGATAGATGGATGGATGGATGGATGGATGGAGTGATTGATAGAGTGATGGATAGATAGATACATTGTAACTCTGTGTTCGGAAATGATTCCACATTACATATTGAACCACGCATTACATCTTGAAAGTCAACACAGAGTGATTCAACACATATTTAGCAAAGTTCGCCCTGGGGGAACTTGCATTACTCAACCAAACATGCACAGAAAACACTTTGCCACAAAAAGTGACACATTTCTTTGATGCCTCAGCAAAGATACACATTGCTTGTTGTGTGTCTGCTTGGCTTTGAAGTGTTTGATGTGATTTTATCTAGCGCTGCTTTTTCATGAACAGCAACAGCAAATACAAGATTTTGCACTCGTCTAAATGCCTCTAAATCAGCGGCAGCAATGCCATCTAAAGATTTTCATCTGTATTTGTGAAGAAATCAAAACACAACACAGTATGCATTAATGGCATATGTGATATTTGGAATGCTGTTAAAAACACAAGGTATTTCCATAACGTTGTGTTCTGCCTTTGACAAATGTGTCCCTGCAACTTAATGATTTCCGGTGCATGAAGTACAGGCAATGGAAATAACAGCAATAAACCAAATCTGTTCAGCTACACGAACTACTGGGCACCAGCCTTGCCACCGAGGCATTCTTTGGGAATACACAAGACAAGTGGATGACATAGAGGCGGCAATTATTTTGTGTGCAGAGAGGCTTCATAACTCAATAAGAACATGGCTGTGAATGATTTATTCTTCTGTTCACAGGAGCGTGGACATAAATCAGCTGCCTCACCTATCCTTTCTCTTATTTATGGCTGCTGTTATTCATGGCCTGTCCTGTGGGGTGATCAATATCCTTAATTTTAATTACATTTTTCTGCTAGCTACTCTGTGTTGAACATCACATGTTTATGCTGAAAATGTTAATTAATGCCACGGTAGCTCGAGCATTTCTTACATTGGACAAAGAAAGGTTGAAGGGGTGGTGGAAAAGATTGAAGAGTGGTGAGAGGCTATTTCTCAGTCCTTGACTGGAATGTAACATCCTTATATTGCTATTATTCTCGAGGATTGAAGGTGCTTTACTGTACGATAGACCCTGTTTACATAACTGGCCTGAACATTTCTCCAGTCGAAAATAAATTGCGAAATGGTGGAACAACAAAATTTGACCAAATCATCCAGTATTTTCTTTCTCACTTTGATCTGCAAATGTTAGAGGCTGTGCACTTATTCACTTAGTAGCTCTTTTTTTCAGAATGAAAGTGGCCTAATCCAGTGGTTGGTGTAGTGTAATGGGTAACATTGCTAAATAAGCAGATCAATGGGGTTTCATTTCTTGGGCAGCTCACAACACTATACCAGTCCAGACTCCTAACATTATATTTGCCTACACCTGTGATATGCAAAACGTGTCTGTACATGTAATCTTCTATATATAACCCTTTCAAACCATGCCTTCCAAGAAACTCCCAAAGCACTGAATCATCAGCTTCTGCAGGTGGGAGTCCATATTTGACGAGTCTTCCTATATTTGCTCACAGGAGCTTATTTCAAATGAAAGACGCTGTATTGTTTATTGTTTGGAATGTGGAGGGGAGCTCCTAATCCCAAGGCTAGGGGAATTAACACGGAATTGGCTGCCATGGCTGTCTAATCCAGGACTTTACACCCAGGAGGAAAAAGAATGACAGCCAAAGAAAGGGCAAGCCAATGATAGCATGGCAAGATTGTCACCTTCATCTTTTTGAAGTAACTGCCATCTGCTTATGCTTCTTTCATATTCTTTCCAGTTACACACGTGTCCTTATGGCGTCCTTGTGTTTAACAAAGACAAAAGGGCTGTCTGTTAGCTTGTGTGCCTGCTTTCCTGCACCATTCACTCAGACATTATTTATAATTTAAGACAGTGATTATGGTTTTCTGTATATCAGAAATGTTTCATTTTCAATTCCGAGCCTGAGCTTGAGTCTTTAGTAAGAATTTTCCATTTATACTCTTTATTTGCTGCAGACAATGAAGGGAAGAACTGAAGTGTTTCAAACAGTAAAGGCAGCATTAAATGAAAAGAAGAAAAAAAAAACATCCACAGTGGTTGGTTGTTCAGTACTTCCCATGACCTAATAGCCAAACCAGCTGAAGTTAGGAATGTCAACAAGCCCATCTGGAAGCGTACACTAAGATTTTGTGCCAGACACCTGTACCTCTCGATTCTTAGTCACCCCTGCAGGTGTTTCTCATAGAAGCTCACCTTGTATTTAGCTCAAATTCTACTAAACATTTCGTGCATGAAATGAATGATAGGTTTAATGTATTAAATTATATTAGATTGAACTCTAACCCTGAACTTAACTCTAAATATAACCTTACCGTTAAGAGAAGTCCTAAATCTGACCCTAATGCTGTTGACAATCAACTTAGTTTCACCAGATAGTTTGTTAACAATTTACATATTGAGAGATAATCTAAAGGGGGCCATAAAACTAAAGTGTGACCCAGCTGACATGCTTGCTATTGTTTCAAATTGCTATGCCTTTTTCCATTAACTGCATGTAGCGGTTCTTTCTATGACTCTGAAGGTTTCTCTGTAATGAGAGGTTCATTATTTGAAGCCGTATCGAATCTGGCGCCACTGAGCTGCACAGTGCACAACCATAGCAAAAATAATAGGCAAGGACACACTTGTAAGGTTGGAAGCAAAAGATTGTATTTACTGAATTAAGATTGCTGGTCCTAATTGAATGAGTTTTGTTCTTGTTTCCTTCTCAGCCTGGCACTTTTATAAGCCTTAAGAGATGAGTGAGAGTTGAATCACGTGTCTGTGACTTGAGTCCCATTTCTCTGCTTAAAATCCTTATCCTCTAGGAGGCTGTCTATTTAATAATACTCAGTCCAATGTATGGCAGACTTTTCACTGAAACATTCAACCCAGAGACTCAATAATGACTCTCAAGATTAATCCATGTGTAGTATATGATGCCTGTACATTTCCGGTAACACATTTGCTCATGTATGATCTCCTTTCCTCTTGCTAATACACGTTTGTCAGCGGTAAAGAAAGTGAAAATGGCAGTCCTGTGATTATAGGCACACTTCATGCTGAGCTAAGCTCTCTGCTGCACTCAAATCAAGAGATAATATCTATTTAAATTCAGAATAGGTTAAGGCACATGGCAGAATATTAAATGGCGAATAAGAGCAATATCAGTTTTAGCTTCAAGACCATGCCATATAAGAGGACTATAAATCATCTCCAAACATTAAGAAGTGGCAAAGTCTGCTTTAATGGAGATTTATTGGTCAATATTTTGAAATGAGATCACACAAAATAGGAACTGCAGACAAAACTCAGTAAACAGCAGTTTTGCTAATGCATAGCACTGATTAGGTTCATTTGCGGTCATCAGATTTCTCCTGAATGACAGTAGATGTAAGCTGAAGGTGCACACTCTGCTACATTAAAAGATGTTATATTAAGGTTATCATTTCTTTGGGCTTAGGAAGTGGTGAAACGTTTTCATAGAATGTGAGAAATGGCACTCGCCACTGGCCAAGAAGATCTGTCAAGAACTATCATTACAGTAAATCATCTCAGGAAGCAGTGATTTCTTATGCATACTGAAAGCGAGAAAGAGAGAGAGAGAGGGAGAGTGTGAGAGTCCTCAATTTGTTCCTCAATTCATACTCTTAGAATAGTTCTCCGGCTGCATTTACATGTAAATACACCAGTAGAGTCGATCTGTATGGACATATATGATAGCGTGATATGATTCACCTCTGCTCAAAGCCAAAAAGGCTATCTTACATGTGTATACATCTCCATCTGGGGAGTAAATGGGAATAGGCCTGAATGGATGGACAGAGAATAGCTTGTTCTGCAGAAAGGAACGGACAAGTGTATCTTTATTAGGCAGTAAGAGACTGAAAGAAGACAATCTGAGGCATGTTATGTGTGTGATCTCAGACTGAATTTTTGCCATATAAAGTGAAAATCGCCATCGTTAAAATTTGAGAACGGAATCCTATGCTACAATGCAAATATCAATCCACTTTAACATAACACTGTGACACCCGAACATTTTCAGACCCCTAATTAATTAATTCAGATAGTATAGGGTGCACCCATTACTGGTACAGGTGTTCAGTTGTGCACACACATATTGTATGTTCTTCATAGTACAGCATTGCAAACAGAATGTGATGCATTGGGGCAGCCACGCATGCACCTAAAGTCACCATGTTCAGTGTGTTGGCTAGAAGGGAATGAAGCTCCACAGCAGTAGGCTGTGGATCTGTGAAAGTGCATTCTCTGATGTGGTTGTGCTCTACTCAATACCTTTGGAGTGGCGTTTATGTTTCAGAGCTAATCACCCAACATCAGTACCTGACCTCACCAATACTCTTGTCCTTAAATGCATTCAAATCGTGAGAGCAATGCTCCAGCATCTTATGTAAAGCCTTTCCAGACCAGCAAAAGCACCATACTAATACCCTTCAGGAGAATGTTAGATGAGAAAATATGTATATAGTGTATGTCAGATTCAAGAGGTTAATTGGAATGCAAAAATGTCAGTGTGTTGTGATGTAAGATGTCCCGTTACTTTTAGACCAGTCACTGCTCTGTGTCAAACCTACTGTATCCTGCATTTACTGGGAAAGACCAGGAGAGGCAGCATTGAATCAGTTATTCTAAACCTTAGTTTCTTCTGACTAGATCTGCTTCAGAAAAGTGTTGTAAAGCTTTGCCATTCAAACAACTATTGCCAGTGCTGTGGAACTGATAGAAGGAGGTGGTTTGCTCATCTCTAGGAATAAATGGGATAGTTTTATGTAGACATATAGCCAGGGCTGAAAGCGTTACATGCAGTTTACTAATCTTTTTAGAGATTTAGATAGTCCTTAATCTACTTAATGTTTTGTGCCTTAAAGTAAAGCATCAATGATGCAAAGCTGAAAGCAAGTTTTCCTGATTGATTGATTGACTGATTGATTGATTCTTTTTTATTAAGGTTAGGTCCAGAAAAAAGGCGAGTTTTGTGGCATTTTTAGAGTCTATTTCAGCAGAGCTATCTGTAAAGTTCTAAGTGCATTTATCTTGAACTCCTGACATGATAACATGTAAGGTATGATTTTTAATAAGGCCCTCATCCTTTGAAGATTTTTCCCAGGCGTCCTTACATACATCGAAACAACGTGGGATGGTTCAAAATGCTCTTTGATCTTCCTCGGCTTTGTGACACAGCGTGATAACTGTCAGGTGTGTGGAATGGTGGACAGAAAAGAGTGCAAGGACAAAAAGACGCCTCCCAAATCAAAAGTCTGTAGTGACTTCTTCTTCATTTGTACAGGTGCTTTAAACAGATTATGACCTTGACTGTGTGGTCTTGCTGGAATCCTGCTTGAGCTACGTATTCTGTCCCATATGGATTCTTATTTGTGTCCTGTCAAATTTGGAAATTTGTTGGCTGAGGGGAATGCAAACCCTCGATTTCATTTCATTCCGATTAGAAGAAGTAAAATTGCACTGCTGGGTGTGCTCCCATGTGTGTGTTTACCCACTGGCAGCATGTTGTCTGTTCTCTTTATTTGCTGCCGTTATGACAGTTTTCATTGACTCCTTGTTCATTAATTCCCAGGTTGCTTTTTAAGCCTGGCCTGGATGGTGCCCTTTGTATTATGGTTGTGTATTAAGCCGGGAACACATCTATCTCCTGCCGGTGCAAACGCGTAGGCCCCCGTTGACCTCTGTAGGCGATGAGCTGCTCATCTCTCGTGGCTGGACCTCTGCACTGTTATTACAGAGCGATCTTGCTGCCCTCCATACCCCCAACTCCATCTCCCAGTCCTTAATACTGACTCTCTCTCCCTCTCTCTCTCTCACTCATCCCCCCCCTTGCTCGTGCACCTGTGAAGGCCCACCAGATTGCTCTCTTTCTCTCTGCTGTCTCCGCAAATTTATTACAGTGCAGTCAAACGTGGCCATCACTGCCACCACTCCCAGAGACATACTGCATCGACACCCACTGACATTTTGTGTCCTTAAGCTTATTAGCCCAACAAAACTTAATCATCTTTATTTATCTTTTGCTTTTTATTTTTCCCCCACCCGCCACCCAGTAATTCCTTTTCGAAGGATGTTCTTTCCACTTAGGGGACCAAGAGTAGTACTAAACCATTGGTTTCAATTGACCATGTCCTTTTCTCTGCAGAGTAGCCTCTAGAGGAATGATGATGTCTACTTATTGGAGAGCAGCATTTTGTCTTGTGCTAACTGTTCTGCCCTCAGCCTCCTTGAGGATGGTGAACTTAATATTGATGCTCTCTATCTCTGGCCCGGTTCAAACAATCTAAGTGATCTACACGTGTAGAAGCCATCCCACCATGGCGGCTCCGTCTGTGTTGCCACGTTTACACTTCCATTCTTCCTCCTAATGAAATCCTTAGGCAACTCCCATTATTTCAACCTCTCTTTCCATATTAAGAACCTTCGTTCTGTTTAATTGCTTGAAGGTCAATGACAGTAATGTGACAACTTATTAGAAACTGCGTTCGATGGCATTGGATTCACAGTTCGCTTTTTTTTCCCTCAGCGCTCACTTTGCAGGCAATTACCAAGCATCGTTTTTATTAATTTCATGGTTCATCGGACATCAGACACTAAAAATAGGGGAGAACGACAAACGGCAGTGAAGTCTCTCTCTGTATTGGTGCCTGCTATTGATTTTTTGCCAATATTCCTCACAAATCAGAGGCCATCCTATAAACCTTGGGTCAACTATGTCATTCTAGTATGGGCACGCACGTGCGTTTGTGTGTGGCAGAGATGTCTGTGTATAGATGACACAATTTCATTTTTAGTCTGAAAGAAATGAGACTAGGATACAATCAATCCCGAAGGAAGCGAACGCAGGAATATGAAAGATGGAGCATGGCACCTGGACAAGCAGGTGTTGCTGCTTCATGTCCTATTATTGCTACTTTTATCTACTGAATGCTCCTTCATCTCCTGACAATGGAAAAGTGTCAAATCAAGTCCTCCACATGATTGCCTATACCCGCAAGCGCACGAGCCGAGCCGCCTCTGACTGCGTTCCAAAATTTAGTGAGACAATGCCACGTCTTGCCAAAACGAGAGGGTGTTGCTTGAAACCATTTGCATAGTAATTAATTACACCTTGTCAAAAAAACGAGGCAGACATGTTGGAAAACAATCCAAATAAATTAGACTAATAAAGACAAAGCCATCAGCCAACCAAGAGGTTCTAAGACTAATTCTCAGCTCTCCAGCAGTCTGCTGTTTCGCCTTCCAAATTACTCAGCAAATGCTTGAAGGTACTTCATTAACTTCCACAGTGCCTGTCATATTTTTTCTACATTTCCTTTCACATAATCTTATAATGGCAAAATTGAATTGCCAACTTAATTCTATTACACAAGTTGCGTTTGATCAATTTCTTACGATTCAGACACTCATTAGACAAAACATTCTGACAAAACTGAACCTACATAATATCACCGCATCCTTAATTGTCCTCCATCTCATCAGAGCTTACAAGGCAAAGGTGAACAAAAGTGACAAACATACTTCTTACTGATTGCATCTGTTAGCATGAAGCGGTGACAATTCTTTTTAGTGTATCATCTGCATTTAAATTGCCTTATGTTTACTAACATGCATCCCAAGCAGCATTAGGCCGGAAACTCTCTCTCCTGCTCCTTTTGCACTCTGTATTTTGCCCTGTCTGCACCTATGCACTTGTATTGTTTCTGTTTTTGGGGTTGCACCGTGGTCCTGGAGGAATGTTCTTTTATTTCACCATGTTCTGTATATATGGCTGAAATGACAATAAACCAACTTGACTCAACTTGACATGACTCACTGGCCAACTAATGCCTTGCAAATGCGCAGACATTCTGTACAAACTCAATGTGCATTCTTACATTTCTGTAGTGGGCAAACAAACAGTACTAAAGAGGGTAATAGAAGACTGTTATTCTCATAGCCACAGCAGCAGTTACATATGTGGATAGTAGAAGAGCATGTAGTGCTTCAAAGAAACAAATGTTATGGTACAAAACAGCCTGGTGACGGTTTAATGCAGAATGCAATGGAAACTTGATGGTAAAACTACTCTCCATTAAAATGTTTGCATTATGAAAATATAGTAATATAAAAACAACAAAAATTGTAAATCTGTTATTCTATTTTTCTTGTGTAATCAAATCATAGACATATATGGTGCCCAATGAAGTGCTTGTCACTACCAGCATTCCTTATTGTGTACAGTAAATAAAACAGAGTAATAAAATAAATATATATATCAGATGTCTAGGTAAATGGTTGAGAAACCATTATCATTTATATCGACTGAAAAAAAGTGTCTTACAATTTATTTTTGTGTGATTTCCTGTCTATTTGGGCCTAAAAAAAACAACTTACAATTTAAATGTCTTTAAAGATATTTTTCATTTAAATTTCCCAGCATGTCCACTTTAGAGAAAAACAGGACGATGTGTGAAAAGAGAACTGAATTCGGTATCACTCTTCTGTTGCTTGTATATAAAGCTTTCTGATTCTGATTCTGTATTTTAGGTCAATAGTGAATTATAAGTAATAGGACATCCTCGGGGTATTTTAGGTAAGGTAGTCCTGGAAGCATGTTTTCTTTTTGGTTATAAAGAGGAACATTTGGTGCACCTCGTGTATGTTTGTACATGTGCTATGCAGTCCTTGTTCTCAGCATGCAACCCCCTCACATGAGAAAAGCCCAGGATGTCCTCTGCAGAACACTATAGGGCTTAATGTAGTATCTCCAAATACTTAAGGAAGATGCAGGTGAACAAAATGTCCACTATAAAGGACATAAATGAATGGGCTGAGTCTCAGGAGGATGTATTTATTTGATCAAAATGTTATCATCATAACACAATTTAAAATTAATGCTGATCCCAAACAGCTGCCTATCCCAGGTCATTGTAGAATGCAGCTCTGATAAGGCTTGGGGTGTGGTCATATATCAGTGCTGCTAAACTCTATTGCTGGACATAGGAGAGTGATTGAGTATATGGCTGCATTTATGGTCCAAGACCCTGACAAACTGTACAAGACTTACTCCCCCAAGAAGTTTCATGTTTGTTTATCTCCTGAGAGAATTTATTTTGCGGATTCATTGCTGGAATTTGATTTTCTTCTTATTTATCTGCTTCACTTTTTTCCTCTGTTTGGAAAGGTATTTCTCCAAAAGGAGTGAAATGCTGAAATGAGATTAGAGAGGAGAAAAGAACCAACGTGTTCATTCGTCTCAGTCATAATGCCTGGTGCTTCTCAGAGGCAAGCAGCCAATCAGAGTCAAACACCAGAGCTGCTTTTTCAAAATGTATTGATGAGAGAGATTTTCTTTGGAGATGGAACTCTAAAGAGAAAATAGAAAGTGTTAAGTGGAGACGTGAGATGTATTTCTTGTCATCATCAGCGTCTGCAAGTGCAGTAAGAAGTTTTTAGACCATTTTAGGCTAGTCGCATCCTGTGACCATTGGATAGGACCTTGACAAAAAACAAGCTTTAATGGCCTTTATGTACAGAAGAAACTGATGTCTGCATTGTTGAATGTGTCCATATGCAGTTTGACAAAGACAACTAAGTGAAGAGTTTTATTGAAGAAGCAATAGAATAATATTAACCAATAAGTCTTTAGGGGTAAAACGATGTTAATCAATGGTGAGCTTGCCATTATAGCAAAAGGACCTTCAAACACTCCCTTGCGCACAATGGACATTGTAAATGACTGTAAATAAATGTAAGGACATTTAAGCTTGGCTGTTTATGCTCATGCTTGCAAGATGCTCTCTCCATTTCTTTTTCATTCTTTCTCTCGGTCTCCCTCCGAGGCCTTTTGCAGTGTTCATGCTATCTTTTAAAGATTGCAATTTTGTAGGCCCTACTGTTTAAAGATGGCGAGATGTGATTGGGGTGTGATATGCTTGTGGTGAGGTTCATTGCAAGGAAATTACAAAAGCAGAAAAAAGGGAGCCTGGCTCATCTGCTGTGGATAATCTATTTCGACTAATCATAAAGGTTTATGAATTGAGACTCAGTTGATTTGGTATGACCTGAAGTTCATTAAAACTGACATTGACTCACTGTGTGTGTCTGGGCAGAGTGTGTGTGTGTGTGAGAGAGAGAGAGAAAGAGAGAGAGAGAAGGGGGGAGAGAGAGAGAGAGAGAGAGAGAGAGACAGAGAGAGAGAGAGAGAGTGTGTGTGTGTGTGTGCGCGCGCGCCCCATCTAGCTCTTCACACTCTTTGCACAGGACTCTTCTGACTGTGAATTTGATTAAAAAGCGACTGAACCGCTGAACTGCAGTGGTAAGGAATAAAGCAGGCCAAATTCTGCAGATATAATGCTTATATAAATCCCCTTTTTTACTCTTCTGTAATCCCCTCGGGTCTATAGTACTTAGCTGTGGAGCAGTGGACGTGTTGGGTTTGAAATAGTTCGTGTGTCCTTACGCCATAGTCCTTTAGCACTAAGGGGGGCCTCACTATTACGATGGGAGCATAGTACTGGCCCTTTTTTCACCTCCTCTCTGCTGTTTTTCACACATCTGATGTGCAATCAGGCTCAGGGACACCCCACTGGTGTGACAGCTAATGGAGAGGCCACTAAATCAGGAGAAAAAGGGCCCTCGCTCCCCATAAAGAGGCCACTTAGATCAGCCTCACCTGCAGATTACATTTGGGTCGCATGTTCCCTGCTCTGGGCCTCTGGATTGTTTCTTATTGCCCAACAGGAAGCCATGTGCTGCTGTGCACCATGGGACATTTCTCCTGTGGGAGCATGACTTTCTGAACGCTGCTTGAATACCACCACGCTCCTTTTAAAGGAAGGGCATGATTAAAGGACACATTAGACTTTTTACTTTTCTTTCTTGCTGAATAAAAAGTGTGTCGTGCTTCTTTAATCTTTTTTCACTTTGGAAAGGTAATTTCCCACCATGGTTAGTTGAACCGCTGTTCTCATCTATCATGAGAGATCACTTTGACAGCTGTACGTATTTTATGTGACAAGTGCTCCAGTTCAGGTTCAGGCAGCAACTTAAATTTCTAAAGCATTCCGCTTGGTTCACGCTGGGCTTTGAATCTGATTATCTGATTTTTATTCAGTCTCTCAGAGGCCTGTCTCTAACGGTGCTGCATGTGTACCAAACGATGCTGGTCACAGCAAATGAGAATAAATGAAAAGGGAGTGACTTGATTTTCATTCCAAATAACCGTTTACCCCTCAACTGACCTAAGTAGAGAGACCAGTGACAATTTAGCATGTGACTAAAGTAGGAATCCAAATTTCCAGCAAACATACTAGCCTAGCATAACACCACCGCAGGTTACATTTGTATTCATGGCGCCTAGAGTTCATGCCTTTGAGGGCAATTAGTCCAGCTGTCTTCTGACTCCCCATCCATGAAACCCGGCTGATTTATTTTACAGAGCGTGCTCTGTTGGTAATTAATAAATGTGACTGAAAGGCAAGTGGAAACGGTGTAGGATAACCACTTTCCAAATGAATCTTTATAGAAACTTTATTTTGTAAATCGTCACTATAGAAGCAAAACCTTTTTTGGTCTATTTTTGGGCCAATACCGCAAAACAAACTGGTCCAAAGTTACATTCCGTTACATCAGCTTACAAAAAGTTCAGAATATTTTTCCTTCTGTTGTAAAGTTACTGTTTTGGAAGTGCGAGGATTGTTTATTTCTGACAGCCATGAAATGACATGTGTGGGTTTGAAGGACATTTATATTTGGAAGCTATTTCTATAACTATCAAAACCATTAACCACATTCGAACCTTTCTATGTATATAGATCTTTTTTCATGCTGTGAAATCCCCTTTAGATTGTCTGTTGACTTGACAATGTGTCTTATTTCATTATAATATCCCGAAGCTCAAACGATTTACAGTTTTAGTCCTTGTCCCATCACCCTTCCAGAGAGATTGAGCCAAAAGAAGAGGGAAAAAGCTAGAAAGTAGTAAATGCATCTGCTGTTACCCTTATTTTGATGAGATAAATTTAGACGAGATAGAGGGAGATCTGTACAGAGGACTGATAATTGAATAATTGTAGTTATTGATATCTAACCTAAGACACCAATCGGACTCCACTGGGATCCACAGTCTTTCCCACAATTAAGTGTGATTGGCTGAATTAGACAATAAAGACTTTTTACAGTCATATGCCTTTTTTAACATTGCTTCTGTGGTTATTCTTTGAAAGGAGAGCTACCCTATTATGCACCCGCTGCTGCCTGCCTTGACTAAAATGATACCGCTTTTCTGAGCACTAACATGCAGGAGCATGCATACTAAACCATCTTTTTCCTTGAAATGACTGAGCTTGATGCATATTTAACCTATTATTTTGGTGATGTCTATTTAAGGTTTCACTAAAAAGTTTAATATTCATGCTCAAATCTTGCCATGCAACTCATAGGCTCTAACTTTATGTATTTTTAATCATCCTTCCTTTAATTTACCTTTCTTTTTTGCACTGCAGAGCCTGGTCTCCAGAGTGATTTAAGGATAATATTAAAATCTGCGGAATGTATTATGAAATGAAATGCATCATCCTGAAATTCATACAGAACTGACCTAACCAGGCTCCAGCTGCTGCGAGGCTGGACAAGCCCTACAAAATGCTGACAAAAAGTTTCAAATGAGTAACTGTAACTAATTAAAAAATAATGTATTATAAAAATATGCATATTATTATTTAAGTTGTAATAAGTTTTTGATGTGTGTGAAAGGTCACATTATAGGGACAATGCAGGCTCAGGTCTTTGTAGTTGAGCTAACAACAACAATGTCAATGCAAATTTGCTGATTACAACATGCCTGGTTTTGATGGGCTAATATGGTTGTAGTTACTATACAGTCAATAAGTCAGTAGTAAACCTGATTGGAGACAAAATCAGTACTATTAGTTTATCAGAATTAACATCACAGAGGTTTTAGATCTCAGTCTGTCCGTTTTTAACATAAATCGTGTCAAGATGTCCTTGACTGACCTCCGGATGAAGATTCCAGTGGTGGAATACATTAAAATGGATGCAATTCTGTTAAAGGATGAATCGATTTTGCTGCATGTTTTGAAACTAGCATTGCAATGTTGTTCTTGTGAGGTTAATTGCCATCTTGGGAAAAATAAATATGTGGGCAACTGTATAAGCTCATCATTACAGGGCCTGGTGGTTAGGCATATGCCCCTGCAATCAGAATGTCATAGATTTGAATCCCAGTACTGGCAATGGCACCACTGAGATACCCTGGAGTAAGGTACTGTCCCAACACACTGCTGCCCAGGCACTGCGTTCCTGGCTGCCTGCTGCTTCACTTGGTGAGTGGGTTGCTTCACTTGGTGAGTGGGTTGAGACTCTTGCATTTATGAAATCAACTTAATTAAAAAATATCATTTCTGCCTCTCTTGTATATTTCTTAGTAACACATAGGCTATGTTGTATTGAATACAATTTTTGAATATGGCTCCAACAGTTTCTTTCTAAAGTGATTCACTGGTGGACAAGTTTTCTCCATTGTTCAGAACATGTTTGTGCATCTGTTCAGCGAGTGTTCTGAATGAATGGATCAATATTAATGCTAACTGACCATATCAAACCAGCTAATGCAATGTTGTGGTTTTGAGTTGCTTAAATAAGAGTTGCTTAATAAGAGATTGTGCACATTAGCTACACATAAAAGACAGATAATACATTATAAATGTTTGATCTTGATGAAGCCTAGACACTAAATTTAGTAAGACCAATGGTAGAAATTGACTGGCCCACACAGAGCCCTGAGTTCAACCCCATCCAACACCTTTGGGATGAACTGGAACGGAGATTAAGAGCCAGGCCTTCATGTCCAACATCAGAGCATGACAATAAATGCTCTACAGAGTGAATGGGCACAAATTTCCACAGAAACACCAAAATCTTGAAGAAAGCCCTCTGAGAAGAGTGGCAGCTGCAATAGCTGCATATAGAGGGGACCAACTCCATAATAAAGGCTAAGTATTTGTCATGTCCCAATACTTTTGTCCATATAGCATAACTGCAAGGTAACCTTTTAAATGCAGACACTCATGCTATCTTCCTGTTTAGGTTGAATGGTGTTTTCACAAATCAGTGGCTACCATGTTAATATACAGGTCAGGTCTTCATGGACTACTGCAGGTTGGGCCCAGGGCCCAGATTTCACAGTTTGAAGGCGCTGTCGTCATTTTTAAATTGATATTTTTATAAGCGAGTGGTGATGATGATGGTGATGACAACCCTCGTTCAGAGCTGTTTATCTCACCGCCTGTGAAGAGCCATCGAAAGATGCCCCTGGCCAGCTCCAGTCCTGTGCCTGGTACCTCTGCCAAAAGCAGTGATGGCCGCCATGTTTATCGAACGTGACTGAGATAAATTTCACAGCAGAGAGCTCTCGCTGCTTCGCCGTCCTGGTGGGATGAGCTGACAGCATCGGTGACATTAAATTATTTCATGAGGTAATTAGGCTTGTGTTTGGCTAGAGATGCCAAGCCCAAGCCCGACTGCAGAGCGGGCAGAACTGCACACCCAACAGAATGTTCAACTTCATGTCAGCTCTTTTAGAAATACTTTGTCACCCCTAAGTCTCCAGTTCAGGAGTTTTACTTGTTGTACTTTTATTTGGAAAGCTTATTTTAAATATAACTGAAATGTCTCCACATTCTGTTTATAATGGCCATTACAGAGGTAGTTCAGCTCAAACAGAAACTTCAGAAATCAACATTTACTGCATAGGGCTGATGCAAGAAGGGCGTACTGTCTTGCAATGATGTATGTTCCTTTGTCAACACTCTGCATGGTCCAAATATATTTCCTGAGTTAAGTTGTTCTGGTGAAATGCTTGACAAGTGAAATGGTATATCTGCAAGTCTGATCCACATTAATTCATGTACCTCGGGAAATACAGCCATACATGCAAATGCAAAGCTGCTCTATGCATACAAACTACATTTGCAAGGTTTGAACTAGCTTCATGAGATAAACACGAGTAGAGGGTTTAAAGTTAAAATGTTGTAAAATATCTCTAGTATATTAATAATTTGCTTCGCTAGACTCTTGCCACTTTGTGACATTTCTATGGAAGCTCTAGGTGAAGGAATTAAAGATTTACCTGGTACAAATGAAAGTAATTCTCGGCACAATTAGATGCATGAATTTTTCAGCAGACTAAAATGAATAGTTTGCAATGCTGCTCTGATGTATTATTGGTATTTCTGGAGGTTATACGTCATCATATTTCACGTAAAACATTTCATGAATATCGTAGGCTACAGGCGCCAGTAGATTTCTTTTGGCCAGTGGCTAGGATGAGCCAAGTTATTATTCCCTGCTGAATTATTTGAAATCATGTAAATGCTGATAAATCTTTTCCTTTCTTTGAGCAGTCAAATTCATTTCTGCCTTTAAGCAGGAGTCCTTGCTCTCATTCTGTGACTGCTGCTATGCTAAACATATAGGTGCATAAAATGGACAAAAGTATTAGGACGCCTGATCATTACACTTATAGGGACTTTAATGATGCTGCAATAAACTTTTCATATGGAGTTAGTACCACTTTGCTGCTACAACGTTTTATAAATAAAATAAACAAAACTAACAGTGAACCTGTAAAAGACATTAGAATGATATTTGTAGCCTAATTGTCAGTTTTTTCTCCAACATATTTATAAGCAAAGTTTCTTTAGGAGATAAAAATAATGTAATTATTTCTATATAATTATATATAATTATGCATCAGAACCTTTGAGGTCTCTTTTTTAAAGTCAGTAGCAGCAGCAGTAATATGATTACTTATTCTACCACTATCATTTAACTTTTTATGTTACTTATGTATACTGTAATTGCTGAAAAAACATTGTGTTATTAATATTTCAGCTTGAATGAACAAAGCCAGTCTGTTATGATTCAAACATCTGAGCATAAAGAGGCTAAAATAAGGAAAGGGAGGAGAGCAGGTCCTTCAAGGTGACTGCTAGCAGGGGCAAAATAACTTTGCTGCTGAGCGGAAGCAATACCTTACAGGGGGTACATGAAAGATGAAAGATTAACGCATGTTCATTTATATGCATGCAGTAACAAGTGTGCGCCCTTTTGACACAATGTTTTTGAAGAAAGTTATCTTTTTGGGAAACGATGTGGTTTCCTGACATCGCCCTATTTAAGCTTAGTGGAATGTTATCGATTATTGAGACCTATATTTGGTTATTTGAAATAATGATTGATTGTCTTGGTTGTGGAGGATGGTCAAGGTGAAGACCAGAAAGCCCCAGGTTCTTAACCAATGAGAATCGATCACCATAGACTTTACGGGTCTATTAACCTGTATTGAAATCTGTCCTTACAGACAGATCTGACTCTTCTACAGACAGACAGATTGGGGACCCTCTGACCAGATGAGCTGAACCTCTTCTCTTTATTTAAAAATATTACTGAAGCCGAAGAAGTAGAAAGAGGAATTTTCATCAAAACTTCTACAAATGTATTCTATTAATTGCATAATGTTTGCACAGTCAGTAATAGGAGCGGTTCAGGATACATTTCACTGTGTGTTGTACTTGTATGACTGCATGTGA